>CM044305.1:67300420-67900420 GCA_024291935.2 Okapia johnstoni | reverse complement strand
ATCCACACAATGACATCTAATATCTCACAAACCATAAGTAAGGTAAGTTAACTTTTAAGAAAGTGACAAACTGTGAGAGAAAAATTCCAGAGTGAAGGGTATATGCCCAGTCAGTTGAAATTGAGAAGGCAAAAATTTAACTGTTAAGAGTGTATAGCTGCTGACTCACATAATATTTGAATCCAAAATACTTATCTAAATAGGATGACTCATTCTTTTACCTCTCCCAGAACGCTCAGTCCAGCAATATTTCTTCAAGAAATTTTAATAGCTATTTATTCAATCAGAGATCAGGGTTGATTCTAAGACCCATCCAATTCCCGCCTCTTAAAGAAAAACAAAATTTAGAGCTAGAATGTACTTGCAAAATTGCCTATTTCAATACCTAGTACCAATTAAAGTACAAACAGGGAACACAGCTTACTCAAAACATAGCAATTAAGTAATCAAGTTAGGAGTATAGAGTAAGGGCAGCTGGGGTCTCAGTGTAGGGCACTTTCTACTTTATTGTCTATTTTTGCTGTCTCTATTGATGATAAAAGCTAGACGGAGAATCAGAAATCCAGTGTTTTTTTCCAGAGATCACTAATATTCAATTTGCCCTTACACAGATCACATTTGCCTTTACTAAATTATGTTTTAAAAAGCATGACTGTGACAGTGGTTTGAAATGGATATGTACTGACATAGTTCAGTCATGGGCATACTTACCTGAACCACACAATGATAATATGGTTGACATTGTAGGCTACCTTACCTCATAAATATTATAAGTGTTCAGATTCAAAGCTATCATGATACTCTTTATATGGCCAATATAAAGTTTAGGAATTCTATGTGTCATTGACAACCTGGTGGTTGGAGTAGAAAATACTATCCAGATAATGTACTAAGGTGCTTGGAATGACTAGACTCAATGCAGAATTTATGAGAAAAGGCTAAGGCAGCAATTACAGATAAATGGAGTATTAAGGATCAAAGGAAATAAAACTTGGATTTATTTCTTCATTGTAAGAGAAAAGCAATTGAGTGTAGAGAGAAGGAAGCTCAGACTCAGTGATCCCTGACTATCTGGTTTATAACTACATCTGGTTTATATAAACTACTAGTTTATAAAGCACAGCAAAACAAGGACACAAAATGAAATTATTTTGAGAAGTGATGGAATCTAAAAGCAAGAGTTTTGAAAATTAAACTGACCAAAAATAATCATATAAAATGTTGTAATTAGTCACCAACTTAAAAGAAAATAAAAGTAAGTAAGAGTCATTCAGGTTTCATGAGACATTGCCACTAGTTCTATAAATGGAATGGAATAAAACAAAGAGATTGAGCCTGGCCACACTGTAGCAATTTGAAGAGGATACTTACTGAAAGCAGAGAGTGAGAAGAAAACAGAACATAAATATCAAGTTAGTCAAGGCTTGCCCAGAAAGGGGTAAAGATGGAAAAGAAGAAAAGGAATTCATTCAGTCAGGAGTCCTATAAAGGATATAAAATGGATTTTTGCAAATAGACTAGAAATTCTAAAGAAAAAGTAGGCCAATGAATACTTAAATAAGAAAAAAAAAAAACTAAACTGACTAATCTCCCTTTCATAAATTGCCTATACCAAATTACAGAGCGGTATTCTTAAATATTAAGCACCAACATTATGATATAATACAAATTTCACTATATTCAGATAAATACACTATGCATATGCTGAAAATTTTTGAATATAAAATAAACTAAAACATCTTTTTTCAAATAAAACACAAAGCCAAGGGGGAAAAGGAAGTTTACCTAATGAACCTAAAGCAACAAATAATTTTAAGAAAGCAGTGAAGCCAAAATAGGACTAGATCAACTCCAAATGGGGAAAAACAAATGGAGCAAGTTATTGCTAGACAATACTCAATACATAAGGATATTAGAGCATGAAAGTGAATAGACATATATACAGATAAAAATGGGCAGAGTCAGTTTCCTTCAGTTCAGTTCAGTTCAGTTGCTCAGTCGTGTCTGACTCTTTGCGACACCCATGAACCACAGAACATCTGGCCAACTTGTCCATCACCAACTCCTGGAGTTTACCCATACTCGTGTCCATTGTGGAGAAGGCAATGGCACTCCACTCCAGTACTCTTGCCTGGAAAATCCCACAGACGGAGGAGCCTGGTAGGCTGCAGACAGTGGGGTCACTAAAAGTCAAAAACAACTGAGCGATTTCAGAGTATAAGTCTTTCAACTCTTTGGTTAAATCTGTTCCCTGGTATTTTATTCTTTTTAATGAGGTTTCAAGCAAGATTATTTCCTTGGTTCTTGCATTTTTAAAAAAGTTAAACTTTAGGGACTTCCCTAGTGGTCCAGTGGTTCAGAATCTACCTTCCAATGCAGGGGATGCAGATTCAATTCCTGGTCAGGGAATTAAGATCCCACATGCCACAGGGCAACTAAGCCTTCATGCTACAACTAGAGAAGACTGTGTGCCTCAATGAAAGACTCTACATGCCACAATGAAGATATCATGTGCTGCAACCAAGACCAGATGCAGCCAAAGAAATAAATATAATTTTTTAAAGTTAACCTTTAGATCTCCCCAAAAGGATGGCTTTCATTTTTCACAAAGTATTTAGTTTTGGGTCTATTTTCCTTAAAATTATAGACAGGTAAGTGAAAGGTCCTATTCAAGTCTTGGAAAAGAATGTTTAGAGATCAATCTTTCTCTCTCTCTCTCACACACAGAGTCTTTCCTTATTGCATTTCAAATAAAATATTGATAGGCCATAATTCAAATACTCAAAAATTTTGAGCAAACCAGTAACACAAACACACACACACACACATATATATATGTACAGCTTGGTCAAAGCTCTGGAGCTCCAGAGTCAGTACAAGTTTAGCTCAATCCTTTAATCCCTCAAAATATATAGGATTGAAACATGAGGGAAGGGGGCAGAACACAATCTTTCAAAGAATAACATAGCTTGAGAACACAACATAAACTTGTTAGAATCAAATGGATCCAAGATAGCAGAAAAGTTAACTTCAATGAGACCTCAGTATAATCTCATTGTAACTTATCTGCAAGCTAAATGATACACCCAGAAGCACCATGACAGTTCCAAGGCCAACTATCAAAGTTCAAAAAGTGGCCCAATTCCTGGAAATTACTGCTCTTTCCCCAAAATAGTTGGAATAATCCTCCTACTCATTAGCCTATGATATTACCCAGCCCATAAAAGCTAACCACACTACATTTTGAGGCCACACTCACCCTTTGTGATGGCCCACACTCTTGTCTGTGGAGTATGTTTCTCCCAAGGCTGCTCTCGCCTTCTGTGATGGCCCACACTCTGTCTATGGAGTATGTTTCTGTCTAAATAAATCCACTTCTTACCTATCACTTTGTCTCTCACTGAATTTTTCCTGCGATGAGACATCAAGAACCAGAGCTATATTAGGTCCTAAAACCAGGTGTGTGATCTCAGTTTTAAGACCTTGGGTTTTGGCTGGTTTTGAGTCCTGGCCATGTGGGTTCAAGCATCAAGCAGGGTTTTGGCTGGGTTTGAGGCCGGGTATGTAGGTTCAAATCCTAATCTGAGGTAAACAGTTTCAGTGTTACACATGAATCACTGATGTTCATATGTCCCTACAAGTCATTCAACCAGCAAAGAAAAACATATGCAATTATCTTCAGCATACAGAGCTCTCTAGAACCAGAAATCCAATTAATATATTTTACAAATATTTTCAATAACAAGTTATAAAATAAAATATTTTATTTTTATTTAACCCCTAGCTTTCTCAGAAACAAAGTAAACAAAATGTTTAACTCTGGACATTCCAGGCAATTAAGGCTTTAAAACGTTTAGTAAACATGTGTAACTGTCGATGGAAGTGCTGACCAAATAAAGACAAGAAGGCCACATTTATTTGTAAAGGTTAACCAACCAGCAAGGATAAAAGAGTCCAAAAGGAGTAATGATGTGAAACTGTACAAGGACATTTCCAAAACAGCTAATATGTGTGTTTTCTGTGGAACCATCTCTAAGAAGTCATAAAATCCATATTGCTTAGCCATTTAAAAATCAGAGCATATAAAGGCACACTTAAAATGCTTAATTATTCCTCTTATTTTTTTCCTGGACAATTAATATGTATTTTACACTATTCCACTAGTGGAGAATTCTTAGTTCAAAAAAAATTAGTTTGTAATTAGCATCATTAAACCTATTAAAGACATCAATTTTATCAGAAAAAAATATTGTCAAGAATTCTTGAGTGATTAAACCGCCTTCTTTTTTTTTGCAGATACAAAATACAAATCCCTGAAACTGCTAATACTGTTTTACAGACTATACACAAATTAGAATGCTTTCCATAAAAATTAGCAAGAACTCATGTACTTTTTACTTTTTTGAGATCAGTAGAAATGCTTGTTGTAATACTGATTGCCTTATGAAATGAATATGATGAGCTTAAATAAAATATATTTCAGGAAGTCCAATAACGTCTAAAGCATAAACATCCCCATGTATGTTTTAGAATCCAAGGCAATTCAATAGAGTGTTGGAAAAGTGTCCTTAATTCAGTCTTTTATCTGGGGGAAGTAAAATGGTATTAATGTCTTAGAGAAATGTTTCTCAAAAGATCATATGCAGCATCACAATTTGCCTAAAGATGGTGCTAAGTTGTGTCCGACTCATGTGATCCCATGGACTGTAGCCTGTCAGGTTCCTCTGTCCATGGGATTCTCCAGGCAAGAAAACTGAAGTGGGTTGCCATTTACTTCTCCAGGGGAACTTCCCAACCCAGGAATTGAACCCAGGCCTCCCACATTGCAGGCAGATCCTTTACCTACTGAGCTATGCAGGATTTGCCTAGGGAATTTGTTAATTTAAATAGAGATTTCTAGGCCTCACTTTAGACATATTTGGGCTCAAGAATATGCATTTTTTCATACTCCTCATGCGATTCTGGAGTAAGATAAAGCTGGAGATTCACTGACAGAAACAGAGAACTTGAATGAGAAAGCTGGAAGAAAAAGGCACGGATTTTCATTGTTTTAATTTCATTATTATACTTCAATCGTTCTGCTATTCATAATTTTCCTAAGATAAAAGACAGAGAATCACACACAATTTTTTTTTTAAAAAAGCAACTATCATTCCATAGAGCTCCATCTCAAAATGCATGTATATATATATTTTCTTAAGTGGTCCCTGTTGTTTGTTGTTTAGTCACTGAGTCATGTCTGACTTTTTTGTGAGTCCATGGACTGTAGCCTGTCAGGTTCCTCTGTCCATGGGATTTTCTAGGCAAGAATACTGGAGTGGGTTGCTATTTCCTTCTCCAGGAGATCTTCCCAACTCAGGGATCAAACTGTTGTCTCCTGCACTGCAGACAGATTCTTTACCTCTGAGCTACCAGGGACACAAGTGGTCCCTAAGAAGACCCATAAGGCATAAACACTGATTTTAATCCAAGGTTAGCATATTATTGATAAAACAGAAAAGACTGGTTTGAACTCTAATTGTCTTTGAAGGCTCAAAGCAAATCCACAACACCTTACCAGTTTGTACCAGTTATTTTAAAAGAGGAAGCTGTAAAGGACTTTCCTGGTGGACCGGTGGTTAAGACTATGTGTTCCCACTGCAGGTGGCATGGATTTAATACCTGGTTGGGGAACTAAGATTTTCCAAGCTGTATGGAGAAGAAAAAAAAGGAGCTGTAAATGTTTTTTAAGTACATAAACATGTCATAACAACATATTGTATTTTGTTGTTTGCTTACCCACGTTATTGCATTTTGAATAAGAGTTCTTTAAATGAACGCTGGACAGGAAACATGACAGTTTGAATTCTTTTAAAATTTGCTTATTTTCAATATCCCTTGCTAATAAAAATAATATTTTATGCAATTTTGACATACTGTTTTTGTTTGCTTATTTATTTACAGTAGAGCAGATGCTCACACTTAATTCATTAAGGGTTTCAGGTTGATCAGATTTATCTGTGTATTTTTTAAACTAATAATAAATCATTTTGTTGATGGCTCAATCAATGTTTTGCCATTTATTATTCCATTTAATCGCCTACTTAATTCTCCAAATCAATCTTTATTTGTAAAAAGATTGTCCTCTTCCCCTTCTGTGTCATAATGTCATGCTATACACTTTGATCCCTATGGACCAAGGACAGAGCCAGAATGTGAAAGTAGATACAGAGTACAACAGAAAAAGCAGAGATACTATTTGGTCACATACTGTAGTAGAAAACATGGTATATCAAAATGATCATAGCTTCATTTAAAGATAAACCTTCCTTATAATTATTAATTCTACAGTTGTGCCATTTTTTAAAAAGTTAATAAAACTATGTCATTTGGTAATGTAATTTATAAACTGGAGCTGGGCATATTATCTCATATCTAAAATCTGTGACTACATTTATAATTCATTCAGTTTTCTTATACGAAAGTAAAGCTTCTGTCTCCAGAAATAATCAATCCTCTTTCTGATAATTTATTTCCACATTTCAATGTTCAAAGTTTGTTTGGAATTAAAAAAAATTCCAATACTTATTTGTTGTTTAAATTAAATTAAAACCAATAATATAGTATAATTTCTAACACCCATTTGTAATTTTTATTATATTCATTCATTCCATTAAGCATTTATTTTATCATCTACTATATGCCAGACACTGATCTATCTGTACTTTTCAAATTTGAATATACATATGCATAAACTCTAAAATGCAGATTCTGCACTGTTAACAAATCAGATTATACCAACTGTACTTTGAGTAGCAAGGGTCTAATCCATATTGAGGCAGGAGGCAGGTGAGGGAAGCCCCATGAGTTCCCTAGGGTAAAGTAATTGGAGATTCATTCTCTATTGACCAAAACTCCAACATAAGGATAGCAGGGCAACTAAGGGAGGTGGCTGGACCTTGCATAGACCACATATTTCTCACTCCCAAAGTTAGGAGACCTCTCTGACCACACATGCACAATAAAGGCTTCTTGGAGGCCAAAGGGGAGTCATGTTAAGGGATGTTCTACCCAGACACCTTTTTAGTAGGATCCATCTTGGCTAAGAGATAACTGCACATACATGGAAGTAACCTGAGATATACCAAATATGGACTATGCACCAGGTAAACCAAAATGACTGACCAAAGGAAACCCAGAAAAAATGCCCCATATAATTGATTTAAATTACTATGTGGGGCAACTCAGACTCTCCCTCTGAGTCTGCCTGTGTGTCTTACCACATGTATTGTACACTTTATCTTCCTAGTAAATACTTTACTTGCTTCACTACTTTCCATCTTTGTGGAAATTCTTTTCTGGAAAGCCAAAGGGCCAGGGCTCTTGTCACTGACCAGTGGTCTAGTGGCTAGGATCTGGTGCTTTCACCACTGCGAGCCAGCCCCTGTCTCTGGCTGGGAACCCAAGCCCTGCTCTAAGCCGTTGCAGGCTGAGGACACCTGAGATCAATATGTCTAACTTGAAAAGAATAAAGAAAACATCTCAATAATACCATCCTAGAAGAATGTGTAATCTGAAATTGTAGACTGCAGTCAAAGGATTGATTGTAGTAGTTTTAAAACTGCTACAAAAGCTGTGCTGTGCTTAGTTGCTCAGTCTTGTCTGACTCTTTGTGACCCCAGGGACTGTAGCCCGCCAGACCCCTCTGTCCATGGGGATTCTCCAGGCAAGAATACTGGAATGAGTTACCATGCCCTCCTCCAGGGGATCTTCCCAACCCAGGGATCGAACCCTGGTCTCCAGCATTGCAGGAAGATTCTTTACCAGCTGAGCCACAAGGGAAAGCCATGAATACTGGAGTGGGTAGCCTATCCTTTCTCCACAGGATCTTCCTGACCCGAGAATCGAACCGGAGTCTCCTGCATTGCAGGCGGATTCTTTACCAGCTGAGCTACGAGGGAAGCCCAAAACAACAGCTAAGGAATTTAATATGACTCAGTACACAAAAGACAATTAACACTACCAGAACATAATGACTAATGCCAGAGTCAGAGAGAAAAATATAATACAGAGATAACTGCATATTTCAAGGATTAATAACTAATTGTTAGTTGAGATAACTTATAAGAATTTTAAAAATTTAAAGAGAGAAGGAGGGAGCTTGGCTGACCCTGAAGGCAAACAATAAACACTTGCTGAAGAACCACAGACCTCATGGCACTGTACTCTCAGGCTAAAAGGGAATCTATATAGTCAACTCTAGCTGTTGACTTAATGAGAACTGTGCTGTATTCCTATGACTGGGGAAAAATGTCATAAGATCAACTAGCGAATATTTTCCCAAGTAAACAGAGGATACAAGTAGAAAAGCAACACCACCTTGGCCTTAGTAAATTTTAGAAAACAGGAGTACAACGTCCCTCTCCTCTGTCTCCAAAGGAGTCAGTATGCTTTTTTTGGTTATGGATTAAAAGGAATTAGACATACAAATAGCAATGTGTTTCAAGAATAGTAACATATACACATGTTTATTTTTTGTGGATTTACACTTACTCCTTGTGGATCTAATTGAATATTCATTGGAATCATTATGAGTACCATTTAAGGAACTGGCATTAACACTCAAATGAAGTTTTTGGATATTATCCTGTTCTCATATAAGATAATCTGACTTTCAATCAGAATTCACAGCAAAGAAAAAATAAGGCATATATTATCATTGTCATAATGATAAAAATTTTCACTTCTAAACTAGTCCAGAGAATATGTTTATTTATTGTGACCCAAACACAGACTCATTACTTTGCTCATTTGCCAAAGCTTCCACTCAGACCACTGAAGTCTAGCCTTTAACTTTTATTTCTGTTTTCATCTTTGAGTATCACAGGCACAAGCCATGTGTCTTAGGGAAAATCAGAAGCATTTAGATAAAGACAAGAATTTTTATATCATTATTCTCTATAATATATGCAGCTAAACTAAAATTGGTCTGCTGTATTTCCTGATTGCCTCAATTTAAGGTACTTTGTGTTGAACTGTGATTCATGAGTTGTTGAAAACTAATCAATATACTGCTTAGTTTCAAACAAAAATTTAAAACAGAGCCATTTATGATAAATAACTGAAATAAAAAGGCTAAGATTTCCATTGCATTGTATTATTTCAATTTGAATGATCCTTTGTGACTTATTTGCAGGTGGTAATGACTTGCAAATTAAGTTGTCAGGAAACTGGGCTGTCGTGACCCAGTGACCAAGATTTCACAGAGCTTACAATGAACGCTGGGCATTCAGAGGCTTCAGACTTTATTACTTATGTCCAGGGTGAGAATGCTTTTTTGCAGCTTTCTTCAATGAACAGCACTAATGAATATTGTCAGTCTACTATTTCATAGTTAGAGAACAAGAGGTTAACATCTCTGCCTCAACACTAATTGACTGGTTGAAGTGCTTGACCAGGTAATTATTTCTTTTCCTTTTCAGTATCTTCTCAGTAAAAAAGATTACTACCTTTTAACACCAACTCCACTTAACATCACAGTCATGCTCTGTTAGAAATGAAATCCAATAGAAAATTTCAATTTACATACAAACTACACACCCTTGGGGTCAATTAATCTTTGAACTTTGCACAGAGGTTCATTCAGTCGTAATGGTGTAAAATGATTCAAGGGAGCCACGAGTCTTTGAAGAACTAAACAAAAAAGAGGAGATATCTAGTCTAAAAAAATGAACAATGTGGTCACTCAGATGCTACTTGTAGATTCTATACACCAGCTGACACATTTCCTTTTTAAATAATTTCAATCTAGGAATAGCTAGAGCTTTCACTGACAGGATTTTTCAAAGTACATGATTTACCAAACAGGAAACTTATCATGTGTATGTTTCAGCTTTCATATGAAAGCAACGAGTGCAGCTGAAGAAAATGTTGACTGAAAAAAAATGCACAGTCTAAAAGTTGAGAGTTATGTTTTATAAGGTGGACGTTCTGAGGACTTCAAGCCTGGAACACAGCACCTATGTTAACTCTTAGAAATGGTTCCAAAGAGGCAAGCGGGGAGCCAGGATATATTAGAGTTTTTGCAACAAAAGACTAGGTAATAGGAACAGCAAAAGATTATTGTTAATAAAAGAAAACCAAATATCTCAATTTAAGGAATTCAGTACTTTTCTACATATAGGAAGATGCAAGAGTCTGGGCTCACTGAGGGCTTCCCTGGTGGCTTAGACTGTAAAGAGTCTGCCTGCAATGTGGGATACCTGGGTTCAATCCCTGGGTTGGGAAGCTCCCCTGGAGAAGGAATTGCTACCCACTTCAGTGTTCTGGCCTGGAGAATCCCATGGACAGAAGGCTCACTGAGATTATTCCTTTGCTAACTCAGCTATCCAGGGCCAGCATCCTGTGCTTTCTCATCCTGTCTCCTCAGGGTACACCATCAGGGGATGGCTACTGCAGTTGACTGCTAGATGGCTGACACCTTTTGTTTCCTTCCTGAGTTCCCTCAGGGCTCATCATCTGTGCAGCTATAATGTGGTGGCTTGATGGCTGTACATCCTTTGTTTATTGATATTTCAGTCAATATTTTAGTTCACAAAAGGGAAAGAGGATAAGAAAATAACCATTACTGAAAAGGATCTTCTAAGTGCATCCTACTTTATGTGCTTTACCCACTTTAACTTTCACAAGCATCCTGCAATTATATTCAGTTGACCCAAAGTTCAATTGGGTTTTCCATAACTTCTTTTGGAAAAATCCAAACAAACTTTTTGGCCAACCCAGTTATTAGTACTCACATACATCCCTCAGCTGGTTTTGAAGTTATACAGCCATTAAGTACTAATGCCTTGCTCAAATCCAGCCCTGTTCCATTTACCTCAATCATTACTTCCTTCAGAAATTCTTTCTTAACACCGAAATGCCTGCTACTACTGTGTCTGTGTTTTAGAAAAACCCCATTGGTGTTAAAGTACACTGTGCTTCTTTCTGTGTTTCCAGGTTGTTTTTTAATTGTCCTTTTGTACATGTTTCTCCCATACCAGACTTTGTATTCTGAGAAAGCAAAACCATGTCTTATATTTATTCCCTAGTGGGTCTAGCCCAGTGTCTGACACACACCAGTCCCTCAGGAAATGTTTGTTAAATGCTGACCAAAATAACTTCAAAATCTATGAACATTAAGCCATTTCCTAGTATTTCTATCTCCTAACCACACTAAATCAGAAGTCATGTCTTTCTTTTCTGATCTTGTCAGATAGTTTGTCATCTCTGAAGGCATTTACTACTTCTGGTCTAGTAGTATAGTTATTTTGCATTTGTCAGGTTTTCTCTACTGTAACATAAGCTCTTTGAGTATTGCTCATGTTTCCTTAGCAATCATCCACAGTGGCACACTAATGATAACTTTCCTACATATGTTGATTGAACACCTAGTCTGTCCTACTTTTCTTTGTTAGGTACTAAGTAGGGGCAATCAAAGTCAAATATAACATGCAGCTTCCTCTCAAGGGGATAGTAGTCTAGTCACAATAGTTTATTTATAATGGAATGTGAAAAATACATGATTGATGCATGAGCAAAGTGCTATAGAAGCATACAGAATAAGTTGTGTCTGCTTTTACAGAGGAGAGGATATTTAAATGAAGGCTTAGGGCATTGGGTGATAATGCATGAAAAGCACTTTGTACATGTATGACATGTGATAAATGCTTAATAAATGGTAGTTGTTATTGTTACAAACAATGGTACAAATATGAAATTTCACAAGCATATCTGAAGTAGAGTGAGTAAACGAGTTGTGTTAAAATGGCAAGTTCATATACAAGAATAAATGAAAAAATCTGGGTTGGTTGGTAAAGGCTAATTTGTGACGGTTTTGAATGTCAGGCTAAGGAATTTAGATTCTATTAGAAAATGTTTTACTAAAAATGCTCCATCTTTGTTAGGAAGCATTTAACAGGAGGTTTCCTGTGTGCTGATCTGTCATGATTCCTCTTTTTCTTAGTAATCCTTGAATATTTAAGGATTAAGAGGACCTGGTACACCACTCCCAGGGACTGAGGAATGCATGCATTTCCTTCGTTAGCTTTTCCATATGGTGAAAAGTAACTATTTATGACCCTCTTCCTTTCTGATATAGAAAGTGACTATTTACAACCCTCTCTCTTTGAGCCTTATGTTTCCTTGGTAATTTGTAAGATTTTTGATCCTTATCTTTGCTGAAAAAGCTACCTTGTAAGACACTATATATACCAACACTATGTTGAATAAAACACCCTTGTCCCATCAAAGCTCGGGTCCCCGAGTCTTTATTCATATCTCTCTCTCTCTTTCTCTCTCTCTCTCTCTCTCTCTCTCTCTCTCTCCCTCTCTCTCTCTCTCTCTCCTTCAGGCTAGTTCTCTGGAGCGTAGAGGCCCTCCATGCTTACTTACTTGCCCAGGTTTTCAAGACCTCCACAATAGGGTGCCCTGAGCCTGCGTAAGTGGTGCAAACTCTTTGTCATAGAGTTTTATTGGTTTTCTACATAAACCAGAGAATATCAGCCTCTTTCTTTCTTTTACTTTCTTATCGTCAGCTCCGTATCACCAGGTTCCGGTCCATTAAAGGACCCCAACAAGTGGCGCCCGAACAGGGACTTGGTACATGTGGCAGTTTAGGCAGAGTAACCCGGAAGCCTATTGAGGCTGGTAAGTACTAAAGACATGGGTATAACGGCTGGAAAGCCCCATACTTTTCTACTTTATCACTTATTTAAAGTTCAGGGACTTTCGGTTTCATGCCAGCGAATAGAGGCTTGCTTTAAAACAGTGGTTGAATGTAACCCTTGGTTCCCTGATGAAGACAGTTTTGATTTAGAAATTTGGCACCAGGTCAAAGAGAATGTTGAATGAGCCACCAGACAGGAAAAAAAATATTCCAATAGATTTCTTGCCCTTATGGGCTCTGATTAAAACTGTGATTCTGCCACTTCAAGGTAATTCTGGCTCTCCTGATATTCAACAACAGGCAGAACACTTATTACATGAATATGAATTAAATGATGAAACCTTACAAAAGGCCCAATTAGACCAACATAAAATATTTCAGAATTCTCCTAGGAACACTGCCCTGGTTGTTCCAAGCGCTCCTCCTCTGCCAACAGGAGCAAATCCAAAACTCTCTCCTTTGCTAGAACCTAATGATTCTGGCAACGACTCCCTTAAGACATCCTTTGACATTAAAATTGACAATACCTTTCTAAATAATAATGATGAGTTTTCACCACATACTCTTAATTGTAGAAATTTGCTACCTACCCACTCTCCTTCACAACAGAGGCTTTCTGAATTGCTGGCTTTGCAATCGCAGGTCTCTGAAAAGGATGGTTTTTACGCCTTTCCAGTTTTAAGAAATCCTGACACTCAAGGGCACATAATAACTCATGATGAGGCTATTAACTTTTATCACATGCAACAAACAAAAAAGGCTATAACTATGTATGGCCCACATTCACCTTTTACTAAAGTACTTCTAAATTCTATAACATCCTCTATTGGAAATTTTATTCCCCATGATTGGTGAACTTTAATAAAGGCTCTCCTTAAACCAGGACAATATCTTCAATGGATAATGTGGTTTCATGATATAGCCAGAGATCATGCTAACAGAAATGCTAGAGCTGGCGCTCCCCAAAATCAAATTACTTTTGAGATGCTAACTGGTACAAGACAATTTGACACTATAGAAGCTCAAATACAGTGCCCTCCTTTGTTGCATAAACAATTAAAAACAGTGGCCCTTGAGGCTTGGGATCGAATTACTCCTAAGGGGAGCCTACAGGTAGCTACACTAAAATATTACAAGGACCTAATGAAATGTATGCTGATTTTTTAGCTAGATTAGAAACTGCTATTTCCCATACTGTAATAGGAGAAGAAGCTAAAAGACAACTAGAGAAACTACTTGCTTATGAAAATGCAAATCAGGAATGTCAAAAGTCTATAGCTCCTATTCAAGAGACAGAGACTATTATAGATTATTTGAAGGCTTGTCGCAATCTAGGATCAGAAACTCAAAAGATGTAAATGCTAGCTGAAACAATGGTTGCTGCCCTTAAAAAGGGAAATGAAGGATGTTTTACATGTGGAGATAAAAACCATTTAAAAAGAGACTGCCCTAAGAGGACTAATAGAAAACTTCCCAAAATCTGCCCTTGCTGCCGTAGAGGAATGCATTGGGCCATAGACTGTAAATCTAAATTTGATATTGAAGGAAAACCTATTCCGGAAAACTCCAAGCAAGGGGACCCCCCAGGTCCCCTTCAACAAAAACCAGGGGCAAATTCCATCTTTTCCCTCAAACCCTCAACATCCGGCAGTGCTGCCATCAATATACCAGCCATAAATGACTTTCTCCTTTACCTTCAAGCAGTCCCCTCTAGAATACCTACCAGAATTTTTGGACCCCTGCCCCCACAAACTTTCTGTCTTTTACTTGGCCACTCTAGTTTGACTTCTAAATAAATTACTGTTCACCCTGGAGTAATTCATTCAGATTATAGAGGATAAATTCAAATTATGATGTCATCTCAGATTTTATGGCAATTCAAAAAGGGAGACAAAATTGCTCAATTTCTTCTTTTACCTTACATTTCTATTAACTCCTCTATAGATGTATGGACAGGCAGATTCAGCAGTATGGATCAAAAACAATCCTTGTGGATTTCATTAATATCTGAATTTGCCTGACTGAATATAAACATCAAAATTAATGGTAAAAAATTTTCTGGTCTCCTCGACACTGGATCTGATATTACTATTATTTCCAAACATTTATGGCCCCAATCCTGGCCTATACAAAAAATTTCTTGCCAAATTGCTGGAATTTCTCAAACTAAAGTACAAGAGGTTTATCAAAGTACTCAAATATATCCATGTGAGGGACCAGAAGGCCAACCTGCAACATTAAAACCTTATGTGATAGATGCCCCCCTTAATTTAATAGGGAGAGACTTACTTATGCAATGGCAGACTCAAATTCACATTCCACATTTTTCCTAGGGGCCACTGCTCATTTAACAAACAATGCAATTATTAAAATAACTTAGAAGAATGACGAGCCTATTTGGACAGAACAGTGGCCCCTCACAAAAGATAAATTACAGGCAGCTAAAGAACTTATAGATACACAACTAAAATTAAAACATATTGAAGAATCTTGTTCTCCCTGAAACTCTATTTTTGTTATTTAAAAAAAATCTAACAAATAGCTTCTCCTAACAGACCTTAAAAGTTTAATGCATCTATGAAACCTATGGGTACATTACAACCAGGAATCCCATCACCTACCACTATTCCTCAAAATTGGCACATTATTATTATTGATTTACAAGATTGCTTTTTTAATATACCTCTACACCCTTTAGATCGAGAGTGATTCACCTTCTCTCTCCCTTATCCTAATCATATCGGACCTCATAAACGGTACCAATGGACTGTACTGCCACAAGGGATGATGGATTCTCCCACCATGTGTCAGTACTATGTAGCTAAAGCCCTTGAGCCTGTGAGAACACAATTTCCTAACTTTCTTGTTATTCACTATATGGATGATATATTGTTTTCAGCTCCATCTATCTTAGAAACTCAACACATGTTTGATACAGCTCAATTATACTTTAAAAACTCTGGATTAAAAACATTGCCCCTGAAAAAATTCAAACCTCTATGCCTTACCATTACTTGGGGTTTGTTGTTAATCGACAACATATTACTCCCCAATTAACTCAGATACGTACTGATAAATTATCAACCTTAAATGATTTTCAAAAGCTCTTAGGTGATATAAATTGAATTAGACCTTCTTTAGGCATTGCTAATTATCAACTGAATAACGTATTTAATACTTTAAAAGGAGATATTGATTTAAATAGCCCTCATTCACTTTCTCAGGAAGCTCGAGAGGAACTCTATTTAGTGCAAAATAAATTGCAAAAGCAGTTTCTTACTCACATCAGACTAGATTTACCTCTATAATTATTTATACTCCCCTCTCTCCATTCTCCCACAGGACTTCTTGCCCAACAAGAACAGCCAATAGAATGGATCTATACCCGTTTTAGGGAAATAAAGTCACTTACACCCTACCTTGATTTAATTGCTCTAATCATTATCAATGGTAGAAATAGAACTAAAACTCTAATTGGCTCTGATCCTCATAAAATTGTAATACCAATCAATAAAGCTCAATTTGAGAATGCATTACAAACTTCTACCGATTTCCAAATAGCTTTTCTGAAATATTTTGGAGAAATTTCATTTCATTATCCTTCTGGTAAGCTGTGAAATTTCTTCAAACATACTGAATTTATTATTTCCCACATTATCAGCTCACAGCCTATACCACAAGCTGAGGTCTTTTATATAGATGAGACTAAAAACGCCAAAGCTTCATTCTGGTCTCTTAAGGAATATAAAGTCTTTTATACTAAATTTCATTCTGCTCAACAAAATGAATTGTATGCTCTTAAAGTTATTTGTCTACATCCTTACCCCATTAATATAGTCTTTGATTCCTTATATTCAGTTTTTGTATTTAAAAATATAGAAACCTCTACCATAAACTCCAATCAACCTATTATTCAACAACTTTTTTTCGAACTGCAATCCATTATTAGAAACTGCACTTCTCCCAGTTATATTACCCATATTCGGGCACACTCCTGTCTTCCCGGCCCTATGACTCATGGTAATGAACAAGCTGACAAACTTAACTTCTTTTGCTACTCCGATGGAACAGCATGCTCTGTTGCACAACAATGCTGGCTCCCTATACCAGCTATGGAAAATCCCATACCACCAGGCTAAAAAAATTATTAATAATTGTTCCACTTGTAGACCCTTACATCTTCGACCCATCACACAAGGTACTAATCCTCGAGGATTACAGCCTAATGAACTATGGTAAATGAATGTGACTCATTGCCCTGAACTTTCTCCCCCTTCTTTCTTACATGTCTGTATCAATACTAATTCTTCTTTTATTTCGGCCACACTCTTCGCAGTGAAGCTGAACAACACGTTATAATTCACATACTAGCTTGTTTTGCTGTAATGGAAACTCCTAGTTCTATTAAAACAGACAATGGCCCTGCCTATATTTCTAGACACTTTAAACAATTTTTACAATCATTTTCTATTAAACATATTACAGGTATTCCTAATAATCCACAGACATAAGACATAGGCGAATGAGCACATCACACACTAAAATTGCAAATAAAAAAAATTAAAAAAGGGGGAATACACAGGAACACTACTGTCTTCCTTATCTAAAGCAGACTTTACTAGATTCCAACATAAGATATTTTCTAAACCTATGACTATTGTTAGTACAGCTTTATTTGTTTTATTATCATATGTGAAATAGATCGCCAGTCCAGGTTCGATGCATGAGGCAGGGTGCTCAGGTCTGGTGCACTGGGATGACCCTGAGAGATGGGATGGGGAGGGAGATAGGAGGGAGGGTCTGGATGGGGAACACATGTACACCCATGGCTGATTCATATGAATGTATGGCAAAAACCACCACAATATTGTAAAGTAATTAGCCTCCAATTAAAATAAAAAAAAAATAAAAATAATGATAAAAGCAAGTCAAAGAAACAGTTTCCAACATGGAATCAGAATTGGCTTCCTCCCTGCAGCATTATTTTATTTGATGGGAATGTTTAGGACTCTGAGTCCAGGAGGAAGCATCTCAGTAGCTCTGAGAAAACTGCTCCAAGGAGGTAGGAGGGAAATTCAGGCCTTATACAAGTTTGCAACAAAGGGAGCAGGCAATCTGAACATTAAAGATAAGGTATCAAGTTAAGGAATTTAGCATTCTGGGCTCACTGAATTCATTCCTTTCATATGCACCTAAGCTATCTGGGCCAAACCTGTTTCCTTATTCACCTTGCTTCTTGTATTCCCCCAGCTCCTCAGCAATCACCATGTGGAGTGGCAGCATCCTTTGGATCAAAGTTTCGGGAACTCTCATTCACATTTTGGAAGCCAGAAATCACTGATGGTATGGCATTTCTTGTTTATTAATACAGCAGGAGATATTTTCATTTCACATTTCATAGTTTTTCTAAAATTAAGATTTTAAGAGTTGAGGATTCTGATTTAAACATAACTAAAGCTATTAGAAATAATACAGTAAATTTTCTGAATACAGAAGGAAATAAAATGTACGTTTTCAGTAAAGAAGATATGAGAAATGAAATGACATTTTAGCAAAAAAAATGAGCTGGTTAATTTTATGTGTATGAAAAATGAGAGATAGGCTGGATACAAAAAGTAATAAGAGATTATGAAGAGGAATCCTGCGGAAAAGGTTTTATACATAGTCAGGATCAACTAAGTATTTCCTTTGTGGCTCAGCTGGTAACGAATCCACCTGCAATGTGGGAGATCTGGGTTCGATTCCTGGTTTGGGAAGATCCCCTGGAGAAAGGAAAGGCTACCCACACCTGTATTCTGGCCTGGAGAATTCCATGGGCAGTCGATGGAATAGCCAGACATGACTGAGTGACTTTCACTTTCACTTCTCAGGATTAACTAAATTTAGATTTAAGTTAACTAAAGTGTATGGACTTTGTTAAGTGAGGTAGTGCAAGACTGGAAATTTTGCTTCTGTCTGTTATAAGTGGTCCTTTTGATAATAGATTGTGTGAGTTTCTGTGCCCTTAAATGATCTATATTTGTTTTCTTTGTGACCTTGGTTAAATGAATAGGTATTATTTCAGTGACCCATGATCCTGTGTTTTAAAATATTTTTGATATTTCTAATAAACTTCCCCAAATCAAAATCTAACTAAGCTTTTCAGCCTCCGTTGACTCTGGGATGGATGCATCAAAGAAACATCTCTTAGGAACCTCAGAGACAAATGTTAAGCTAAGTTTATTTGGTATTTTTATTTCAGAAACATTGTCAAGTGATTAAAAGTGAACTTTAGGCTGTAATATACAGATAAATATCACTAATACAGATATTCCAAAATTGATATGGAAACCCTAACATCTGATATGTCTTGATATAATGTTATCAGTCATAATTCTACTGATTATACTAAAATGTTTTATGTTGCAAAAATATCCAAGTTTCCTAACTGCATAGTACTCAAATATTTAACCATGCAGAAGGGCCATGGCAAAATCTATAGGGAGGCCCTTTTTAGAAAGAGTGATTCCCATCTGGGGATTCCCCTCTGAACTACATAGTGACAGAGGTACCCATTTTACTGGATAAATTGTTGAGGAAATTTGGCCTATTATGCAATATTTCCATTGTGCCTATCACCCCCAGTCTTCTGGGTTAGTGGAAAAATCAAATGGGACAGTTAAAACTCAGTTAGCTGACATTATGGATGCTTATTCCTTACCTTGGCCTAAGGCCCTTCCACTGGTTCTCCTCAACCTCAGATCCACTCCTTTTGGCAAACATCATTTGTTTCCTTTGAGATTATTATAGGGAGACCAATGAGATTGGATGAAAGATTATATGATCATACGTTACTTAAGGGAGATAAATTATTGCAAGGGTTTAATCAAATTATTGACAAGTCATCTAAACTTGTTTCTGAAGCTTATAGTAGTAATCTATATCAAATGTCCCATGACTTACAACCAGGAGATTATGTATATTAGAAAAGACATCATTTAAAGGATTCCCTCAAACCTGACATAATTTAAAGGACTCCCTCCAACCTATATGGAAAGGCCCTTATTAGGTTATTTTGACTAGCTCATGCAAAGCAAAACTGAAAGGAATTGACTCTTGGATTCATATTTCCCACCTAAAAACGGCTCCTGCACCAGACTGGTCTATAGAGAGAACTGCTGACCTCAAACTCACCTTAAAGCAATGCTCTGATAATAAGGAAACACCAATGCCAGGACGAGAAGAAGACATCAGAAGCAGACAGCTGACCCAAGATGCTGTACCTGACTTGTATGATTGTTCATAAAGTTTTATTCTCGGTCTCTTGGACACTAGCACATAAATGTTTTTCTATCATGGGCACAATCTTTGCAAATTTTAGAAATCAATCAAATTGTTAGGCTATGGCCAATTACCTGCATCCAGTACCTCTGGTTTACCTTAGTGGGTATCTTTCCACAAGGGCTCTGATTGGATGACTGTCAGGAAGTTTATTTTAGAAGAAAGGAATTATAGTTCTGTCTGGGCTATTACTTATATTGCTAGATAAGACCCACTCACTTGGCCAATCAAATATACTTATTCTAACCCTGGCCATAAACATGAATTTTTTGGGTACTCCAGCTCAGTCAGAATATAAATTCCAGTCCAAAAAATAAATAAATAAACTCTACACTATTAAGAGGGATACTTCCTCTATTATGGGATGGATGTGATAGCTTACGATGAATGATGTCTGATTCGTGATCTCCGAAGAAGAAGATTTAGTTTCGGGACTGGGGACCAGGCTTGATCACTCAAGAGCTTTCGTGTAGCAGAGTTTTATTAAAGTGAAAAAGGACAGAGAAATCTTCTGACATAGACATCAGAAGGGGGACGGAGAGTGCCCCAACTTGCTAGTCTTAGCAAGGGAGTTATATAATTTTTTAATTGGTTACTACAGTAAATCAAAAGAATGTCTCAAGTTTGCAAAGCTCTTGCTAGACCCACTCCCACAATTTTAAGATGACAGGATTAGAACTAACAATAGAAAGATCTTACCAGACCCACTCCCTTAATATACATTCTAAGATAACAAGATTAGTCAGAAGGTTTTCAAAAAGGGGAAACTGTCCTCAAGCATTGTTGTTCTATAATCCTTAGTACAGAGTTTAAACTGAGTTGTTTGCTGTGTAATCATCGGTTCCCAGCTTAAAGAAAAAAAAATGTTTTATGTGACTAAAGCTAAGGAATGTAGAGGAAAAAAAGACATTTGTCTTTTCCTCCTACTTGAGAATTCTAGACCCCTATCTCCTCCTCGAGAGCCCCAGGCCACTTTCTCTCGGGGACCCCAGACTTCTTATCAACCTGCCTAGGAACTGACTCAGATTTATCCGGCTAACACCAGGCTATGGCCATGTAAACCTAAAGGCCCCCCTTTTCTGGGAAAATTAAATCATACCAAAGATAATCAAACTAATAACACGAGAAAATTAGACTGGATGCCCTATAAAAACTGCCAAAGTACCATTTCTCTTAAAGACTGTGACTGGTATGGAACAGACTGGGTCAGACATCCAGAAATATACTGGCTGGCACCTAATAATACTCAATGGCTTTCTGGGTCCAATTTATGGCCCTGGCTTCCGCCAGGATGGCTAGGAAGGTGTACTTGTGTTGCAGAAACCAGTAATTGAGAAACCAAGCACCACATTCAAAGAATTGGAGAATTCAAGTTTATTATGCCAGTAGGTCCAGAGGAGTTAAGCTCTGAGCCCAGAACAAAGGGGTTACAGAGTTTTTATACACAGACTATAGTGGGCAACACTAACTGCTAGTAGGCTGGGTTAAACTAAGAGGTTTTGAGTGCGTGGGAACAGCGGTCAAGACAAGGAGGGGGATCCCTGACCTTTAAATGAACAAGCATGATTAAGCAGGTTTGCAGGGGCTGAGCAGTTGCAAAGAGCAGGACAAGGGTGAGATAAGCCCCAGTTCCTAGTATCGTAAGTCCCCACTTTCTGAGACTACGTGACCTACATGATCTAGGCTTTGCAAGGAGCAAGCTGAGTTACAGAGGCAGAAGGAACAGGAGGTTATGTAAAATTTTAACTTTTCCTCTTCATTCCCCCATCTTGATGTTTCTATCACTCATTGTAGAAAGCATCATCTCATGTTTTGGTAGGACATTCAGAGATCCCCATTGTTTAGGGGGTTATATTGAGCTATTACCATTTGTAACTGCATAGATTCAGTCTGAGAGGTTATGAACTGAGTAATTGCATCGAGAATATAAGGGCCAAACAAGATCACTGAAAAGAGCATGAAGAGAGGACCTGTTAAAGGGAGAAGCCACGATGCCCAGCTCCAGATATTGTTCCAATTATCCCAGGAATTTACTAGTTCCTCTCTCCTTTTCTTGATTCATTACCTTAGCTGTTGGGCCATGTCCCTGACTATTCCTGATTGGTTTATATAAAAGCAGCATTCTTCCTTCAAGAGTCAGAGTCCTCCCTTTTCAGCTATCAGTAGGTCTAGCCCTCTCCTATTCTGTAAAGCCACCTCAGCCAGGGGATCTAGTTGGTCCTGTAACGAAGTGGTCCCCATCTTGAACACTGTTCCCACGCATGCAAAACCCCATAGCTTAAAGCAGCTTATTAGCAGCTAGTGTGTCCCACTATAGTCTTTCTATAAAACTCTGTAACCCCTTTGTTCTGGGCTCAGAGCTTGGAGTGTTAACTTCTCTGGGCCTGCTGGTGTAATAAACCTGAGTTCTCCAACTCTCCGAGTATGGTGCTTGGTTTTTCGATTACTGGTTTCTGCAACATTTCTGGAGGTCCCAGTGAGATTCCAACCATGCTGGTCCCTTGAGCTACTGGATTGGTGGCTCAGCTGGGCCGGAGTGGAAGAACCCTGAGATGAATGAGGAGGTGCACCACCTGATGGTTTTCCGGGTTCTCTTTCAGACTGGTGTTCCAACTCTCCAGATGGCCCAGCCCCGACCAGATTCATTGGAGGGACAGACCAATTCACCAGGAATGGCCACAGGATAAGGTAAGGCCCTGGGACCAGTCCCCAGTCAGGTCCTACCCCAACAGGTAGAAGAGGAGACTTATCACCTCTTTGGAGCTCCCAGGAAGGGAGCAAAAGTCAAGGAAACCTGGGGACTTGGGAGAAGGGAGGCTTTGTGCTAACCACTGAATGATTGTGAGTGTGTGATTGTTGACTGAATGGAGTGAGACAGTTTTTTTTTTTTTGAAACTGCAAAACCAATTCTTTTTGCATGTGCAATTAAAAACAACTAGCTTGTTAAAAGGCCTGCTCAGGGAAAAGCTTGAAGTTAACCCTTTCCGTGTCCTTGAAATACACAGCCCACTTTGCCTGAAACCACAGCCTTGGGCAAATTAGAACTTCAAGCAAAGAAAATAAAAGGGGATCAAAGAGATATTTTAAATCTCAAACAGAAAACTATAAGATCTCTACCTGTCTGTCTATCTGGATTTATGTATGTCTCAGAGTATGTCTTTTTTTTTTTTTCTGAGAATATTGTTGATGTTGTAAATGAGTTCTAATTTAATTGGCCTAAAGAAAAGTAAGTGCTTACAAATCAAACAATTCTGAATACAAGAGAAATTAACCTAAATGAATTTTAGATTCACATGAACTGGGAAATATTCAACGTTAAATATCTAGTATTAATGTTTGTTTGCTAATCTAATGTAGATATGTCTAAGAGTCATTAACATTAAACAAAATATTTTCACTGTGCCTAGATTTAATATAAGTAAATATTGTTATATTGTTATATCTGTTACAAAATGAAATTACATTTTATGAGTGGAAAAGAAAATAGGTCTGACTTACAGGTGGCTGTTACAGAAAATGATTAGAAGGTTTGTGGAAAGTGGACCCTGAAAAAAAGTTTTGCGCATGGTTAGGACTCACCAAGTTTAAAATAAATTTGATTAAGTTTACCTAAATGAGTTTAAAGTAAGCTGGTGCAAAAACTTGAATTTGGCCTTTCTCTATGTTAAGAGGACATACTTTCTTCAGAGGTTGAACTGCTTTTAGTAACAGATTTGAGTTTCTTTACCTCTTAATTGATTTGTTCTATATTTACCTTTAAAATCTTTTGTTAACTTTTGCTAAGTGAATAACTATTATTTCACAGTGATTTATATGATCCTACCTGACTGTTATAAACCCTTTTGATATTTATCAACAAAACGTCCTAAATAACTTGACTTCTAGCTAACTTTGGGATGCTTCTGAGGGCTCCTGACACAACCTAAAGAACTATTAAGCTACATGGGTTCATTGGACATGTTAAATTACATGGGAAGTACTGTTAAAGGTGTGATAAATCTTTTCAGGTTACACTGTATGGTTGATGTTACTAATATAGATACCCTAAAATTGTGTGAAATTCATATAGATCTGATATGCCTTGATAAAATATGGTCAATTATAATTCTAGTTATCATATTAAAGTGTTAGATACACAGCAATGACCAGATTTCCTTGTCAAGTGCAATAAAATCAGATTTTAAATATGCCTTCTATGGTTTTACTCTCATGCCTTTAGAAGAATACTGCTAGTCCTTCAAGAGTTATGGAAAAGACTTTCTAAGATTAAGCAGATAAACAAATTTTGTTATTAACAGTAAGCTGGTACCAGACTGGAATTTGGTCTTCTCTCTGTTTTGAGAACAAAGATTTCTTAGAATGCAGATTTCAATAAAAGATTATAAATTTCTTTGCACTGAAGTGATTTAGATTTGTTTTAAAAATATTTTGTTACTTTGCTAAAGTAAATAAACATTATTTAATATTATGGTACATGTAGACAAAGCTCATTCTGCTTCTACAAAAAATAACCCCTCAAGGTTAGACTTCTGCTAGCCTGATGTCCTTAAAACATGGCAATAGTCTGCTCCTAAATCAGGAAATTAAAAATGGATAAACAACAGCTGAAAATCAAAGAGCCAGGGCTATGGAAAATCCAAAATGGCCCTTTGGCTTTTCCTGGATCCCTGACAGACCTCATTTTCATTTGATGGGCTAAAGCCTTCCCTGGCTACAGTGTTAATGCCCTCACAATGAGTTCTCCAAAAAAAGAAAAAAAATTATGTTCCACTTGAATATTAAGTTCTAGTTTTGTTAATTAAGGTCTGTGCTTACTAAGACTCATTTCTGAGATAGTTCCTTGTTATGTTATATTTCTAAAAGTTTTAATTAAGTTATTAAAAAGGACACTCTAAGATTGTTTCTAAAGCTTATCTCAGTAACCAGTCTTTGGATAAAGGTCAGATGCTCCATGGTGTACGACCAGGAGATTAACACTTGGCTATAATCATTTACCTGAGTCAGATGACCTAGGGTATACCGGGCTATACCAAATGAAAGTTCTTGACTTAAATTCTTGTTTGTGACCTTACTAATAACTGATAGCTATATTATTTTCTACGTAGCTTGTTTCAGAAGATTATTTCTTACATTACCAAATTTGTGACTGAGCCCGTGATAAAATGCTGATATGCAGTTCCATATGAGATCAATAATTGTAATAATGTAACTCTAAATATGGGAAGAAGCAAGAAAAAGAAGTATTTTCCTGGACCAAGAGGCTAGTAAGACAGGTATGGTCCAGAGACTTTTGCTACTTACAAGGCCTGGTCTACTGACAACACATGGAGTGGCCTGTCAATGGAATCTTTGTTAGACCTGGGAATGAGCCTTCCCAGCACCACTGGACACAATGACCATGAAATACCCACAAGACATGGTCAAATATGTGGCTATGAAGGGGCCTTGCTGACTGGAATTTGGTCCTTGCCAGCTACCTCTACAGAGATTAAATCATGACTACTACAAAATGTTGACCTTCAACACCCCCTTGAAAGGAGTTCAGGTTGGAGACAAAAAATAAGGCACTCTGTGCTCTGGGAAAAACAAAACAAAAAAACACCAAAAACAAACAAACAAAACAGGCCTTCAGATAGTCAGATGTTTTCAGGTAAAGATTTTTATGAGTCCAAATTCTTGCATCTTCTCATACCTAGAGAAACACTAATGTCACAAACCAATGTCTGGACCTGGTCTCCTGGCTAGCCCCTCAGCAGCTGTCCTACTTCTATTAATCTTTGAGCCATATATCTTTAACTTTCTTTTTAAGTTTGTTTCTCCAAGTAGTAGTATGACAAGAATATCCCCTGGGCAACACCCAGACAATGCTGGAACAACTGGCCTTATCATTCTGTGGACTCTCATCTCCCTCTGTAAATGCACCCCGAGGTTCTCAGGCTATTCTCCCTATAAGATCTTATATGGGAGAACACCCCCAGTGATAGAAAAGCTCAAGGGAGACCACCAACAACTAGCTGACCTGGAGATGTCCCAACACCTTCAGGCCCTGGGAAAAGTCTTCCACCATATCGCCCAGGAAACCTTAGAAAGGATACCCATTTCTCTCAGCAATTGGGTTCATCCCTATCAGCCAAGAGATGAGGTATGGGTTAAAGATTGGAAAAAGGAACTACTTCAGCCGGTTTGGACAGGCCCTCACAGGGTCGTCCTGGCAACCCCTACTACTGTTATAGGTGTCATCCCTTGGCTCCACCACACCAGAGTCAAGAATGCAGTGGCTTCCTGTGATGAGGACACCTGGAAATCAGTTTGGGACCCTGAAAACCTCCTCAAGGTCCGGTTCCAAAGACAAGGGCCCTCACCCACGAATGTCGCTGAGCCCTGCTCTAGTCACTCCGGAAGCTGACTAGTCAATGCACGGCAGAAGCTTGAGGATTCTTCAGCCTTGCTGCAGCCACACTCTGGCAAACTGGCTGGTCAACACATGGTGGAAACTTGAGGATCTGGCTGTCAAAATATCAAAGGATTTTCATTGTCAATGCTGGCCTCTATCCCTGATTGGTATTATTGCTGTGCTGTTCGCTACAGGGCTAGCTTCAGTCACACCCCAGGACTGGGATTTGGGTCAGAAGTTGCGGTTACTTGTCTGTTATCTCACCGTAGTGGGAAGCCTCATTCTTACTAGATGTGTCATGATCGATTCTCCCTACTAACTAAATCACTCACAGTATAACTGACCCACCTTTATGACAGGCTCAGTTGCTATAGCCATGACAATCCAAATATGGGAGAAAACCTCTTGCTAGTGTTCAGTTATCTGTTATGTGCAGGCTGCTTTGCAGCCTTTTGGTGTCCCTTGCTGTAACAGATGATGCCATTCCTTATCCATCATGCACCTGTCAAAATTACAGTCAACTCTTGGAAAAATCGCTTACTTAACCATCAGCTAGAACAATGTATAGATAGCCAATCCTATAGGCTGATCACCTACCGCCTTCATAACCATGCGATGTATATCCAGGGGCCTGGGTGCCAAAAATGTCTTCCAGTTATGCCCCCCGCTGCCACTACCTTTTCCCCACCAGAGGATGCAAACCCCAGGCAGTATCCCGACACCATGGCATTGCCATCATGCCCCTGTGCCTTCATCTACGCTCAAATGCCACGCAGATGTTACAACCCAGAACAGGTGTCTGTCTGCCAAGTAAATGGAAAAACCTACTGGACAGGGACAATAATGTGGACAAACGAAATCACGGACCAACTTTGCCCTAAAAAAATCAGGCTCTGCTTGTTGGCAGTATGACCCAAGTTACAGAGTTAACTTCCCCTTAGACCCTCGTCTGTACCAGGTTCTCAATGCAACTCTTCGCCTTCTTAATGACACCAACCCCAAGCTGGCCAAGGATTGCTTCCTTTGCTTATCCTTAGGAACTCCATGGTACTTAGCTACACCAGTACCATGAAATAATGCAACAGCCATGGGAACTCCTATAGATCCATGCTTACAAGGGTCAGTCTTAAAGAGAATTAAGTTAACTCAAAAGGCTCCAGAATGCTTTACAAATGATGAAGGAACTGAGCCTGTAGGTAATTCAGCCAGGGATGAATGTAATCAACTTTAAAAAGCGAGTGGCCCACTCATCCAACCACAAACACAATATGGTGCCACCCCATCAAGGCCTTTTCTTTGTTTGTGGGACAGGTGCTTACTTATGTCTACCAGTCAGTTGGATGGGTATCTGCAACTTAGCTTTCCTCACTCCCCAGATGAATATTGTCCCTAACAAACAGACTCTCACCATACCTCTGGCAGCACATACGCGGTCCAAAAGAGTCATCCAGTTTACATTCCTACTAGTTGGTCTGAGAATTACAGCTGGGGTAGGTATGGGGATAGGAGGAATTGCTTCATGAACCACCTTCTACTATACACTATCCAAGGACTTCACAGACTATATTGAGACAGTAGCCAAGTCCTCTATCCTTAATTGGTATTATTGCTGTGCTCTTCATTACAGGACCAACTAGATTCCCTGACTGAGGTGGAGGTGGTTTTACAGAATAGGAGAGGGCTAGACCTACTGATAGCTGAAAAGGGAGGACTCTGCCTCTTCTTGAAGGAAGAATGCTGCTTTTATGTAAACCAATCAGGAATAGTCAGGGACATGGCCCAACAGCTAAGGTAATGAAACAAGAAAAGGAGAGAGGAGCTAGCAAATTCCTGGGATAATTGGAACAATATCTGGAGCTGGGCATCATGGTTTCTCCCTTTAACAGGTCCTCTCTTCATGCTCTTTGCAGTGCTCTTGTTTGGCTCTTATGCTCTCAATGTAATTACCCAGTTCATAACTTCTCGGATTGAATCTATGAAGTTACAAATGGTGATAGCTCAATATAGCCCCCTAAACGATGGGGATCTCTGAATATCCTACTAAAACATGAGATGATGCTTTCTACAAAGAGAAATAGAAACATTCAAGATGGGAGAATGAAGAGGAAAAGTTAAAATTTTACATAACCTCCTGCTCCTTCTGCCTCTGTAACTCAGCTTGCTCCTTGCAAAGCCTAGATCATGTAGGTCACGTAGTCTCAGAAAGTGGGAACTCACAATACTAGGAACTAGAGCTTATCTCATTCACCCTTGTCCTGCTCTTTGCAATCACCCAGCCCCTGCAAACCTGCTTAATCATGCCTGTCCATGTATAAAAACTCTGTAACCCCTTTGTTCAGGGCTCAGATCTTGGAGTAACTCCTCTGGGCCCACTGGTGTAATAAACCTGAGTTCTCCAACTCTCCGAGTGTGGTACTTGGTTTCTCCAGTACTGGTTTCTGCAACACTAGGAGATCACCAAGGCAAGGAAGTGGATATCTAAGGCAGCAATATGATTTTTCATGTGAGTCATTAAAATTGTTACATTAGAGGATTCTTCTGGTATGTAAACACAACTTTCAGTTTGAATTATAGCACAGTTGCCCCCTTGACATATAAGGATATCAAGGGTCATAGGATTTGGTAATAGAGCTTTTCTCCTCATATAGACCTCAGAATTTAGTAGGACTAACAGCATGGTTATCATTTAATGCCTTTTGAGTGAATTCTGTTAAGGCTTCAATGTGAGAAATAACATTTTTCCATCCTACTGAAGGCACAAAAGTAACTGCTAAGTGATCATACATACTAGTGAGATACAGATCTCTTGGTCCATTAGGCTCGAATTGATGGTAAATTTGCTGGAGTCACATCTAAGTTTGTACACAAGTGGCCTTATGGCCAAGGGAATCCTCAAGTGAAGAGGAAAAGTTAAAATTTTACATAACCTCCTGCTCCTTCTGCCTCTGTAACACAGCTTGCTCCTTGAAAAGTCTGTAACGAAGCAGTTCTTTTTTCCAATCTTTAACCCATACCTCATCTCTTGGCTGATAGGGATGAACCCAATTGCCAAAAGGAATGGGTGTCCTTTCTAAGGTCTCCCGGGCAATATGGTGGAAGACTTTTCCCAGGGCCTGAAGGTGTTGGGACATCTCCAGGTCAGCTAGTTGTTGGGGGTTTCCCTTGAGCTTTTCTATCACTGGGGGTGTTCTCCCATATAAGATTTCATAGGGAGGATAGCCTGAGGACCTTGGGGTGCATTGGGCTCTGAGCAAGTCTGGGGTAACATGTTAAACCAAGATAGCTGGGTGTCCTGGTAAAGTTTAGCTAATGTAGTCTTGAGGGTCCAATTCATGCCTTCAACTTTCCCTGAGCTCTGTGGCGTATAAGCAGTGTGAAGCTTCCATTCGATTCCCAGTGTCCTGGATAAAGTTTGGATTATCTCAGACACAAAATCTAGCCCATTGTCAAGCCCTACGGAGAGAGGGAGCACATATCTCTGGATTATGTCTCTTAGTAGGGCCTTGGCCACTTCTCATGCCCTTTCAGTGCGTGTGGGTAGGCTTCAGCCCATGCCGAGCAGGTGCAGACTACCACAAGTAAATACTTATAGCTCCTAGAGGGCTTGACTTCAGTAAAGTCCACTTCTAGCTCTTCAAAGGGCAGTGTCCCAACTGTCTGCACCCCTGGGTTGGGTCTTGGTCTTGGTTGGTGTTGTTTTGCACACAAGTCACACATCTAGCACTGATCTGGGAGGGCACACGGGGTTGGGAGCTTAGGAATGAAATAGTAGCAGCTCAGTAAGCTCTCCAGTGCAGGTTTTCGTAAGTGAGTTGTCTCATGATGTTGTTTTACCAGCTGGACTGCTATATTGCTGGTGACAAAGAGTCTTTGGTCTGGGAGCTTCCACTAGCCCTCCTTTCTTTCATTCCTCCCTCATTTAGAGCCCATTGATCTTTTTCCTTGGTACATCTCGGGACGGAGGCAATTCTGGGGCCAAGAGGACCTTAAAGATTGACTCGGGGCCCACTGTGGGGCTTGGTTGGGTTGCTGCCTCCTTGGCAGCCTGGTCAGCCAACTGATTTCCTTTGCTGATTGGATCTGTTCCTCTCTGATGGCCTTTACAATGGATGACTGCCACTTGGGAAGGTTTCCAGACTGCTTCTAACAGCTGAAGGATTTCTTTTTTTTTGTTTTTAATCTCCTTTCCCCCTGCTGTCAATAGTCCCCTTTCTTTATAAATGGCTCCATGAGCGTGTAAAGTAGCAAAGGCATACCTTGAATCAGTATAGATGTTGATTCGTTTCCCTTTGGCATGCCTTGGTGCCTGGGCGAGTGCCCATAGCTCAGCCCATTGTGCGGACCAACTTTGTGGCAAAGCCTCAGCCTTCACTATCTCATCTGTTGTTATGGCACAACCTGCTTTATGCTGCCCATCTTGGATTAAACTGTTTCCATCAGTGAACAGTTCTAGTTTTGGGTTCTGGAGGGGAATGTCTGTCAGGTCCAGCCTGTTCGAGTAAATTTCATCTATGACTTCCTCATCACTATGATCAGGGGTTCCTGCTTCTGTAGGTAAAAAGGTGGCAGGGTTCAGCAACCACACAGTCTCGAGTTGGACCCGTGGGTATTTGCAAAGCAGTCCTTGATAGTGAATCATCCTGGAGTTGGTCAGCCACTTATGCCCCTGGCTGTTCATCAGGGCAGTGACAGCATGGGAAACCTTTAAATATATATTTTGTTCTAGAATAAGCTTATCTGCTTCTCTGATCAAAACCACAGTGGCAGCTAATGCCCGGAGGCATGGCAGCCATCCTGCAGCCACTGGATCTAGTCGTTTGGACAGGTATGTGACCAGGCGCTGTCATGGCCCAACTGTTTGTGTGAGGACCCCCAGTACAGTGTGATTTTTCTCATGTACAAACAGGTTAAAGTCCCATGTCACATCTGGAAGCCCTAATGCTGGAGCACTGATCAAGAGTCTCTTTTATCTCCTTGAATGCCTTTTCCTGTTCAGGTCCCTACTCCAAGGGGTCCTTACCAGACCCTGCTGTGGCTTTAAACAAAGACTTGGCAATTTCAGAGAAACCCGGTATCCAGATCTGGCAGAATCCACTAGCCCTGAGGAACTCACAGAGACTTCTTTCTTCGTGTTCAGCCAAGGTATTGAACAGATGGCTTGTTCCCTCTCATGTCCAAGTGCCCAATGTCCTTTTAAGATGACAGACCCAAGGTACTTGACCCCCTGTCTGCAGATCTGAGCCTTTTTCCATGACACCTTGTATGTGGTGAAGAGTAGAGCCAACAAGGTTTTGGTACCTCTCCAGCAGTCTCCTTGAGTGGGACTGGCTAGCAACAAGTCATCCATGTACTAGAGTAGGGTGCAGTTGAAAGTTTCTCTGGGAAAGGCAGCAAGGTCCACAGCCAGGGCTTCACCAAACATGGTAAGGTAAGTTTTTGAAGCCTTATGGCAGTCGGGTCTAAGTCTGCTGTGTCTTTCTCCTCGTGTGTGGGTCTTTCCATTCAAAGACAAAAAAGGGCTGGCTGGCTGGTGACAGCCAGAGGCAGAAGAATGCATCCTTGAGGTCGAGGCAGGTTGCCTGAGCGGGGAAGAGACTCAGGAGAGTGTAGGGATTTGGGACCACTGGATGGATGGTGATCATTACACTGTTGAGGGCGCAGAAGTCCTGGACCGTGGCGGGGGGTAGTCATTCCCTCCAGACTTTTTGATTGGTAAGAGTGGAGTGTTCCAGGGAGAGTCACATTCAATCAGGATCTTGGCATCTCATAGGCACTGGAAAGTGGAAAAGTGGAGTTGCTCAGTCGTGTCCGACTGTTTGCCATCCCATGGACTGTAGCCTACCAGGCTCCTCCATCCACGGGATTTTCCAGGCAAGAGTACTGGAGTGGGTTGCCATTTCCCTCTCCAGGGGATCTTCCCGACCCAGGAATTGAACCTGGGTCTCCCACATTGTAGACAGACGCTTTTACCATCTGAGCCACCAGGGAAGTCTTTGGATGTGGTTCCAAATTCCCAGGCATGCCTCCCGTGGCACTGGATATTGTTTCTGTCTAATAGGAGTGGCTCCTGGACTCGGGTCTACTACAATGAGGGCATGGCTTTTGACCAAACCTGGGGGCTCCTTCTCTGCCCAGACATCAGGGAATTCTTTTAGCAGTCTGGGGGGATTTATTTATTTCCTCTCTGAGGAATAGATATACCATTCCTCTTCCCTGGGCATGGTCAGAGCCATCATCGGAGCCGATTGGCTCCCTAGGGTGAGACTTGCAGACTTTCCAGGGGCAAAAGTGATTTGTGCCTCCAGCTTTGTCAGTAAGTCTCTACCCAGCAGGGGAATGGGACATTTGGGTAAGTAGATAAATTCATTAGTCACCAGATGACCCCCTAGCTGACATGAACGGGCTTTGTAAAATAAGCAGGATGCCATGTCCCCTGTGGCCCAAACATTAGTTTCTGTTCAGCCTGTGAGGGGAGCCACAGGTGTGGTTACCACGGAATGTTCAGCTCTGGTATCCACCATAAAATTCATTGATTGGCCTCCTACTTTCAGCGTGACCATGGGCTCCCGGGGGCCCAGGATCAGGGAGCCCAGTCTTCCCTAGTCTGATTCTGTTCCAGCCAGGCTGATAAGGTTTTGGACAGCCAGCTCAGGCTGATACCTTTCTTTGTTGTGTCAACTGAACTTCTTTGACCCTTTAGATGTCTCTCTGTGATGGGGACACTCATTCATCCAGTGCCCCATCTCTTTGCAATAGGCGCACTGGTCGTGGCATAGTGGTGGTCTCTTCTTAGTTTCCCTTTTCCATGAGGGAACACTCTGTTTCATTTGATCTGAGCTCCTCAATGCCGCTGCTAGCAGGGCTGCTTTCTGTTTCGTTTTTTTATCTGCTTCTTCTTGGGCTTCACTGTCTCGGTTCACAAAGACTTTATTTGCTACCTCCAGTGGCTGTGCCATTCATCCCAGCGAAGCCTTCTAACTTTTGGAGGTTTTGTTGGATGTCTGCATAGGATTGAGCCACAAAGGCAGCGTTAATCATCTGTTGATTCTCGGTTGTCTCAGGGTCAAATGGGGTGTATGTCTGGAGTGCTTCACACAGACTTTCACAGAAATCGGTGGGAGTCTCATCTGCTTTTTAGATTATCATTGTAAATGTGGACATATTGGTGGGCTTTTTGGCTCCCACTCGAAGTCCATGTAGAAGGGCATCATGGTAGCGACCCAGGGTATTTTGTCCTTCTCTGGTATTAAATTCCAATTATGTCTCATCTCTGGCATTGCTCCTCATGCCCATCCTTCTACATCTAAGACCTCTGCAGGGGCTTGTCCTCTGAGCCATTTTTGGGCTTCTGTCGAGATGCGTTGCCTTTCTTCACTGGTGAAGAGAGACATAGGAGCTGGTGATAGTTGTCCCATATAGGCTGATGGGTGTGGAAAATGGACTCTAGGAGGTCAATCATAGCCTGTGGTTTATCAGAGTACACTGGGTTATGGTGTTTCCAGTTTAGGAGATCAGTAGAGCTGAAGGGCTGGTAATAGAGAATGGATGGATCAGGCTGGACTGAGCCATCCTCCTTAACTTGTTGAGGACCTTGAGTTTCTCCCAGTGGCATCTGAAGAGCTGCGGCCAGCTGGTTAGATTGGCTGAATGGAGCCACTTCCCTACTGGCTCAGGGCTGGAGTCTTGCTCATGAAGTGGTGCGGGGGACATGGAAGGAGGTGAACTGCCTGGCAATGGGTCCAGTGCTGGCTGTGCCAGGGCTTGTGGAGTCAGGGGAAGGTATGGTGGGGGCAGCAGAGGGTCTTCCACTGGATCTCCCTGGAATACAGTTTTTTCCCCCCTTCTTCTTTCTTTTTTCTGAGTGGTTGGGCCACAGATACCCTATTATGTCCCTGACCGTTCGTGCAAAATCTTGCCCCTGGGGGCAGGGCCTGCACTATTAGAAGCCAGGAGTCTATGTGTGGAAACTGATCTGGATGGTCTGGAGTCCCAGGGACTACCTGGTGCACTGATTGGACAGTGGGCAGGTAGAGAGTGCCCTCTGGTGGCCATGTAACATCAAAGGATGGCCAATCGAGCTCACATAAGTTAGGAAGCTTCCTGGGGGTCATTTTGACTTTGTAATCTCCTGCAAAGCCCTTCTTAAAGTTCTTTATCATGCAATGTAATACTGCTGGCTTAGAGGAACTTCCACCCATGTTGACAAACCCTACCTGGCAGGATTTTGAGGAAAACCTAATCTCTTAGATGTTGGCTCAATGAGTCAATCAACAGAAAAATAATCAGTAACCAATAATTTCTCCTTCCCTGTGTATCCTGCCCTGAGTTAGTGGTGCAAAGACAAACAAGGGTGGGTGCACCCTCAAAAGAGAAGACCATTCATGTGCCTGCTTGGCCATGTCCCCAGGGGGAACTTGGGTGCCTCTTAGCATTGACGGATCAGTATAAACCCCTGATCCGGATCTGTCTCGCAGGGAGGGACTGCGTCCCCGAGAGGCAGACACTGCCTTGAGCCGTATGAGATCACCACGGAACCACAAATTAGGGCCCACTCAGACTCTGTAGCCACGAAGGCCATGAAGCCACACAATCGAGTCTGAAGAGCAAGCGAATCAGGCTGCACACTAGTTTACATTCATTTTTTTGTCCACCTGCCTGCTCTCCCGAGGGACATTTAAGATGCCTGTTAGCACTGACAGGTCGGTATAAATCCCTGACCTGGACCAGCCTTGCCGGGAGGGATCAAATCCCCCGGAGACTGGCACCGCCTTTCAGCCTTATGAGGTCGTCAAGAAACTGCAGGCTTTGGACCCTCTCAGGCTCTGTGGTCCGAGGACTGTGGAGCTCACTTTCACTTCCTTCAATCAGCAATCATGCATACACAATCACTCAAAAGTTATCACAATACCTCCCTTTTCCCAAGTTCCTAGGTCTCCCTATCTGATGCTCCCTTCCTGGGAGCTCCAAGGAGGAGATCAGCCTCTTCTTCTACCTGTTGGGATAGGGCCTGACTGGGGACTGGCCCAGGGGCCTTACCTGATCCTGTGGCCATTCCTGGTGAGATGGTCCGTCCCTCCAATGAGTCCGCTCGGGGCTCGGCCACCCAGAGAGTCAGAACACCGGTCCGAAAGAGAACCCAGAATACCGTCAGGTGGTGCACATCGTTGTTCATCTTGGGGCTCTTCCTCTCTGACCTGGCTGAGCCACCAATCTGGTGGCTTAAGGGACTGGCGTGGTTGGAATCTCACTGGGGGCTCCAGAAATGTTGCAGAAACCAGTACTGGAGAAACCAAGCACCACACTCAGAGAGTTGAAGAACTCAGGTTTATTATGCCGGTGGGCCCAAAGGAGTTAACACTAAGTTCTGAGTCCCAAACAAAGAGTTTACAGAGTTTTTATACATGGACAGGCATGATTAAGCAGGTTTTCAGGGGCTGGGCAGGACCCAAAGAACAGGACAAGAGTGAGTGAGATAAGCTCCAGTTCCTATTATTGTGAGTCCCCACTTTCTGAGACTATGTGACCTACGTGATCCAGACTTTGCAAGGAGCAAGCTGAGTTACAGAGGCAGAAGGAGCAGGACGTTATGTAAAATTTTAACTTTTCCTCTTCACTAGGAAGATGGTTTGGTTCTGGGGCTAATGGCTTAAATCCCTACTTGTAACTTTAACAACATTATTAACTGTATTGTTTATAATCTGTTTATTTTTATAAGATTGTTGTTTCTTGTATTATATGATGTATAACCAGGCCCCCAGACAAATTAATGACAACTAAACATCTTGAAGAAATAGATCACATTTATAATGTAAAATAATTGTAATAGTGTGATTCTAGGTATGAGAAGAAGCATCAGGGAAGTATCTCCTGGATCCTATTAGATTAGAAGATAGAGGATCCAGAGAATCTTTTATTATCTTTCAATGGGCCTAATCCAGAAATTAATACTTAGAGTGATTTATGAGGAACATTTGCCTGCTCTGGGATGAGCCTCACAGCACAGTGGGACAACAAGAAACAATGGTCATGAAATGTCTCCCAATATGGTCAAATTTCGGACGAAGGGGAGCAACTGTGAAATGAAATGTTTTCTGCTTTGGGCTCTACCAGTGGACAAGCCTTTCCAAATGCAAATATCTGAGCCCAAGTGAAACAAAGTCAACTATTTGGAAGCCATCAGCTACTTCCTCCCTGGTAAGTGTTGTGTAGCTGTGGGGGATGTGAGAGGAGGCCATCTGCCACATTCACCATCTCTTAGGGTAAATGAGGAATCTGTATGTGAACAATAGAGAAAGCAGGATTGGCTCCAGATAGCTAGATGCATATGAAAGACATGATTTCAGCAAGCCTGGATGTTTGCATCTTCCCATACATAGAAGATCATTAAAACTCTTCATGTGTGAGATTTAATTTTCTCTTTATTAACAGTAATCTTTTCATATTCAGATTACCTGCCCCTTGTTGCAAACTTGTATATAGCCTGGCTCCCCCCCTTGCCTCATCAGAGTCAGCTCTCTCAGGGTCACCTTAGATAATGTTCCTGGGCTCAAGTCCTAACATTATCACTGAATAAAATCTAACTCTTGACTTTTAGGTTGTGCGTATTTTTTTAGTTGACATATTGAATGAGAAGAACAAAATTTGAGGACTGATGCTATACAACTTCAAGACTTAGTATAAAGTTTCAGTAATCAACACAATGTGGTATTGGTGAAAAAAATAGACAAACAGATCAATAGTTCAGAAAAGAGCCCAGAAATAGACCCCTATAAACATAGTCAACTGATCTTTGACAAAGGAGCAAAAGCAATACAGTGGAGCAAAGACAGTCTCTTCTATAAACAGTGCTGAAACAACTGCACATGCATCCTTTCAAAAAATGAACCTCAAATGGATCACATACCTTAATGTAATGTGAAAAACTATAGAATCCTAGAACATAACTTAGGAGAAAATCTAGATGAACTTAGGGATGCTAATACCTTTTTATATAAAACACCAAAGATGCAATCCATGAAGGAAATAATTGATAAGGTAGACTTCATTAAAATTAAAACCTCTGCCCTGCAAAAGACAAAGTCAAGAGAATCAGAAGACAAGCCACACACTGGGAGAAAATATTTGTAAAAGTCACATCTGAGAAAGTGCTGTTATTCAAAATATACAAAGAAATCCTAAAAGTCAACAAAAAGAAAATAACCAACTCGATTAAAAAGTGAGCCAAGGACTTTAAGAGACACCTCATGGGAGAAGATGTGCAGATGGCAAATAAGCATATCAAAAGGTGCCACATCATATGTCATGAGGGAAATTAAATTAAAACAATTAAATATCACTACACACCAATTAGAATGGCAAAAACCTGAAACATTGCCAATACTAAATGCTAAAACCATGGAGCAACAGGAACTATCATTCATTGCTAGTGAAAATTCATAATGAATTCCCTGATGGATCAAACAGTAAAGAATCTGCCTGCAATGTGGAAGACTTGGGTTCAACCCTTGGATCAGGAAGATCCTCTGGAGATGGTAATAGCTACCCACTCCAGTATTCTTGCCTGGAGAATCATCATGGACAGAAGGGCCTGGTGGGCTACAGTCCATGGGGTTGCAAAGAGTCAGACACGATTGAATGACTAACACACAGCCACTGTGGAAGACAGTTTGGTGGTTTCTTCCAAAGGTCAATATACTCTTACCACAAGATCCAGCAATCGCGCCCCTTGGTATTTACCCAAAGAAGCTGAAAACTTATGTTCACACAAAAACCTTCCCATGGATTTTTACAGCAGCTTTATTCATAATTGTCAAAATGTGGAAGCAACCAAGATATCCTTCAGTAGGTAAATGGATAATTTGACTGTAGTACATCCAGGCAATGGAATATCATTTGGCACTAAGTTAAATTTACTCTCAAGTCATGAAAAGATGAATGAACCTTAAATGCATATTCCTAAGTGAAAGAAACCAATTTAAAAGACTACATACTGTATGAGTCCAACTCTATGACATTTTGGGAAAAGCAAAATTATGGGGACAATAAAAAAGATCAATGGTTGTCATGGGTGGGTAGAAGAGAGAGATGAATAGGCAGAGCACAGAGGACTTTTAGGGCAAAGAAAATATTCTGTATAATATTATAATGATGATTATATGTCATTTTACATTTGTCCAAACCCGTAGAAAGTACAACATCAAGAGTGAATCCTTTATGGACTTTAGGTGATTTTGGTGTATCAATCCTTAATGAAAAAATGTACCTTATGCTTAGTGATGTTGATAGGGGGGAGAGCTATAACATATGTGAGGCCAGGGAATATATAGAAAATTTCTGTACCTCCCTCTCAAATTTGTTGTAAACCTAAAACTGCTCTTTAAAATGAAAGGCTTTTTTTTTTTTTAATGTAGTCATGTATAAGATAAATGTTGAAAAGTCAAGCACATTCTTGTCTATCAGCACTACCCAGGTAAAAAGTATCAATTACTATGAGACTTTATTAATAATGACAACAATTCTTAGGAATAAACTTAAAGAGATATGTATTAGAGCTTTATAAAATGTAATTTCAAACGTAATGTAAAACCTTATAAATTCATAAAAGAAGTGTCTTGAGTGAGAAGATGAAGTAAACGTATTATATACTCCAAGTTATTTTATATGGTTAATATAATTACCATAAAAATCATACCAGGGTCACATCCAGAGAGAGGATAAGTCTGTGAAATGTTTTTCAAAATTATATGGAAAAATGCATGATAAGAATATACAAAGACATTAAGAATAAAAAGCACTGCGGTTGAAGAGAGGATTGGCATTACAGCCTTTTTGTATTTTAAAACATTTCTTTTACATTTTTAAAAATATGAAGAAATAAAATTCATCCTGGGGCAGAAAGAGATACAGTTCAGTGGAACAGAATTAAAAGCTCATAAATACATGCAATCATATAAAAGCAATATATGATTAAAGGTTCTGCACCCAATTCCAAGCAGTTATCCGACACCAACTGGGTGTCCTACAAGTCAACTCAATTCTGACACTATCACAGATTAAGTTCTAAGTCCTACAAAGCTGCCCCCCACCACATCAGATACCAGGTGCAAGTCCAGGTTGTAACAGCTCCCTCCCTAGGTTAGATTAATTACTAGAATGGCTCACAAAACTCAGAGAAATATTTTACTTACTAAATTAGTGGCTAATTATAAAGGGATATAGTTCAGCAATAGTCAGATGAAAGAGATGTATAGGGCAAGGTATGGGGAAAGGGCATGGAGCTTCTATGCCCTATCTGAGCACACTACTCTCCCTAAATCCCCATTTGTTCATAAACCCATAAGCTCTCTGAACCTCCTCCTTCTGAGTTTCTATGGAGGCTTCATTACATAGTCCTAATTGGTTTAACCCTTGACTACTGAACTCAGATTCCAGGCCCTCCTTCCTCCCAGGAAGTCAGGGGAGTGAGCTGGGACTGAAAGTTCCAAACCTCTAATCACTTGGTTCTTTCTCCTGGCAATCAGCCTCCATCTTTAGATGCTTTCCAAAAGTTACCTCATTAACATAATGAAAGACATCTTCCTGGCTCTCACCATTTAGGAAACTCCAAGGGTTTTACAATCCTATCTCTGTGCCAGAAGTAGGGAGGAAGACCAAATATGTATATTTCTTATTATAAATCATAATATCACATGATAAAGTATGCTTTACAAAATAAGGGTTATTTGGAGATTATTCAATAAATGGTGTTGAGATAACTGAACAGTGAGGGGTTGCAGAATATGTGACCCCCATATATGCCACTTTGGCATGTGTATTATTCTGAGCTGAAGGCAATCAAGGCCTAACAGACTCAGGAATAGCTTTTTTTTTTAAGTATGTCTCATAAATGCCTAGAATAATTTGGATGGGAAGCCTATAGTTACTAGAAAGAAAACTATTACCAACTTTTTACATTAGAAAAGTTATCTGCAAGTCACAGCAAATATTTGTTTACTAAACATCTGCTCTTTCCATCTTCCAATTGTTTTCCTTTCGTTTGAAGTCTCAGACCCCTACCCTCTTCTCCTTAGCTTAAGATGGCATATAAGCCTCAATTGCCTGACTGTTGGAGAATCTCATATCCTTGGTGTTCCCCTATGAATAAAATTAATTTTGCCTGTTTTCCTCCCATTAATCTGTTTTGTGTCAATTTATTAGGCCAGCCAAAAATGAATTATACTCATCTTTATACCACATAAGAAAATAAATTACAGATGTATTAAAGAATTGAAATATGGAAAAGTTAAAATATAGAAAGACTAGCAAAGACAGGACAGAATGTTCACTACTACCTCTGTGGAGAGCTGAGGTTTCTGTTTTGAAATAAAAGGACATATAAATGAATGAGAATTAAGAATCTAAAATTTAAGTATAAACAGTCTATATGAATAGAAAATCAAAAATAAACCAAGTGAACAGCAGAGTAGAGAATTATTTATATCAAGTATGACATAGGAGTGATATAAAATATAACATGTTAATTTATAGCTGTAAGAGAAACTTTCAGTTCTTAATGGTTAAAAAGGAAATGAATATATTACTGACAATTCACATGAGGGAACACAAAGAGTAACATACACATGGTTGATAACTGCCTTCAACCCTAAAAATCTCTAAATCCTATTGACTTCAATTCAAATTTTTAAGAAAAAAAATCTGCACTCCAATTTTGCTTCATCTCAACTTTTCTACTCCAGGTAAGGCCCTCAATCTCTTTCCCCTCCACCTTGTAGGAACGCCCTTATTTATACTGCTTGATTCTAGCCTTGCCTGCCACTTTCCACAATCCTGCCAACTCATCCGAGTTTTGTTTCTAATATGTAAATCTGACTCCATCACCAACCTTCCCCTGTCGTCACTCTCAACCTAGAATCTTTAATTTACTCCATTAAAAGCTTCAGGATAAATTTCACTACTCTTAATATTTTATGCAATGTGTGTGACATGTCCAAAGAAAATTTTGATAATCTTTCATTGTATTTCATTCCATAAAAAAATGAAACCATATATAATGTTAATCAAGATACATATTTCTAAAGTCAAAGAGACCTACAAGGCCTATGAAAAAATCAGCCCACCCCTCTTTCACCCCTGTCTCTTCATGCTTTTTTCGACTCTACTTGAACTGATTTGCCCCAAAGGCAGTGTGCATAACGGAAAAAATGCCATCTGGAGTAGGGGATGAAGGGAAAACAGTATTAAAACTTCTCTTAACTTTCTATTTTTTAACCATGAAAAACTAGTTTTGATAGAGGAAAGGCAAGAATCTCAGTTTGAACAATTTGAGTTTAGGGTGCCTGTGGAACTTCCAAGTGGAGATGCTCGATGTTCATTTGAGAAGTATGGATCTAGAGTTCAGGAAAAAGATCTGGCTGAGGAGATATATTATAGATGATAACTGAAGAAAGGGAGTGTGTCAGGTGGTCTTAGCAAGGAATATATATTGAAAAACTAAGGCTAGAACCTTGTAGAAATTGGTATGCACAGAACTTTGACAGGGGTGAACTGCAGAATTGAAATAGTGGGTGAGGACTTCTCTGGTGGCTCAGACAGTAAAGAATCTGCTTGCAATGCAGCACACTTGGGTTCAGTCTCTGGGTCAGGAAGATCTCCTGGAGAAGAAAAGGGCAACCCACTCCAGTATTTTTGCCTGGAGAATTCCATGGACAGAGGAGCCTGGCAGGCTACAGTCCATGGGATTGCAAAGTTCTATGCACGAAGTTCTATGCACGTATATAGTTTCAAATTTTAGTTTATAAATATATTATAATATTTTTTAATTAAAACATTTTCTTAGTTAAAAAGTCCGATAGGGACTGACATCAGCATCATGGTGGCATGAGATATTTCTTTTGTCTCTCCCTATCAATCTACTGGCTTCCCAGATGGCTCAGTGGTAAAGAATCTGCCTGCCAATGCAAGAGCAGCAGGAGACGCAGGTTCAATCTCTGGGTCAGGAAGATCCCCTGGAGGAGGAAATGGCAAGCCACTCCAGTATTCCTGCTGGGAGAATCTCATGGACAGAGGAGCCTGGTGGGCGACAGTCCATGGGGTCACAAAGAGTCAGACATGACTGAGCAACTAGGCGTGCACACATGCATCAATCTACAGCTAGCAAAGCATTCATAACTCAAAAATGGTTCCACTGCCCAATATACCAGGATGCCAGACACTCACACATTTATATGTATATCTGAAGGTCGCTGGATTGGAACACATAGAGGAGGCAGAACTGAGAGAACAGCAGAATTGGCACTTATAATGTCCATCCCCTGGCCTTGGCAGCTTTTCACATAATCTCAGCAACAGAAGTGGTGTACATAACTCTCTGGCCTCCAGGCTACAATGGTACCCATGGCCATAGGGATTCAGGCAGCAATATGATGGGGCCCACAACCCCAGGACTGTGGTGACATCCATGACTCCCTCTATCTCTCTACCCATCTCCTCCCCCTCCACCACAGCACTGGTGCCTGTGACCCAGGCAAACCTAGACACAGTGGAGGCGCCAGCCATCCCAGTACCCAGGGCAGCAACACCAGCAATACCAGCAACTCTGGCTATAGCAAGGCATTAGTAACACTGGAGTCACAGGCAGTGATGAAGAGGGCACCAGTGACACCTCTTGCAGAGGCAGTGAGGATGGAAAGTGCCCATTCTCAAATATAGCCAGAGGCAGCTCAGGTAAGAAAAAACAAAAACTTCAGCTATGGTGCCACCTATTGAAAAATTTAAAAAGGGCCTCTAATTACCAACTTGTTGAACTGTTAGAATCAAAATAAATAAACACGATTTTACCTAAATAAGAAAAGTGTTCACTACTTCAAAAGCACTGGCAGAGAAACAACTCATCAAGCACCAGTAAAAACCATGGTAGCTCCCTAGACCCACTCCAACTTCATCTATGGCATGATCAAGCTAGGCCTGTGCATTGCTGAAGATGACGTGACAGCAGAGGAGCCCAGTGCTGCTGCTCCTGATGAGATCCCTCCTTGAGTGTGATGAGGAAGCCTCTTGAATAGAAGTAGTTTAGGAGTTTCTGCCTACCAACTTTGTTCCCTCTGTATAGTGTCCCCATGGCTCCCCAGCAGCAGCCGCAGTGGCCCTGGGCTACCAGGTCCCCTCTACTGATGTCTAGTGAATTTATTTCTGTCCTTCTGTCTAAGGCAGGGTAAAAGGGCCTCAGGCTCTATCCCTTTCCACATTTGCCAGAGGTTTAAATGTTGTGTATCATGTTTTTTTTAATATGTTCTGAAATTAAAGTACACATAATAAAAAAGATGCAGGTTTAAAAAAAAAAACCCACGGTAATTTAGTATCACAAACAAAAGATGAGAATATTGCAGAAACCAAACTTAAAGTCATGGAAGATTGTGATCTGATAGAGAATTCAAACCAGCTGCCATGAAAAAATACAATTAGCTACAGGAAGACTCAGAAAGGCAGTTTAATGAGCTTAGGAATAAAATTAATAAACAGAAGAACATTTTACCAAAGAGATTGAAACTAGAAAAGAAATCAAACAGAAATTCTGGAGATGAAGAACTCAATAATGAAAGAAAGCATCAGAAAGCAACAGAAATGGAACTGACCATATGGAAGAGAGAATTAGCAAGCTTAAAGACAGAAGTCTAGAAAGGATTCGGGTATAAAGGGAGAGTGAACTAATTGTTTTTTTTTTTTTAAATAAAGAAACTCTGAGAGAACTACCTATTAGGAAAGGCAACATAAGGATAATGGGTATTCCAGAAGGAGAAGAGAAGGAGACTTGATGGCCTCATTCAGAACATCAATTTGCCATGAAGTGATGGGACTGGATGCCATAAGCTTAGCTTTTTGAATGCTGAGTTTTAAGCCAGCTTTTTCACTCTCCTCCTTCACCCTCCTCAAGAGGTTCTTTAGTTCCTCTTCACTTTCTGCCATTAGAGTGGTGTGTGTGATCTGCATATCTGAGGTTATTGATATTTCTCCCAGCAATCTTTATTCCACCTTGTGCTTCATCCAGCCCAGCATTTCACATGATATAATCTGCATGGAAATTAAATAAGCAGGATGACGAACTCCTTTCTCAATTTTGAACTAGCTCATTGTTTCATGTCCGGTTCTAACTGTTGTTTCTTGGCTTGCATACAGGTTTCTCAAGAGGCAGATAAGGTGGTCTGATATTCCCATCTCTCTAAGAATTTTCCACAGTTTTTTGTGATCCACACAAAGGCTTTAGTGTAGTCAATGAGGCAGAAGTAGATGTTTTTCTACAATTCCCTTGCTTTCTCTATGATCCAACGGATGTTGGCAATTGATCTCTGGTTTCTCAGCCTTTTCCAAATCCATATAAAAGCTCAGTAAATTTACATAAAGTGAACTACAAAAACTAAAATAGAAACAGCTAGAAAAATTATAAAAATGCCTGATTTTGACAAGAATGAAATGAAACTGATGTAGCAACTTACTTCTGTTGACTAATTTAAGTGGTAACACCTTTGAAGCAAGGGCCATGATTATGTTAAAATTGACTTAGTAATCCCACTCCTAGGACTTTTTTCTCAAGAAATAATTTTTCTGCTATGCTTCATCCACTCCATGGCTTGTGTTTGTCTTGTCTGAATACTGCTCCACACTCCTACAGATGCCTCCAGCATCCTGGCCCTAGAAAAGGTGGCATGTAAATGGCAGTAAAGAGGTGGCATCTTGGTAGTCCTGTGAGCACCTACCCACAGTGTTAAGGGACCCTGAGCAGAGTTCTTGGCACCGCTGAGAGGTTGCAACACTGGGTTTCTCTGTATCCCAGAGCAATAGCTTGTTCAAGAAATTCGTCTCAGGAGGGAAAATTGATATGAATATCCTTCCTCGGGATCTCACTTTACTTACAAACCAACCAAATTGAAATTCCTAATGAAGAAGGCCTCAAAAGACTTGAAAGTTGAGCCCAGTGTGTCCAAAACAAGAACAGGGACAGTTGACTAAGTTGATGACACAGACGAAAAAGAGAAAGAAGAAACTCAAGTTCCTTATGTACGATGACATCTCCTCCAAGAATTACCTGTGGGTAGAATAAGTAAAGATGATCAAGATGATCTAGATGACGGTGGCTTATTTTTTTTAAGCACGCACACCAGAATATGAATATGATTTACAAGAAGCAGAAAAGACTTTGGAGGCTGAGAGAGGAGGTGACAAAAAGATATCAAGTTCATTTGTTTCAGAATGCAAAGGAAGTAAATAAGTGAGGAATCACCCCTGCTGATCAATTCTTTATGGGGAGTTAAACTGATGCAGACCAATTGCTGCCATGGAAGTCTGTACTATGTACTATGTTTACACATGAACTCTCCTTTTAAAAAAACAAAAATAAATTCTGAATGCATCAAATAGAAGGAATTTGTATGAGATGGTGTCCTCTATCACTTCAGATACTTACAAGGAAGGGTAAAAGTAAGAGGACTGGTAAAGTGAGACACATTTTGTAAAATTAAAACTGTTGAATGGTATTGTCTGCCATTTTGCTAATTACAAGTTTTACAGTTTTTCCACCTATTTAAATATAATTTCCTACAGTTGAAAGCCATAAATTTACTTCTGTTTCTGCTCCAAAAAAAAGAGAAAAAAATCTTAAAAGCAAAAAAGAAACATCAAAATTCTCTATAGCAGGGGTCCCCAACCTCTGGGATCTAATGCCTGATGATCTAAGGTGGAGCTGATGTAATAATAATAAAGTGCACAAAAAATGTAACAGGCTTGAATCATCCTCAAACCATCCACCCCTCTGTTATGGAAAAATTATATTCCACAAAACTGGTCCCTGGTGCCCAAAAGGTTGGGGACTGCTGGTCTACAGTATTATTTAAATCAGTAAAAATTATGATGCAACCTACATGACCAGGAAAATAGCTTAATAAATTATGGCATATCAGCAATGTAAGCTACTAAGTCTGCATTAAAATTCTAATAATTGTTAAAAACTGTAGAAACACTGAACACTATTCCTGATACAATATTAAGAGTGAAGAAGAAAATAAGCAATAAGGATAGTATAACTGTAGCTATGTAGAAAATACATATAATTGTAAAATGTATAGTAATGAAAAGTATCATTTTATGTTAGTATTATATGTGAATTTAAAATGCTTGAGATTTTAACGTATTTTCAATAAAATAATAGTGATCATTAATAAATTTGAAAAATATAATCACAATCAACATTATACTCACTTTCTAAAAGATAAATTATTATATAATAATCAAATACCTCAGAGTAGTTCTTCCCTAATAACTCTCATTGAAAATAATACCCATGAAATTTTATTAATGCAATATGTTCTATTAGTAGAGAGCTCATCATAGTAAAATTATTATCGGTATTAAATACACTATCTTGTACATCAAAAGATTTCTTAAAAACAAATGAAATAATATTGTTTCCCTAATGAAATTCTGGAAATTTGCATTTCCTGATTCAGTTTTGCTTCTGGAAAATATTATTAGAAACACATTAGAAACTCTTCAATAATGAAAAGACTGCTGGGGGAGGAGGAATGTTGTTATGAGAATAGTCTTCTCTTTACCTATGTTCTTGAATTGACAAGGAATCAAAATGCAAAAGTTACAAGAGAGGGTTCTATTTTCCATTAGAAAGAAAATTAAAAGGCATTTAGCTAGGAAGAGAATAGGTAGGAATTCTACTGGTCCTCAAATGCTCTGAAGTGAAAGACTTGAATATTTTGATTTTTTTTTATGAGGTTTGTAACTTTCAGCACAAATCATTGTTGTTGAGTTGCTAAATCATGTCCGACTCTTTGCAACCCCATGGATTGTAACTCAACAGGCTTCTCTGTCCATAGAATCCTCCAGGCAAGAATACTGGAGTGGGTTGTCATTTCCTTCCCCAGGGGATCTTTCCAACCCAGGGATCGAACCCCAGTCTGCTGCATTGCAGGCAGATTCTTTACCACTGAGCCACCAGGGAAGCCCCAACACAAATCATATTTGATATAAAATTTTAAAAGTCACCTGCACTTAAGGATTTCCATCTGAAATATCCACCTTTCAAAACTATAGCAGCTGCTGGTTGCTGCTCTTGTCCTATAAATTATACTGATTGAGTGATGTGTCAGAAAGAACAAGGCTACGGTTCCAAGTATGTGGTACACAGAGATTAGCCAATCATTTAAGAATGTTAAACAAGCAATATCCTTGATTCTAGTGAAGTTCATAAATTTGTATTTTGAAGAATAAAAAGCCACTTGTGCATTATTTTGTCATATAGAAGTCTCTATCATTAGTTTCCAAAAGGAGTCTCTGTACCACTCATGATTGTCTTCCTTGCTTAGGGTAAACACAGAGAATTTTTTTATGTTCCTGAGACAAGATGGCCATTTCTCTTTTCATGGCTTCTTATTTTCAGAATAAATAAATACTTTCAATAAGTCATTTCAAAATATTCTCAGCTGAGTCTTCCCTACATCTAGTATTTTCCCTCCTTGATCACACTCAATAGTCAATAATTTTCAAGGTGAGAAAACTTGCTTTCTTGGTATATTTTCATGGAAAAAATATATTTATATAATCTCAGTTACCCATTCTCTTCAAACTGCATTTTATTTTTGCTTTTAACAAAGATTAACACACACACCCACACCCACCCACCCACACACACACACAGAAAACACCACTGCATCAAAATGCTTTTAATTAACTCAAAACTAAATATATAATATTAAAATCTTGTTGATGCTTAGTCACTAAGTCATGTCTGACACTTTGCGACCCTATGGACTGTAGTCCACAGGCTCCTCTGTCCATGGGATTTCCCAGGCAAGAATACTGGAGTGGGTTTCCATTTCCTCCTCCAAAGGATCTTCCCAACCCAGGGTTTGAGCCCACATCTCCTGCATTGGCAGTTGATTCTTTACCACTAAGGCACCAGGGAAGTCCAGAGAATAGTCTATTGGTGTTGCATTTTGTGCTTAGCATAGTGCATGTGTGCATGCTAAGTCGTTTTAGTCGTGAGACCCCATGGACCATAGCCTACCAGGCTCCTCTGTCCATGGGGATTCTCTAGGCAAGAATACTGGAATGGGTTGCCATGCTTTCCTCCAGGAGTATACAATAAATTGGGTAATTAATAAGAGGCCCAAGATATACTCACCATCCTTTTATCTTGCCCTCACTCTGGATCCTCATATGAGGATTGAACTTTATACATTTTAAAGGCCTTTATAATATATTTTGTTCTGCATCATATCAATTTTTTGTTTTAATAGTCTCTGCCATGGAGGCACCTACTGCATAATGAAAAGAATACCATACTTAGATTGAGAGAGATGTGAGTTGGAATTCAGATTCTACCATTTAACTACTTATGTGACTTTGGTTAAGCTCTTTAACCTCTCTGAGCCTCAATTTCAGTATGTGTCAAATAGGTATAGTTACACTTAGCTGATAAAATGTTAAGAATTAAATGAGATGAGCATGTAAGCTAGTCAATAAATATTTTTTTAGTCCCTCATGCATCACCAAGTAGACTGTGAGCTTTTTGTCCATTGTATTTCTTTAATTGATCTTTACTTCTTCATTTCCTCTCAGCCAGTAATTTAAACATGGCATACATTCTGTAACAACATAGAGGGATGGGATGGGGAGGCAGGTTCAAGAGAGAGGACAGATGTATACCCATGGCTGATTCATGTTGATGTTTGGCAGAAACCAACACAATTCTATAAAGCAATTATGCTTCAATTAAAAAGCAAATTTAAAATTAAAAAAATAATAATAATTAAGGCTTAGTGAATAAATTATTCTATGTAGGTATATCTGTCTTTGTGGCTGTTCTTTTCAAGAAAATTTCCTTAAAGGCAAGAGTGCCATCATAATTTTTCATACTAGCTAACAAGGTTTGAGTTATTACTCTGTGCTAGCTCCTAAGCTAATCATATGCTTTCTTTTATATGTTGTGGTCTTCTATAGCAACTACCTAATATTTCACTAAACATTTTATTCATTTAAGAAATATCTATGAACATTATTACTTGAAATTGATATAAAGTAAAACATCTTTTTGATCATAATGCTTGCGGAAATGTGACATTTGGTCAAATAAGGGTCACTTAAACCATTTATGACTACAGGTAAATGGTAAAAATGATCTTATGTCAAAATATACCAAATTCCCTCACACTGTCTTAGTAAAGTATTGCTATAAGTAACGTTCCTTCCTCCCAATTCCTTCTTTTTCTAGATTTTAGATTTCTGCCCCAAACTTTCCAACTCTAAGCTAAATAAAAAGGAAGAATTTTATAAATAACTGTATTTACAAATCCTTAGAACATATTTATGGAAAAGGCAATGGCAACCCACTCCAGTACTCTTGCCTGGAAAATCCCATGGATGGAGGAGCCTGGTAGGCCGCAGTCCACGGGGTCGTGAAGAGTCAGACACGACTGAGCGACTTCCCTTTCACTTTTCACTTTCATGCATTGGAGAAGGAAATGGCAACCCACTCCAGTGTTCTTGCCTGGAGAATCCCAGGGACGGGGGAGACTGGTGGGCTGCCGTCTATGGGGTCGCACAGAGTCGGACGTGACTGAGGTGACTTAGCAGCAGCAGTAGCAGAACATATTTAACACAATTCTGTATCAGACTCTGAAATTTCCTTTCTCTACTTTTTAATTTCCTAAAATACTAAATATTTAAAATATTAAAGCAAACAAACCAAAAAACCCACCATTATTGTTCCAAGACTCCAGATCTCTGCCTCACAGACCATTTGCAAACTACATGGTTGACAAGTACAGTTGACCCTTGAACAAGGTGGGATTAGGGGCACCAACTCTTTGTGTAGTAAAAAAATCTCTAAATACAGTTGACTCACCACATCAGAGGTTCCACATTAAGAGAGGCAACCAACCATGGCCTGTGTAGTACTGTAGTATGCATTAGTGAAAACAAAATACATGTGTAAGCTGATCCTCCCAGTTCAAACCCATGTTGAAAAAAAATTTCAGAATTGGATTAAACAACTTCACGATGCTAATTCAACTTGTAACACTGATAAACTGCCTTCAAGACACAGTTAAATTTAATTCCATCAAGGCAAACAACTTGGAAACAAAAAATAAGAAAAAATTACAAATAGCTGATATATGAATATCACTTCAATGTCCCTTCCTTCTTGATGATATATGATACTAAAATGCTAAGGCAAACAGAACAAGCAAAAACATGATGATTGTAATCAATGCAGGCTGTATCAGGTGTTTAGATGGAAATTTTTTTTCCCAGTCAAATGAATCAGACTGTCTAGATGACAGAACTTCTAAAATAGTAATCATCATCACTACTGAGAACATATGTGTTAGGCTCTGTGCTAATTTAAGTGTTTTGCATGAATAATCTCATTAAATTACCTATGAGGTAGGTACTGTTATTATCCCCAATTTTATAGATGAGGAAAATATAACACATGAAAGTTCAGCAATTTGCCCAAGGTTCACTGATGACAAGGAGCAGAGGTAAATTTTAAATAATAGGCAGACTCTCTCCAGAGTCAATAGCTTCTCACTAGTATCTAAAATAATTCAAATTATTTGAGGGTCCTAGTTAGGAAAGTGCAAGATTACCCATGCTACTGTAGTACTGAAACATTATTTTGCACTAATCTCCATTACACTAGACTGTGAGGTCTTTAAGAGAAAAGAGTACTTATTAATCTTTGAGTCACAAATCTATGAAGACCCTCAACACATAATACAATACTGAATTTATGCGACTGAGACAACCAAACAATAAGCAAATGAAATGCTGAAAATATCATTTTCATAGGGAAATCGGTCAGGAGACCATCTAAATTGTTATAGCTATGTTCATAAAGATACCTTGGTTGCAGGGCAATGAACACTCTATCTTAAAACTTGTTTCACAGTATGAATCTGTGTTTGAAAGGAAGTTTACAGATTTGTGAGCTCTTGGAGTTGATTTCTCATAGCAGATTTTCAAGAAATTGAAAGTGAGAAAACAACTGTGAAGGTTTATCATTTTGAGGACAAAGACAGATGACATTTGGTGGTGTAACAATACAGTGACCCAAAGCAACAAGCAAACTTGTTCATTCTTGGATTTATTCAAGAAAAATTTGTTGAAAAATAGACTCACAAAGAAAACTAACTTATGGTTACCAAAGGAGAAAGGAGGGAGGGATAAATTAATAGTTTGGAATTAACAGATACAAACTTCTATATATAAAATAGATAAACCACAAGGTCATACTGTATAGCACAGGGAACTATTTTCAGTATCTTATAATAAACTACAATGGAAAAGACTCTGAAAAAAATATATATGTAATTGGATCACTTTGCTGTATACCTGAAATTACCATGACATTGTAAATCAACTATACTTCAATATTTTAAAAAAGAAAAAATAACATCATATTTTGCTTGTAATTTCAGATGTATAGCAAAGTAATCCAATTACTTATGGTTTTTTTTCAGATTCTTTTCCATTATAGTTTATTATAAGATACTGAAAATTATTCCCTGTACTATACAGTAGGAACTTGTTTATTTTATATATAAAAGTATGTATCTGTTAATTCCAAACTATTATACTGGTAAACATTAATAGGAAATTAAAATATCCCAATTTGATAGTGGGTGAGAGTGGATACACAACTTTACAGATGGGTGACATTTGCACTGAGACCTAAAAGTAACACGTACACATACACTAAAGTAGGAAAAAGTTTAGCCTGTTCAAGGAGCAGAAAGCAGGCCAGGGTGGTTCTAACAATGGGAATGAGTGTGAGAAGGGATCAGCATGAAGCCAGAGGGTCAGGAAGTTGTAGAATCTTGGAAACCACAGTTAGGATTTAAGATTTAATTCTAATGACAGTCAGGATCCATTGGTGGTTTTTAATCAGGAAAATGATATTATCATTTTAGAATTTATAAGAACTTTCAAGCTTAATGGGAGATACCAATTTGAATGTAAAATCTAGCATCTTCCTGAAACAAATCAAAGCTGGCTGTGCATTCTAAGACAAAAAAAAAAAAAAATTAAAAAAAAGTTTTCCAGAGCTCTAGAAAGAGATACATAGTACTGTTTAGCTAGGAAGCAGTGAGAAAGATATTTAAATATATTTTATTGGTATGCATCAAGTACTGTAGGGATGTGATTACAGGCAGCAAACTTGTTCAAATAAAATAAGACCTGCCATGAACCTTCGTCCAAGCCTTGAACCAAGCATTTTATTTAAAACGTACTTCATATGAGTTTACTAACCTTAACAACATGATCATTTTTCTTTTTTGTATTTTTATAACTTCTTTTTTTTTTTTACCAAAGCATCAGAAAGACCAAATTTGCTTATTTCCTACTTAATGTAAAGCAAAATTATAGGCCATGATTAATGTTACAGTTAAAGAAAAGAAAAAAAAAGGCAAATGTGTTTCTGCTTAAAAATCTAGTTATAGAGACAAGATCAAAATGCAAGTAAGAAGAATGCCACAAATTAGGCAAATCAGTCTTAGTTCAACCATGTCACTTATCACAACATTACTGGTTTATTATTTGTCTTTCCCCACCCTATAATATAAAAGCTGGGATGTTATCTGTTCACCCATCTATTCCCAGTTTCTAGCATAGTATCTGCTTCTTAGTAGGGCTCATTAATATTCAATGTATGTTGATCACTTTATCTAAAAATATTAAGTGATCATTAATACACAGTATAAAGTTGCACAAATACTCAGCGTAAAACATGGTTCTCATACTCCAAGCACTTATCCTCTAAATTGACATCTTCAATGAGGCATGGATGTCAAGTAATTGAGAACATACTTAGTACCAAAACCAGGAAGTCAGTTTACAACCAGAAAAGGGAAAGGGGAATGAAGAGTTACAGCTATAATCCTAAAAGTTCCCTTCCCAACTGCAGGAAATACTATTTTATCGGAAACTCACCTTATCTAGAAGTGAAGAGATTGCCACATCCTCTAGGGTCAGGTGCAATTGCTGGTCCTTTAGGCAGGCACGATTACATATACGTATGTATACATGTATGTGTAAATATACATGACTCTGAAACTCCAATACTTTGGCCACCTGATGTGAAGAGCCAACTGACTCATTGGAAAATACCCTGATGCTGGGAAATATTGAAGACAGAAGAAGGGTGCAGCAGAGGATGAGATGGTTAGATAGCATCACTGACAATGGACACGAATTTGAGCAAACTCCGGGAGATAGTGAAGGACAGGGAAACCTGGCATGCTGCAGTCCATGGGGTTGCAAAGAGTCAGACCTGAATTAGCAACTAAACAACAACAAATATATGTATATATTTAAATAGACATTTTATCATTAGCACATTATAACAAAAAATATTTGTTAACAATCCCTATTGTTTTCTGCCAAGAATTTGGAGAAAGAGGGGATCTAAATTATTAGAATAGTTCACTCATGCTTTTCCAGGGCTTAGTAGCATTGATTTGAGCCTTATATATTCCAGTGCTTGTCTGAACTTAGGATGGATATAGATTACTATGGAAATTGGCACACTTTTGTCAATTTCCTGGGTAACATAGATAAAGCAACCAAACATTTCTGTCAAATTTACCTATTTTAACAAAGTACCTTCACATTAAGTTTTTCTTGATGTTCTAATGGTAACCAAATACATAATGCTTCTTTTTTAAAAATATAGATATCATTTTCAGTATCTAGATTCATACTATTTGGTTTCTTTTCTCCCTTACCTACATTTCACAACCTATTCCACAATACACCAGAGAGTCAATTAGGTGGTTCATCAGTGTTTCAGACAACATCCTCTATCTTAGCAAAGACTGACCATCTTTATCACTACGCAAAATACACATCTGTTTCAAACCACGGAGAATTATGCCTTTATGCACACTTATAGCCTCAAAAGAGCAACAGCCTATAGCACTGATATACATATTCAGCCGCTCTTTTAAGATGATGAAATTCTTTCTCTGCCTCAAAGGCGAATATTTGTTTAAGTTCCTCAAATTCAACCATAACCTTTAAATAAGAATGACTCTAATCTTTTTTGTGGTAACACGAGCAATTCAAGTTTCCCTCATGGTCACATATGATGATTTAATTTTCTTTATTAGCCAAGTATTCTGCATGGATATTATGCATTTTGACGTTTTGAATTTTTTGTGCCTGTTTTTGCTTCAGCAGGTTTTGAACACTGAGTATAAGAACGTGTATATTCAAAAATCAGTCTACAGGTCGAATTTTGTAAGGTTTAACACTTAAATTCTTACCTGTTTTGATTACCATTAGTGGTCATTAATTGCCTATTTTTTTCAAATTTTAATTACATTCTCTCTATTTGTTTAATACCTGTATTTTACATTGACAAATAGAGTTACCATTATCATCCTCATGTTTATAATTAACCTGCCAAAGGCATAACAAATATCTTACATCATCTCTGTGGGAGTTTTAGTCATTTGGATGATAATTTCCACTTCACAAAACTACTACTGGTGAACATCAAGAAATAATCTACTATACTGTTCTTAATAAAGATAGAATTTTCTGTTTCTAACTCAAGTGACGTGATATACAAGGACATGTGTCTGTCCACACCATCCATATGCAGGTACATAGCCTGCATTTCATGAATTATAATAAAAGTTAAAAGTCAATACATTTTTAAATAATCAGAGGTGTCATAAATATTCACAGTGCAGGATTTCCTCAATAGGCTGTCAGCTTGCTGTAGATTACTCTGCAGACACAGTGTAGCCTTACTTAAAGATGGGTCTCCTGAGAGCAATAGAGACACCCTGGAAAGTAGGAGGAGATGACATTAATACAAAATGCAAAGACATTTCTGCATTTTACATCAGTGAATTTTGTGATCATCTTTTTTCATCTTGTAAATATTTGGGATGAGTCATTTTTTTCCCATCATTCTCTCACTAAAACTTACCTAGATTTTAGAGGTCAATATGAAGAATATCAAAGTTCTAATTTCTACCTTTAATAAAGGCTCATTTCAATAAAATTTAAAGTAGTTCTATTGCATTTCAAATTCAAGTCACTGATATATATGGTGGATTTAAAGCTGTAAAACTGGATGCAAATGGAAAGGGAGACCATAAAGGACTTAAACAAGATCCTAATGGGCTGTACATTAGCACCTTATAAATGGCCAACCTTATGGCTATAAAGAAGTGCAGTGCTTCATAGGACAGTAAAATACCACATTTCTTAAATCTATACATTTTTGTCCCTGTGTTTAAAACTGAACTCAAATATTTGATTTTTTGTTTGACTTTAGGGTATTTCAGTGATAAAGAGTTGCTTTTCCTCTCTCTGACTCTAGATTAGATTAACTCTAAAATATAAACAGCCATTATCTATGAAATCTCTTACATTCTAATTTCAATGCTGTTTTTATTTTTCCTTTATCATGGCATGAATTGAGAGCAAGATGAAAAAGTCATTTCAAGAACCCAAACGCCAGCATTACATGAACATTTCTTTCTCTGGCCTGACCAGCATTCTGCATCCAAGGGTGCCTTGTTTCCTAGGGCATCTTCGTTAAAAGTAGTCTAGGGGTTAAAACTTCTTATTTATGAATCCCTGGAAGATTTAAAATATCTAGTGTAAGAACATGCTGCCAAAACTAGCCCCTCCACGAAGTATTCTTTGCAAATGTTCCCCTGTAAAGGAATAGAGAAAAACCGCCACACTGCAGCATCTCTGTTTTGTCCTCTGGAGCTACAGAGAGGAGAAATAATTTTCTGTGATATGCATAGCTCTCACCTCAATCACTCCACTTTCAGTCCAAGAGACTTTCAATGTAAGCATTTTCTAATTATGCTGTATGATGTGTAGAAATTATTTTAAAAATTAAGGCCAAGGTACGTATGGGTCATAAAATAGTGAATCTGATAGAATATCTCTGTTCATCAAAAACAGTCACTAATCACTAATCTTAGAGATCTGAGTGAAGTCCTTGAGGGAGGCAGGGCAGATAGCTCCTTCCCACATCAACTCTGAGCAGGGATGGGAACAAGCCCATTCTCCCACAAAATAGTTGGCAAATCAGTTCAGTGAAATAGTTGTCATAAGAACACTATTTAGACATTTTTAAACTAAAGTGTGTGTATTAAATATAGGGATGTATTTCTATTATGTGCATACTTGCTAAACACCAGATATCTGCACACTTTATGGCAAAAACTATTCCACCGACTAGGCTTTTGTGGTTGTTCTTGTTATCAATTTCCAAGATGGTAGGATATAGGAATTTTAATTTTTTTTTAAATTTATGTTATTGAAGTATAATTAATTTACAATGTTGTGTCAATTTCTACTGTACAGCAAAGTGACTCAGTTTTATATATATACACACACACACAGTCTTTTTCATATTCTTTCCCATTATAGTTTATTGCAGGATAGTGAGTACAGTTCCATGGGATATATAGTCGGTCCTTGTTGTCTAGGAATTTTAATTTAGCTGGTCCTATCATGGAGACTGCCTCTGAATGCTATTTCAAAAACATTGTCAGTTTATTTTCATTATAAGTCCAATATAGCTACATCTTGATACTGAAGTATCCTAAAAGCACACTCTTAGACACATGCATGTTTCCCCTTTCCATCTCTGTGTCTCTCTCTTTGTCTTTCTTTTAGTGCCTACTACTGAATATTTGTTTGTTTATGAAACAGTTAAGCACAGAAACTGGAGGGATAAAGAAAGTTTGGGTGACCATACTCTCTTAAGACTGGAAAAGACCTAGAGAGATTATCTAATTTGTTCACATCTAGTAAGATGAAACAAATTGTGCTTTGAAAAGACCTTCACTTTCACTGAAAATGAATTTTCTATTATAAAGGCAAGATTGTCAGCTTCTCTTCCTTTTTGTCAAAGATGGGACAGAATTTGATATGTTCTTGAATCAGTTTTTGAAAGCAAAATTTTTTCAGTGTGTTGGTACTCTTACTGAATAATGATGAGAGGACTTCATTATAGGAATATTATACCATTGCTGTACTATCTACAATAAGTACTTTGCATGGCCTTTCCAGTTAGTGGGAGAACAAGCACTGTGGTGTGGCATTTTGCAATTCTTCTGATGCACAGTATGACCTTGGGAAGTTATTCTCACTTTTCTGAGTCTCACACTTTGAACATCTATAAAAATGTGGCCTACAAAAATGAGGCCTATCTCATAAGGGATCTGTGTGAGGAATAAATCAAACAATATATGCAAAGCACCTAATAAGAGTGTCTGGTATATAATGGGAGCTCTTATAAGTGCCCTATTTTCTAGAATTGTCTCTCCATAACCCCTATCCTTTCTCTAGTGGGAAAGATTTACAAGGAGATATTTGCACTAACATCTTCAGGTGTCCCAATAATTTATATCATGTATTTGTGAAAAGATTGGCTACAGTGAAAAGAATGAGAGATCTGTCTAGAGAACTGGGCTTTACCCCAGGTTTCTCAGCCTCAGGATTGTTGACATTTTAGGCTGGATAATTCTTTGTTTTGGAAGATGTTTAATAGCATCTCTACCCACTAGATTCCAGAAGTATGGCCCATTCATGCCTCTGTTTTGACAGCCAAAATTGTCTCCAGACATTGCCAAATGTCCATGTCAGGGCAAAAACCCTTTGATTAAAGCCACTGGCTTAAGCTAATATTGGAGCAGAGACATTAATCTCATGATTGCCATTGATTAACCCACTGAACTAAATCATATACCTGTATGTGCGTATGATTTAATGACTCTAAAAAGACTTTGAAACATTATAGTTGACGAAATGAAGTGCTTCTCTGACTAGAAAATTAACTCTTAATTCTATAAAAAAAAAAGAATGTAATTCTAAGTCACACAACTTTGCTTTGTTCTCCATTTGCTATATCTTTATTCTAGTTAGCTATTTTATAACTACTGTTGTATAGACAATTTGGTGCAAATTTATGCATTTGCAAACCCCATTTGAAAAAATTGAAATTTGAAAAAAAAAACAGTTGAAAAAGCATCTATGGTCTATAGATGTTGCATTTTGATTCACACAATGAGACAATTGAAGTTAACTTCCAGATGTTCCAGCTGGTTTTTAGAAAAGGCAACGGAACCAGAGATCAAATTGCCAATATCCACTGGATCATCGAAAAAGCAAGAGAGCTCCAGAAAAACATCTATTTCTGCTTTATTGACTATGCCAAAGCCTTTGACTGTGTGGATCACAATAAACTGTGGAAAATTCTAAAAAGAGATGGGAATACCAGACCATCTGACCTGTGTCTTGAGAAACCTGTATGCAGGTCAGGAAGCAACAGTTAGAACTGGACATGGAACAACAGACTGGTTCCAAATAGGAAAAGGAGTCCGTCAAGGCTGTATATTGTCACCCTGCTTATTTAACTTATATGCAGAGTACATCATGAGAAACGCTGGGCTGGAAGAATCACAAGCTGGAATCAAGATTGCCGGGAGAAATATCAATAACCTCAGATATGCGGATGACACCACCCTTACGGCGAAAAGGGAATAAGAACTAAAGAGCCTCTTGATGAAGGTGAAAGAGGAGAGTGAAAAAGTTGGCTGAAAGCTCAACATTCAGAAAACTAAGATCATGGCATCTGGTCCCATCACTTCATGGGAAATAGATGGGGAAACAGTGGAAACAGTGTCAGACTTTAATTTTTGGGGCTCTAGAATCACTGCTGATGGTGATTGCAGCCATGAAATTAAAAGACGCTTACTCCTTGGAAGGAAGGTTATGGCCAACCTAGATAGCATATTTAAAAGCAGAAACATTACTTTGCCAACAAAAGTCCGTCTACTCAAGGCTATGGTTTTTCCAGTGGTCATGTGTGGATGTGAGAGTTGGATGGTGAAGAAAGCTGAGCGCCGAAGTATTGATGCTTTTGAACTGTGGTGTTGGAGAAGACTCTTGAGAGTCCCTTGGACTGCAAGGAGATCCAATCAATCCATCCTAAAAGAGATCAATCCTGGGTGTTCATTGGAAGGACTGATGTTGAGGCTGAAACTCCAATACTTTGGCCACCTCATGCGAAGGGTTGACTCATTGGAAAAGACCCTAATGCTGGGTAGGATTGGGGGCAGGAGGAGAAGGGGACGACAGAGGATGAGATGGTTGGATGGCATCACCGACTCGATGGACATGGGTTTGGGTAGACTCCGGGAGTTGGTGATGGACAGAGAGGCCTGGCGTGCTGCAGTTCATGGGGTCGCAAAGAGTCGGACACGACTGAGCGACTGAACTGAACTGAACTGAACCCATAATCACATTAAGTCTTCTCTTAATCATACTGTGAGTTACAGTGGAAATGCTTTCATCTTTTTATTATAAAACAAAGAAAGAAGTGGTAGAATGGGAAAGAAAGAGGAAAATAGCAAAGGGGACCTTTTAAGATTATGATTTCTAAACCCAGATAATTTGAAAAATTGAATGAAGAAGAGGATAGCTACCAGAGAAATCCAATCCAGAAAGTCAGAGAATCTCATGGCAGCATATCATTCAATTTGCCCTCTATATACGGACTAGTACAGTCAGTGCACTAAAATGAAACACACTTTCCCTTGTGATACATGCATCTGCTGCCGCTAAGATTCAGATACAACAGTCTCCTGTGTTGGACTCTGGGGGAAAAAATGTAAACAAAAATAGACATGGACTATGATAGAATGAAGATCACTGTGTCATCACCAAAACATATCTTGTTAAAAAGTTATTATTTAAAGGAAAAAACTGCAAGAATGCTAAGGCTTTGAAGGAGAGGAGCATTGAGCAGCATTTAACAGAAGGGGTTGTTCTAGTTAGGGAAATCTGGGAAGGCTTCTCTGACAAAGTGATATTTAAACAGAAATATGAGGAACGAATATCAGTTAAGCAAGCAAAACATAGGGAGTTAAAGGAAAACCCAGTAGAAAGAAAAGGATACACAGGGATCTGGAGCCAGGGAGCACAAGGACATTTTGAGAAACTGAAAAAAATATTAGAATGACTGGAATACAGGAAGTATGGTGAGAGTTGAGGGCAGAGGAAAGGAAGAGCCAAAGACTATACACCATATAAATGATTTTAATTGTATCTTAATAACAAGAGAAACCTGGAGAAGGAAATAGCAACCCACTTCAGTATTCCTGTCTGCAGAGCCCCATAGACAGAGGAGCCCGGTGGGCTACAGTCCATGGGGTCACAAAGAGCTGGGCACAACTTAGTGACGAAACAACAACAACATAAGAAAACACTGAATCTGGGTGTGGGGGCAGGATGGTAAATGATCAGATACACATTATTTTTCATTTCGCACAATGAAATACTCATATCTTAAGGGTTCTGATGAATGCATATCAAGTCACAGAATTGCTCCATCATGCCAGAAAATTCCCTGTGCTCCTTCCCAGTCAATCCTTAAATCTCAGAAGCGAAGTGAAGTGAAAGTCGCTCAGTCATGTCTGACTCTTTGCAACCCCATGGACTATACAGTTCATGGAATTTTCCTGGCCACAGTACTGGAGTGGATAGCCTTTCCCTTCTCCAAGGAATCTTCCAAACCCAGGGATTGAACCCAGGTCTCCCGAATTGCAGATGGATTCTTTACCAGCTGAGCCACCAGGGAAGTCCAACCATTAATCTATAATCTTAGGTTAGTTTTGCCTACCTCAGTACTTCATGCAAGTGGAATCATGCAATACATAATCTTCAAAGAAGCTTCTTTCACTCAACATACTAATTTTAGCATCTGTTTTCTATAACTATACACTTATAAGAGAAGTGTTCATAATATGTCTCATCTACAACCCCGAATAGTTATTGGAAGGAACGATGATGAAGCTGAAGCTCCAATACTTTGGACACCTGATGCAAAGAGCCAACTCATTGGAAAAGACACTGGTGCTGGGAAAGATTGAGGGTAGGAGGAGAAGGGGGTGACAGAGGATGAGATGGTTAGATAGCATCACTGACTCAATGGATATGAGTTTGAGTAAACTCTGGGAGATAGTGAAGGACAGGGAAGCCTGGCATGGTGCAGTCCATGGGGTCACAAAGAGTTGGACACATTAGGAACTGAAAAACAACAGCAATGTTGTTGTACATCTTAGTTTATTTACACATTCTCCTGTTTATTAGGCTATTAAGAATGGATGAGAAAGGAAGTGAGACTCAAAGTAGATTCTTTCAGAAGGTCCTTACTTTATGTAGTACAAAGTGTCGACTGAGAAAAAAAATGCACAACCTAAAAGTTGAGAATTATGTTTTATTCAGCAGACACACTGAGGACTTAAGCCCAGGAGACAGGCTCTCAGATAACTCTGAGGGACTGTTCTGAAGAGGTAGGGAGGAGCCAGAATATATTGGAATTTTTGCAAACAAACAAACAACAAAAAAAACCAGGTAGTCAGAACATAAAAAGATTGTTATTAATTAAAGAAAAAACAGACATCTCAAGTTAATGAATTTGGCACTTTTCTATGCATGGGAAGATGCAAGAGTCTGGCTTATTGAAACCATGCCTCTGATAAGCATCTTAACTATTTAATGCCAGTATCCTGTTTTTCTCCATCCTGAATCCCCCCAGGGTACACATTCAGGGGCATCTTCAGTGGCTGATGTCTCTATCACCACAACATCCTTTGCTTACTGATATGGCAGGTGATGCTTTTCATTCACAAAGATAAAATTGTAAACAGTTTGAATGGTTTGTTTAATTGGAGATGGAAGCAAATGGGTGATTTCAAGAGATATTTAGGAAGAGGTGAAATAAATGGGATTTAATGACAGATTGGAAGTAGAGGTAAAAGTGATAAGAGAGATTGAGAGTAACTCCATCTTTTTGGCTTATGTAACTACATTCACAGTGCTATCATACAGAAAACTAGGGAAATGTGAAGAGAACCATATTTAGAACATGTTGTGAAGATCCTACGTGTTCTACTTTGGACATACTGTATTGAGTTTGAGGTAGTACTTTTGATCTATTCAAAGTGGCAATGTCAAGTAAACAACTTAATATATGCATGTGTAGTTCAGAGAACAGGCCAATATCACCTCCTGGATGAACTTTTTCATCTCTGTTCCTAGCAGGGAGACCAGTTTTCATTTATATTATGCAGAAGTGGTGGCTGCCTCAGGCCAGAACACAAATGCTGCAGCTTTTCCCACACTGACCAGATTTTGCAGGACTAAAATTAAACTATTAAACTTCTAAAAGATCTGTAAACAGATGTGAGCCTCTGATTTCCAAGTTTTAGGGGCTCCTGGAAGCATGGATTTATGGGAGACTAATTGACCCCTTATCTTCCCTACTAACTTTCCCAAATTGCTAGATAGTAGAAATTCACTCCTTTTTCACAGTTAGGCAGGAGGTTAACATCTTTAGTCAAAAACAACAAATATATAGGTACAAAAAACTCTACTAATTTTGGCATCTGTTTCCTGTAACTATACACTTCTAAGAGACCACCTTTCATGTATTAAATATTCAATAAATGTATGCTTACATCCAGTGTAGCCCATCTTCAACAAGAAACAGATAAAAAGAGTGCACCAATTCTTAATTCATAATATAAAAATAAGACATTATATGGTTATTGAACCTAAAACGAAAGAGCAAGGAAAAAAGGCTTCAATAAAAAGAGCAAGCAATATTTAAATAGACTATCCCAAAGTCTCTCTTCCTACCCGACTGTTGCTTCAAAGGAAATTTAAAGTATACCATGGCATATTAATGTTTTGAAAGTCCTGAGAAGTCTCCTTGTAATAAAATCTAGAATACTTATTATGGTTTAACAGGCTCTATGTAATCTAGACCTTCACTGCACCTTGTTCCCCCCGACAATCCACCTTACAATTATGCTCCAGTCACACTGGCCTTATGTTGGTCCTCAAATACATCGAGCATATTCCCACATGAGACCCTTTGAATTTGCTCTTTCCTCTACTTTGAAACTGGAGTAGGAAATTGCAACCCACTCCAGTATTCTCTCCTGAAAAATCTCATGGACAGAGGAGCCTGGTGGGCCACAGTCCATAGGGTCCCAAAGGGTCAGACATGACTGAGCACATACATACTCTTTTGAAAACTCTCCCCACCCCACACCCAATCATAGCACAATTGGCTCCAAGTTTCTCCAAGAAATTCAAGTTTCTGCTCAGATAACAGCTTCTCTGAGAGGTCTTTCTTTACCTCCTGTCTAAAATGAACCTCAAAACTCCATCACTCTTCATCATCTATCTGGCTTTAATATTCTTCATAGCAGTTTTATCTATCTAGTATTAACATGACATAACAAGTATTAACATATTTGTTGTTCATTTATGTCTTTCCCTAAAGTCCCAGTGTCATGATGGCGAGGCCTTATTCTGTCTTGTTGAACACTGATTAAACAATACCTGGAGCATAAATATTCATTGAATGAATGAATGAATAAATAATCCTCTTCACATCTGCCTAACCAAGTGTTCCAAAAATTGTTTGATTGTGGTATTCTTTTCTTATGTAACACATATTAAACATCTAAAGGAACCAATGTTCTACACAACAAACACCTTTTGGAAATTCTGATTCAGGCTAATATAATCTGAAAAAGAGAACATTGCCAGAGGCTTAAGAAGAATGAAATAGTCTAGTTAGTGGAATATCTAAGACATCTGGAGAATTATTAGTGTTATAATTGAGAAAAAAAAGAAAGACAATTAAATGTTCCAATTAATGTTTAGTCAATATAAAAACATTATTTCAATTATTTTCAAAGATTCTTTGAACTTATCAGACTGACCAGTTTATAAATTGTGTTAGATTTGTATGCTTAAACAGAAGCAGTGCAAGAGGAGGCAGAGGTTATGTTAAGCAAACATATTCTAATTGTATTAATTCAATAAAGTATGTTATGATTAAGTTACCTACAGAAAGAACTAAGCCAGGCAGCTTAGTTAATTAGTGAACTTAGTTAAGTAAAAGGGTGAAGCAATATGACTCAGTCTTTAATTATGATTTAAGACTTATGGTCTCCAGCATATAAATATTATCACTTTTTTTCTTTTCTATTATGTTGACATAAATTTTTTAAAGTCACACCTAGAAAAGTTTGATTAACTCTTAGAAGAATTTAAATGATACAACTGTGGTCTCAAATAAGTGCTGCAGTACAGCTGGACCTGCTCTTGTTGTTACCATTTATTTCAGCATATCTGAAGTAAACTTGTACAATTAAAGATAATGAGGTCTTTACTTGCCAGGAGGTAGAAGGGTATTTTTTATTGTATTACAAAGGCAAAACTAATGTCAGCAAAGGCTTTCTTCAAAGTCTAGGACATAACAAATTTCCTTCCAGCTGCCTGGAGTGACAGTAGGTGGAGGTGGGGGGGTAGCAGGGCCAGAGGGTTATGGATAGTGAGAACAAAGAGACAATCACTATTATCACATTTAGGGTGCTCTTTCTCAGACTACTGGAAAATAAGAAGCAAAAAAAATGAACAGTTTCCTTGATTTTTCATCGCACAAATAAGAAAGCTGAGCAGTTCCAGCATCTCAGGAGAAATGCATTTGATGGAGAGATAAGATAAAGCAGTGATGAAGGGTTTCAACTCTCTGTTGGTACAAAAGGAAGGAAAGATGGTGAAATAAAGAAAGTGTGTTTTTCCACTTTAATGCTAGGATTGGCACAACTACAGAAAGAACTTTAGATATTCTGCTTTTTCAAGGGATGGTAAGGAACTGTTAGACGTGACTGGGTGCTATTTCCCAGAGCTTGCATTATGCAATAAGAACAATATATTTATGTTATAATCAGCACTCCTGGATATTCAAAACTAAAAGTAAAAAGAAAAGATGATACTGAATAAGAACTACCTTTCTGACAGGAAAGGGTACTGATAATCTATATGTATTATGGTGTAATTTTCAAATGGTTTTTTATATATTTTTTTAGGTAGAAGGATAGATTATCTCCAATCTAGTCACATTTTGTCACTAGTAATCTTCCACAATCAGTAACATGCCTTAGGAGACATATGGATGGAGTCAGAGATAGAGTCTATATTATTTGAATGGAGAAAGGTAACTGATCTCCATGGAGATTCATTCTTAAATTTCAAATTTCCAGGTTTGGTTTCTAACATAATGGTTCTCAAATGCTAATTGATGGACCATGGTGCTGGTTAAGGTCTCTTTTTTTACTGATCTATAGTGAAATTACAAAAAGCAAAATTTTATATTTAGTCAATTTAATCACCCACTGTCACTTTTTCAAAAGGATTGCTCATTTTATTCTACTTTTTTTTTGATGTTAACATGTCCTTTCTTATATGAAATAAGTGTATGATAGCATGTGTCTTAAACACTATATTTTCTTAGCAAAATCAAAAGCTGGCAGCCTAACTTGTTCCTCAAAATTTGGGGAGGAGTATTTTAACCCCAAATTTTAAACCCAATGGACAGTCCAACTTTATAACACACCGATTTCTGAGATATTTAAAATCAATTGAGTATTATTTCAACCAGGGATTGAACCCAGGACACATTATTGAGAGCCCATAATCATAACCACTAGACCACCAGGTAACTCCCTAGAGGTACATCTTTACATAGGCAGTTATCCTCATTTATCAAGGAATCCAATTCTCTTTACATACTGATGAATTCCTGTAAAATATCAATAGACTTTATGAGACTTTCATTTCCAGAGTTATGATGATTTAAAAAAAAAAAAAAAACCAAAGAACAAAGTAATATGACTGAGAACCAACAGAAACAGACAATAGAATAGTAATCCAATAAGAATTAAGGAATTGGAATTACAAGACACATAATATTAAATAATTGTCTTTAAAGTTTCAAAAAATAAAGGAGAGGCTTGAAAACAAAAATAATGGCGAGAATAAATATGAAAAATTTCAAGCTATTTAATTTATATTTTATAATTTAATAATTAAAAAAAATCTCAACCATGAGTAAAAGCATTAAAGGGACCTTGTTGCTGTTTAGTCATTAGGTCGTATCCAACTCTTTTGTGACCCCATGGACTGTAGCCCACCAGGCTTCTCTGTCCATGAGATTTCCCAGGCAAGAATACTGGAATGGATTGCCATTTCCTTCTCCAGAGGATCTTCCTAATCCAGAGATTGAACCGGGGTCTCCAGCATTGACGAGAAGATTCTTTACCACTGAGTCACCAGGGAAGTCCCATTAAACGCACCTAACAACACAGAAAGCTGGAAGATAGACCTAAATAAATCATAAGTATGCTGTATAGAAAGACAGAGATGCAAAATACACAAAAAGGATTTAAGAGACATGGAACATGGAGTAAAAGCTTTAACACCCATATAATTGAAGTTACAAAAGTAGAGGAGGGAGAGAAAGGGGTAGAGGTAATATTTGAAGATTGAATGGTTAAGAAATTTTCAGAACTTTAAAAGATAGTAATCTATGAGTTCAACAAGCATAATAATTCTCAGAATTTACATAAAAAGAGACCCACTTTCATGCACATCAGAGTGCAAGTGAAGATTTTTAAAGCCACTGGAAAAGAAAAGAAAACTCACATACAAAAAATGTAGTTATACTAACGGCTGGCTTTTCAAAAGTAAGAGTAGAAACCAGAAGACAGTGGATTTGTATCTTCTTTGTGCGGAGGAAAAATAGATGTCAACCAAGAACTCTATTTGCTGGAGAAATATATTTTAAGAATGAGGGCAAAATAAAGACAATTTAAAGCTAACCTAAATGTACTGAGATTTATACTACCAGACCATTAGTAAAACAAATGCCAATGGAAGTATTTTAAACAGAAGAAAAATTATCCCCCATGGAATGTCTGAGATAAAGAAAGAATAGCAAAGATAGTGGTAAATATTGATTCTATAAAAATAATATAGAGTCATAATATAGAAATAAAAAACACAACAATAACATATGAGTGGGAAGGGAAGGTTTCCCTTAATGTACTATAAAATTCTTAACTGATTGGAGGAATTTAAAGATACTAATTTAGGAATTCATAAATTTAGTCATGTTAAATTCCCTGTGGTTCTCATTTAAGGTGGGTGCAGAACATATACATTCTAAAATGGAGAAAAAGGGGATGGGAAAAAAAAACTGAAAGAAGTTGAGAAAGGAGAGAAAAAAAAGGTATAGAAAAGTTGGGCCAAAAGAAGGCACAAAATAAGTCAGTAGAAAAATATCCAAATATATCAATATTTATAATAAATATAAATGAAAAAAATATAAAAAGTCCTGTTAAAGATCATTAGACTTTTTTCCATAGAGCTATATGTTGTTCATAAGAGATTCAACTAAAAATATAGGACAAATAGAATGAAAGTAAAATTATGACAAAAGTATAACAAATACTATTTTAAATATAATTAGTTTACCTATATTGATATCAAATAAAATGTGTTTTATGATAAAGTGATAAAAAGGCAACTACATAATGATAAATGGTCACTTCACCAAGATATAACAATTCTAAATATGCATGTATCAATAACATAGCATCAAATTATATAAAGCAAAAACTGACAGAGTTACAGGAGAAATTTTAAAATCCACAATTATGGTAGGATATTTTAAATTAACCTCTTTCTCATTATTTGGAAAAGTAAAAAGGCAAAGAATTCAGTAAGGGTATAAAATAGCATACCCTTAATTATCAATTATCTAATTATCAAATCTGATCTAATAGATGAATATAGAACATCTGAGAGTACCAGTTACTTTAAACACACTTAGGAAAGAAAATAATGTAAATTCTGAGGAAAAATCCAAGTCTCAATAAACACATTATATATTTGCATTCTACAGGGGAAATTCGCTGACAATAAATACAGTTAAATTATAAATCAGTGACATGAAGATATACTAGAAAATAACCATATGTTTCTTGAAAAATTAAGCAACTCTTAGTCCAAAGAAAAAATCACAGTTAAAATTAGAAAATGTACTAAGTTAATAATGAAACACCATGCATTAAAATTTCAGAGACAGAACTTATATCACATTAAAATTGGCTTCAGAATTTTTGACAGTCTTCCCATTGAGATAATGGGCCTCATTCCCCATATTTTCCCCTCATCTTGAATCTGGGATGGACTAGGATTGCTTTGGCCAATAGAGTAGAGTGGGAGTGCTGTTTTGTCAGTTCCAGACCTCATCTTTAGGAATTGGAAAGCTTCTGTTTCAGTCTGTTGAACTCCTGAGCAACCACATAATAAGTCTAACTGTCCTATTGCTACTATACATTGAAAAATCCCTAAAAGCAGGTACTTTGAAAGACAGTGTGGGCAAATACAGAGGGAAGGAGAGAGAGAGAACAAGAGTGACTATATCTAAAGCAGTACTTAGAAGAAATTTATTCTCTTAAATGATGACATTAGAAAAGAATAAAGGCTGAAAATTAATGGGTTGAATAAGAAATGAGAAAGAGAATAGAAAAATAAACCCAAATAAAATACAAGGAAAAATATAGGAGCAAAAATGAACTTTATTCTAAGGAAACTCAGAAATGAACTTTATTAAAAGAAAGCAAATTTAGAATAAAGATGGTAAAAAAGAAAAATGTTTTTTGAAGAGACCAATAAGTCTGACCCAAAACAGGTAAAGAAAAAGCTAAAATTGCCAAAGAGAAAAAAAAGGAGGGAGTAAAAAAGAAAGTTACAAATAAAAAGCATTTAGAATAAAAAGGACAGAAATAGGACTTTGGAAATAACTATCCTCATAAATTAAAAGGCTTAGATAAAAAGACTTAATAAAGCCATCTTGGGGAAAAAAGAAAATATCCAAATATTAAAGAAATGGAATCAGTAGTTGAAAATAGTCTCACAGTGAAAGCTTCAGGACCAGATGGTTGTACTGGTGAGATCTCTCAAGCAATCAAGAAATTTTGTTGTTCAGTCATTCAGTTGTGTCTGACTGTGCGACCCAAGGACTGCAGCACGCCAGGCTTCTCTGTCCCTCACTATCTCCCAGAATTTGTTGAAATTCATGTCCATTGAGTCAGCGATGCCATCCAACCATCTCATCCTCTGTCGCCTCCTTCTCTTCCTGCCCTCAGTCTTTCCCAGCATCGGGGTCTTTTCCAATGAGTTGGCTCCCTGCATCAGGTGGCCAAAGTATTGGAGCTTCAGCTTCATCATCAACCCTTCGAATGAATATTCAGGGTTGAATTCCTTTAGGATTGACTGGTTTGATCTCCTTGCTGTCCAGGAGACTCCCAAGAATCAAGAAACAAATAACCTCAGTATTTCACAAACTATTCCAGAGTATAAAAAAGAAGAAACACCCCTGGCTCATTTCCCTGAGATTAGCACCACCATAATATGAGACTTAGAAGGAAAAAGAAATTTATAAGCCAATATGCCTCATGAAATTGATTCAAAATAATAACTGGGGGCTTCCCTGGTGCCTCAATGGTAAAGAATCTGCCTGCCAACTCACGAGACAGGGTTTGATTTCTAGGTTGGGAAGATCCACTAGAGAAGGAAATGGCAACCCACTCCAGTATTCTTGCCTGAAAAATCCCACAGACAGAAGAGCCTGGCAGGCTACAGTCCATAGGGTCACAAAGAGTCGGACATAACTTAGAGACCAAACAACAACAAAATAAGCAAATTATCAGTAACTCAAATTCACTGCACAAAACATTAGATACCATGACCAAGTTGGGCTTATCCTGGAATTTAAAATTGATCAACACTTAATAAACAACAATTATTTTTACTTGAGTCTTCATTTGGCCCCATCCTCCACCCACGCATAAACATTTGCATGCAAGTAATTACTTGGGGATATTGAACATGAAAAAGATGGACAGACAGTATAATGGAGCATTCTCAACTGTGGGCAACTTGGTTTTGACCACTGTGGAGCCACAAAGAAAGCACCTTAGAATTATCCATTCCAAACAAAGAAGATGAAAATACATCTTCACTGGCTTCAGTTACCTCAAGGGGCTTTAACTCTTTCTTATTTTGTACATAATCTCCAAGCAGGTACCCACAGCTTTCTATACCATGGCACTGAGAAGTCCCCAGGGTAAAGGGTGAGAGATAAGAACTACAGCCAAAGGGGTTGCTAAAGGGAAAGGGGAGAGATGGATAAATTAGGAGTATGGCGTTAACAGATACCAACTACAATACATAAAGTAGATACGCAACAAGGATTTACTGCATAGCACAGGGAACTATAGTCAATATCTTGTAATGATCTATAATGGAAAAGAAGCTGAAAAAAAACATATATATATATATGTGTATATATGTATATATTACTGAATCACTTTGCTGTATACCTGAAACAAACACAATACCGTATATCAACTATTAAATTAAAGAATATTAAAGAAAAAAGAAGTATAGCAGAGGTGCTGCCAGGTTACACTTGCACAAAGCTGGTTGCTCTGCCTGTCACCACAAGGAGTGGAGTAAAGGGTAGACTAAAAGATATGAATGTGTGGCTAAGTGGTATACAATATGATAATTCACCACATTAACAAGTAAAAGGGAAAAATCATTTAAAGAGCTTTAGAAAAAAAGTTTACAATAAAATTCAATGCCATTCAAGATACAACTCAACAAACTAAAAACCAAGGAAGACTTCTTTAACATTATAAAGAATATTTTAAAGAACTCCTTCAACAAACATGATATTTGATGGTAAAATATTAAAATTATTCCTTTTAAGATCAGGAACAAGAAATGAAAACTGCTCTCAAAAATTCTCTCCAATATTTCACAGGAAATCCTTGCTAGCACATGAGGCAAGCAAAAAGGAGTGGTGCAGAATAATGATCGGGAATAAAGAAATAAAATTGCCATTATTTACAAGTGATCAGATTGTATTTAAAGAAACCCAATGTAATCTACAGATAAATATTTAGAATAAGACAGTTTGGCAAGATTTCTGAAAATCAACTACCCAAATCAACTGCATTTCTCTATCCCAGTAACAAATTGTTTGAAAATGTAAAAATAACTACCTTAAACAAAAGTATAAAGAATATCAAATACTTAAGAATAAAACCAAACAAATTGCAAAAATTTTATGAAGATAATCTTAACATTTTATAAAAAAAACTTAAACACTTAAATAAATTGAGATACATTGTAGCTATGGATTGGAAGACTCAATATTATAGTTATGTCAATCCATTTCAGATTAAAATAGAGATTTCACACCATACCAAATCAAACTCTAACAGGTGTGTGTGTGTGTGTGTGTGTTTGCATGAATGTATAATTTAGAAATACGATTCAAAAATTTATATGGAAGAACAAAAAGATCAAGAATAGTCATAACAATCCATAAGTAGAAAAACCAATGATCAAGAATTTTTATAAAACTATAATAATTAAGATAATTTAGTATTAGTAGAGGGATAGACAAATCAATTAATGAAATAGAATTATGAGCCCAGAGAGAGACCCATACATATATAAGAACTTGGCATTGCAAATCAATGAGGAGAGGATGACCATCTCAATAACAATTCTGGAACAACTTGCTCTGCATATGGGAACTGAATCCCTACCTAACACCATAAACAAACAAACAAAAAATCCAAATAGATTTAGAAAGTTAAATGTAAAAAGCAATAATATAAACAATGTAGGAAAATATCTTTATGAACTTAAGGTAGAGAAGAATTTACAAAAACACACAAAGAAAAGACAGAAAGAAAAAGATTATCAAATTTGATTATGCCTACATTTAAAACTTCTGTTTATTGAAACATGTCATCAAAATGAAAAGACAAATCACAAACTGAGAGACGATATCTGCAACACATAATTGATAAAGGAATAGGGTCTAGAGTGTATTTTTAAAAAACAATAAGAAAACTACAAAACTCTAATAGACAAATGGGCAAAAACCTTGGCCAGTCACTTTATATTAATAGAAGTACAAATGGCCACAAAGCATATGGAAGAAGCTCAACCTTTAAATTTGACAATATTAAGTGTTATAAAAGATGCAGAATAACTGGAGCACTTATGCATAACCATTTTGAAAATTAAACTGGCATTATCTAGTGAAGTTGAAGTCACACATATCTTATGACCCTGTAACACACTCCTAGGTATGTACACTGAATAAACTCTTGCAGACGTGCACCAGGAGCTAGCTGCCAGAATGTTCATAATAGCACTATTTGTAATAGTCAAAAAAAAAAAAAGTAAATAACTCAACTGTCCATCAGTAGTAGAATTAATAAATATATTCTTGAGTAGTCACATATGGGAATTTTCTATTCAGCAGCAAATAGGAACGAATTAAAACTTCATGAAACAAGAATGAGTCTTAGGACCACATTTGTCTTGAAAACTAGTCACAAAAAAATGCCTACAGTAGGATTTCCTGTATATAAAAGTTAAACTGTGCAAAACTAAAACGATTACTAGGGATACAAACATACAGTAAGAGTAGAAAGAAAGAAAATGATAAATAAAAAAATTAGGATAGAGAACGTCAATAAAAGGAGGGATGGGTGGGGCACTCAGAGAACTTGAAAGAAGTGATATAATATTATTCTTCTTAAACTGGGTGAGAAAAGTGTTCATTATACTGCATTGTATCTTACATACAATTTATAAATAATGCATTCTTTTGTATATTCTCAATGGTGAATATAATATTTTAAAGAATAGACTTTCTCACAATTTTTTAAAGAATAGACAAACCCATATTTCATTTGTCTCCTGCATTGGCAGGTGGGTTCTTTACCATCAGCACCACCTGGGAAGACCTATAAGGAAGATTTGTTGTTCAGTCACTCAGTCACGTCTGACTCTTTGCAACCCCACATATTGCAGCATGCCAGGCTTCCCTGTCCTTTACCATCTCCCAGAGTTTGTTCAAACTCATGTTCATTGAGTCAGTGATGCCATCCAATCATCTCATCCTCTGTCATCCCCTTCTCCTCCTGCCTTCAATCTTTCCCAGCATCAGAGACTTTGATGAAAAACAGCTGCTACAATTTTCTGAAGAACAGTGAATGTGATAAGCAAGATCAAACTCCAACTTAGCAGCTGAAACAAAATTTCTAGGGGCAGTTTGCCATCTTGTATTGATTTAGTGTAATGACATCCTTTCTCTTTTGTGTGAAGCAGTGTCTATCAAAAACATACCTGGAGAACAGCCAAATGCCAAAGCTGACTGTCAACCTAAGAAAAGCAGTATAATCTTGGCACGAAACTAGAAACCCATTGAATTTGCCTTTCCCATGTAGTTAAAAAATCTTGTGGTGTTGTTTCACTAATAAGGGAATAATAGGCAGCAGACAGTATAACCACAGAAGCACTGAACTTTACCGAACAGAATCTTAGAGTTTACAGTCAGTTATCCCAAATATGAGAGCAGTACCTCTGTGGGATAAAAAAAAAACATAGGAGTTATGCTTCAGGGAAGAACACTTATTGAAATTCAGATATAACTTGTAATCGATGGTGAATTCTCTGGAATATTTTTATAATCAAATTGCTATGTAGGCTAAAAGTATATCTGAAGTTCTCCCTCTCTGTAGTACATGAAAGATGCATGCATGCATGTTAAGTCATTTCAGTAGAGTCCAGCTCTTTGTGACTCTATGGAATGTAGCCCACCAGGCTCCTCTATCCATGGGATGCTCCAGACAAGAATACTGGAGTGGGTTTCCATGACCTCCTCCAGGGGATCTTCCCAAACCAGGGATCGAACCCATATCTAATTCATCTCCTGCATTGGCAGGTGGGTTCTTTACCACCAGCACCACCTGTGAAGCCTCATATGGAAGATTTGTTGTTCAGTCACTCAGTCGCATCTGTCTGACTCTTTGCGACCCCACAGACTGCAGCACGCCAGGCTTCCCTGTTCTTTACCATCTTCCAGAGTTTGTTCAAACTCACGTCCATTGAGTTAGTGATGCCATCCAATCATCTCATCCTCTGTCACCTCCTTCTCCTCTGGCCTTCAATCTTTCCCAGCATCAGGGACTTTTCCAGTGAGTTGGCTCTTTGCATCAGGTGACCAAAGTATCGGAGCTTCAGCTTCAGCATCAGTTCTTCCAATGAATATTCAGGACTGGTTTCCTTTAGAATTGACTGGTTTGATATCCTTGCTGTCCAACAGACTCTCAAGGGTCTTCTCCAGGACCACAGTTCGAAAGCACCAATTCTTTGGCATTCAACTTTCTTTATGGTCCAACTCCCACATCCATACATGACTCCTGGAAAAACCATCGCTTTGACTAGACAGACCTTGATTGGCCAAGTGATGTCTCTGCTTTTTAAAATATGCTGTCCAGGTTTGTCACAGCTTTTCTTTCAAGGAGAAACCATCTTTTAATTTCATGGCTGCAGTCACCATCTGTAGTCATTTTGGAGCGCAAGAAAATAAAATCTGTCATTGTTTCCATAGTTTCCCCATTTATTTACCATCCAGATGCCATGATCCTAGTTTCTTGAATGCTGAGTTTTAAGCCAGGTTTTTCACTCTCTTCTTTCACCTTCAAGAAGCTCTTTAGTTCCTTGTCGTTTTCTGCCATTAGGGTGGTATCATCTGCATATCTGAAGTTGTTCATATTTCTCCCAGTATCTTGATTCCAGCTTGTGATTCATTCAGCCTGGCATTTCACCTGATGTACTCTGCATAAAAGTTAAATAAGCAGAAATAAGCAGGGTGACAATACACAGCATTCATATACTCCTTTCCCAATTTGGAACCAGTCCTTTGTTCCATATCTGGTTCTAACTGTTCCTTCTTGACCTGCATACAAGTTTCTAAGGCAGCAGGTAAGGTGGTCTGGTATTCCCATATCTTTAAGAATTTTCCACTAGTGTAGTCAATGAAGCAGAAATAGGTGTTTTTCTGGAATTCTCTTGCTTTTTCTATGATCTAACACATAGTGGCAATTTGATCTCTGGTTCCTCTGTCTTTTCTAAACCCAGGTTGAACATCTTGAAGTTCTCAGTTCATATACTGTTGAAGCCTAGCTTGAAGGATTTTGAACATTACCTTGCTTGCATGTGAAATAAGCACAATTGTATGGTAGTTTGAACATTTTTCGGCATTGCTCTTATTTGGGATTGGGATGAAAACTGACTAGTCCTGTGGCCACTGCTGCATTTTTCAAATTTGCTGGCATATTGAGTGCAGCACTTTCATAGCATCATCTTTCAGGATTTGAAACAGCTCAGCTGGAATTCCAACACCTCCACTAGCTTTATTTGTAGTAATGCTTCCTAATGTCCACTTGACTTCATATCAGGGCTCAAACGGGAGGATTAGAAGGATCAGACATGTATAAGATTATTAGATATTTGCCTATATACCCCAATAAAGTTCATTGTTAACCCTGAAGTTCTGTACAGGTTTTCTAGTGGAGAAAATAAAAGTAGTTGGAGTCTGGAGTTACGAATTTTGCTGTCATTCTCATTTCTAGAATTCATTTTCAGTGTTCTGAAAATATAGCTGTCTCAAAACTATTCTGATTGTTATAGCTCATCTGTGACATATATGTTATATTCAAATAGTGACAACTTTGAAAAAGAGTCTAGGAACACCTAGAAAATACTTTGTTTTTAGAAACTACTGTTCTAGACTTCAACTTGATTTAAGGGATGAAAAATACGCTTGAAAAGTAATAATTTGGGTAAAAGGATAATAATTCTTTTGGGTTATCAAAATATTTTTAACAACTACTAGTAGGTTTTGAAAGCTTGTTGCTGAACCACATAAAGACGGCCAGGATTCTTGGCCTCTGGAGGAGAAGAATTCAATCCGGGGCCAGAGATGAGGCAGGATCGCTCAGAGCTTTTGTGTGATAAAGTTTTATTAAAGTATAAGAGAGATAGAGAAATCTTCTGACATAGGCACCAGAAGGGGGCAGAAAGAGTGCCCCCCTGCTAGTCTTCAGCTGGATGTTATATAGTCACTAGCAGTTTGTTAATGAAAGAAAGGAATGTCTTAAACTCAGAATGGCACCAGGCCCCTCATCCATAAGATGTATTTTGGAATAATCTGGGCACCGGACATTCCGGGTCATAAAACAATTGACTTGAATCTTGCAGAAAGGCAGATCATGCAGAGAGTTTCATTTACACAGATTAGGGGAACAATGTCTGAGTGTAACATACTGGTTTGCCAAGTAGGTTCTGAGCCATTAGGCCGAAGACAGACAGAGTTTGGGGTAAATGCACAGTACATTAACATAGCTTAAGACAAACATTTCCATAAGAAAAATGCATTGGTTACCTCAAAGTTTAAGAATAGTTAACTTCAGATGAAACCAGGTGTCATGGCAACACAGTATTTTAAGAGAAACCTCTTTTAAATTTATATAGAGAAGGGAAAAAATATCGCTAGTTTGTTTCCTCCTGCCGCTTAAGAGAGAGATAAAATGTCTGACACTTGCAGCCTATTTCCTCCCTTTGGAGACACCTGGCCTTCCTGCCTGTTGCCCTCTCAGTTTCTCAGGTGGCACTGGTGGTAAAGAACCTGCCTCCCAATGCAGGACACATAAGAGATGTAGGTTCGATCACTGGATTGGGAGAAGGGAATGGCCACCCACTCCAGTATTCTTGCCTGTAGAATCCCATGGACAGAGGAGCCTGGCAGGCTACAGTCCATAGAGTCACAAAGAATCGGACAGGACTGAAGCGAGTTAGCATGCATGTAGTGGCATAATGACTTGAAAGAAAAATTTATAGATAATATTTCAAGCAACATTAATAAAAGCTCCTGTTACCATCAGTTCAGTTCAGTTCAGTCACTCAGTCGTGTCCGACTCTTTGCGACACCATGAATTGCAGCACGCCAGGCCTCTCTGTCCATCACCAACTCCCGGAGTCTACCCAAACCCATGTCCATCGAGTCGGTGATGCCATCCAACCATCTCATCCTCTGTCGTCCCCTTCTCCTCCCGCCCCCAATCCTACCCAGCATTAGGGTCTTTTCCAATGAGTCAACCCTTCGCATGAGGTGGCCAAAGTATTGGAGTTTCAGCTTCAACATCAGACCTTCCAATGAACACCCAGGATTGATCTCTTTTAGGATGGATTGATTGGATCTCCTTGCAGTCCAAGGGACTCTCAAGAGTCTTCTCCAACACCACAGTTCAAAAGCATCAATACTTCGGCGCTCAGCTTTCTTCACCATCCAACTCTCACATCCATACATGACCACTGGAAAAAACAGAGCCTTGACCAGACGGACTTTTGTTGGCAAAGTAATGTCTCTGCTTTTAAATATGCTATCTAGGTTGGCCATAACCTTCCTTCCAAGGAGTAAGCGTCTTTTAATTTCATGGCTGCAATCACCATCAGCAGTGATTCTGGAGCCCCAAAAAATAAAGTCTGACACTGTTTCCACTATTTCCCCATCTATTTCCCAAGAAGTGATGGAACCAGATGCCATGATCTTAGTTTTCTGAACGTTGAGCTTTCAGCTGACTTTTTCACTCTTCTTTTTCATTTTCATAAAGAGGCTCTTTAGTTCTTCTTCACTTTCTGCCATAAGGGTGGTGTCATCCGTATATCTGAGGTTATTGATATTTCTCCCAGCAATCTTGATTCCAGCTTGTGTTTCTTCCAGCCCAACGTTTCTCATGATGTACTCTGCGTATAAGTTAAATAAGCAGGGTGACAATATACAGCCTGGACGTACTCCTTTTCCTGTTTGGAACCAGTCTGTTGTTCCATGTCCACGTCTAACTGTTGCTTCCTGACCTTCATACAGGTTTCTCAAGAGGCAGGTCAGGTGGGCTGGTATTCCCATCTCTTTCAGAATTTTCCACAGTTTATTGTGGTCCACACAGTCAAAGGCTTTGGCATAGTCAATAAAGCAGAAATAGATGTTTTTCTGGAACTCTCTTGCTTTTTCGATGATCCAGTGGATATTGGCAATTTGATCTCTGGTTCCTCTGCCTTTTCTAAAACCAGCTTGAACATCTGGAAGTTCACGGTTCACATATTGCTGAAGCCTGGCTTGGAGAATTTTGAGCATTACTTTACTAGTGTGTGAGATGAGTGCAATTGTGCGGTAGTTTGAGCATTCTTTGGCATTGCCTTTCTTTGGGATTGGAACGAAAACGGACCTTTTCCAGTCCTGTGGCCACTGCTGAGTTTTCCAAATTTGCTGGCATATAGTTTACCCTTAAAAACTTGACCGTTAACCCAGATATTTTAACAGTAGAATTATACAAATATACTTCTTTGACAGGGTTTATTTTGGCAATCAAAGCAGTTTTTAGCATAAATTCTAACATCAGGTTTTATGGTCACAAGAATCAGAAGTCCTCTGGAAAATCGGAAATTTAGAGAGTTGTCTAAATGTTATTTACTCGTTGGCATACTAAACTCCCTTGAGAAATGCTGGAGAAATGTAAGAGAAAAACATTCCACAAATTACAATTACTGTCAAGAAAACCAGCAGAATAGGGTGGTACCATGCTGATTGTTGGGAATACACTATGTGTGGAAACTGGGAGAGACAGACCACCTCCCTCCAAAACTAGGGCAGAGAGAAACATAAAACAAGATTTTACCTCCTCGTTTTACAGAAATACAGAATTTATGAATTGTAAAAGATTACATATTTATGTAATTGTAAAAAGATTGTTACCCAAAATATTTTCAGTACTGGTACTATGCAGGAGAAATGAAAAATGTGGGTCTATATAAGAGAAAGGAAAAAAAAGTAAATGTGGTAATTTCTAGATTTGGCCAGTTATAATGTAATGAATGGAAGGAGATGGAGAAGCTAACAACAAATTTGCACCTCTGAGACAATTTTTTAAATTTTACATGGCCTTTTAACCTAATGAAATTTATCTCATTTCATTTTTGTTTATACTATCTCATGGCTTAAAATAAGGAAACTTTTTATTAAATGAGAGATTCACTTTTTACATCACTTCTTCATGTAACCTTTTGCAAATACTTGATTTTGTAAGAGACTGCATGGGTAGAACACAGACTTCATGGTAATGAATTTTAAGCATAGTGTTTTAATTATTGTAGTGCTTCAGCACCAAGCAATGGACTGCATGGTCAAGTAGTTGCACCAATTTACTTGTTAAGAAAAAGAAGGACCATAAATATTTCTGGCTACTGAAATTATATTAACAGTACTTAACTGATACCCAGTTAAGTCATCAATAAATGCAAATAAATCAATAAACATTACAAAATATATCCAAATTCTCAATATATTCAGAGAATAATATTCCACAAGAGAAATCCAAAATTATGATAGCCACTTGTTTCTCTTTATAGGAATATATAATTTCTGGAGAATTTTTACATTGTCTCAGAAAACTCTATTTTATATTAAATCTTTACTGATTAATAGACAGCTGGGTCTTGATGCACAAAAGTTGTTTTCTGACTCCTCTGAGCAACATACCTCATACCAGAGAAACTCTCCCCAAAAAAACATCTAGAAACCTGAATAGAGGGACCACCAGGCTATGGCAACTATCTTTATTTCCCAACTCTCTATTTGTATTTAAGAATATACATTGTACAAATTTCAATTTGGTTTTCACCCTATTTCATTCAAAATAAAAGTCAATATGGTCTTATTTATATCCAGAGGAAAATTAAATGTATTTAATTGAAATATAACTGATTTACAATGTTGTATTAATTTCTGCTATAAAGTGACTCAGTTATACATATTTGTATGTGTGTGTGTGTGTGTGTGTATATATATATATATACACACACACACACATATATACATATACACAGACACACATTCTATTTCATATTCTTTTCCATTATAGTTTATCACGGGATGTTGAATACAGTTCCCTGTGCTATAGAGTAGGACATTTTAATTTATACATTCTATATATAATTGTTTGTAAAATGTATTTTAATTACATAAATTTCACTATAAATCTAATCTACAATTCGTTTTGCTTATACTTTCTAAAAGCTAGAGTGTGCCTAAACAACATTAAGCCATGACTGGGGATAAATAGGCTATTCATTCAGTTTTTAAATCACTTTTTTTTCACTCAAAGTATCTTCTTTATATTCTAGCTTCTCGTTCCAAGTTCTTAACGGCGAATGCCCCACTGAAATCTTTCCAAAGCAGAGATGGCTGTGTGCCATAACGCTACATAACCTTGCTAATGCTCAGTCACTCGGAACTACTCCATCTGGGTTTCTGTCCACCCAAAGAACCAGCTGCTCTAAACAAATGCCTTCCTCATCTTGCCTGTTGTATCACTAGCTGAAATATGCTTCTGCCATAACTACCATTCTCAGCTTCTCAATAGAGCCAGCAACCAACCAACAATTTATTGAGTACACAGGCTGGTGCTAATTGTTTGGTCATATAATTGGGTGTAGGATTACTTTATTACCGCTGACTAGAAGCAGCTGTACTCCCTGAAAACTCAATGGGGACAACACATTTGCTTACACGTGGAACATGTATCTGCAATATGGAGGTAAATATTAAGAGCTGACAAATGTGAAAGTGGTGAGTACCCTAGGAGGTCCACTACCCAGCAAAAGTGCTCATATTAAGAGTGATTATTTATATTGGGAAAGTATAGTTTACAATTGCTTTTTATTGCCACCAATCTAGGGATGCAGCTTGCTGAGAGAAGTGTAACATTTACAGTGATGTCCTTAGGGATTTTCTGGATACTCCTCTTTAGCCTCAAGACTAATTCTTGTAACAGTGTGTATGTGTGCTAAGTTGCTACAGTAATGTCCAGCTCTTTGTGACCCCGTGGACTTTAGCCCACAAGGCTCCTTTGTCCATGGGATTCTCCAGGCAAGAATACTGGAGTGGCTTGCCATGACCTCCTCCAGGGGATCTTCCTGACCCAGGGATCGAACCCACATCTCTTATGTCTCCTGCATCCGGAGGTGGGTTCTTTACCACTAGCATCACCTGGGAACCCCAACAGTAGCACTGGGGAAAAAGGAAATGCAAAATAGGAGCAATGCAGGAAGCGAGATCTAGCTTTCATTAAGCCCTGTGCCTGAAAAAATGAGAGTAATTGTGTAAAGTGTCCTCATATCATCCATGTAAGCTCCCTACTACAACACAACTGAGGGGAAAGAATGTTCTGTCCAACTGGTACTTAGATTACTGTCTGATATATAGTAGATGCTTAATAAACATTTTCTTAATAGATGTGGAACAAATTCGAGCTTAAAGCAACAGATTTTTGCAGTTATCCTTCGATGTTGGATGTCCACCATGTTATCTCATGCACATAATATTGGTACCTAATTGTGATTTATGTTTATTGAAATTTAAAATGTATATACTTTGGCCACCTGATGCAAAGAACTGACTCATTTGAAAAGACCCTGATGCTGGGAAAGATTGAGGGGAGGAGGGGAAGTGGGCGACAGAGAATGAGATGGTTGGATGGCATCACCGACTCAATGGACATGAGTTTGAGTAAACTCCAGGGGTTGGTGATGGACAGGGAGGCCTGCCTTGCTGCAGTCCATGGGGTCACAAAGAGTCAGACACGACTGAGCAACTGAACTGGCTGACTGATGCCATTTGAACCATTTCTAAGAATTTACCTAGACATATGCTTGCATATGCACACAAAGGTAGATGTGCAAGAAGATTCATTACAAAGTTTTCTATAGTACAGAAAGATTGAAAAAACCCTAAGTAGTCCTTCAAAAGGTGATAGGTTACATAAATTATAGTACATCCATAAGATGAAATACCATGCAATTGCTAATAAGAATAGAAAACTCTGTTTATACTAAAATAGAATTATATTCAACATACATTTTTAATTAAAAAAGGAAGATGCACAACAGAGTGAAGAGTGAGCTCCCATTATTGTTAAAACAAATGAAGATACATGTACATAGATATGATTACATATTCATAGAATATCTCTGGAAGAATATCCAGGGAATTGGTAATATAGATTTTCTCTGGGCAACAGGGAACTGAAAGCATGAGGATTAGGTATGCGAGACATACTCGCCACCATTGAACTTTTTGACTAGTACAATGCTTGCCATGTGCATTAATTATCCTGAAGAAAAATAAAATTTAAAACAAAAGAACATAATGTAATTTTTTATATAAATATGCATACTGGAAGACATAACTGCTTGGCCAAACTCTTTCAGCACACACATGTTAGTATTATTTGGGAATAAATCTGACAACCTCCAGATCATTTGAGAATGTAGTATAGGGGTCCCATAAAACCTGGTTCCCCACTATTCCCTTTCTGCTTATAGTTTTCCGAGAGCCAGTCCTTCAGTTTATGATTTACTGACAGATATAGAGCAAATTCAATCTTGGGCAAAACTGTGAAGAAGGCTCATTGATATTTTTAAAACTATCTCTCTCCTCTTACCTTTTCTACCACCTTACCCAGAGTCTGGACCCACACATATACACTTACTCCAAAATAACTCCTATAGAATACCTTCCTAGATTCAGTCTTTATGAACCAAGTCATCACCCTCCACTATGGAAAGTTTTCTTTCCAATTCTCTTCTTAGCTGTATTCTCTTTTTAATTTTTAAATATATCACATCTGAAAACCTGAATGTATTAATGACTATTAAAGAATATTAAACTTTACTTTTCAATGGCCAACTAAGTCTTGGAGGGTCTTTCTAGGTAGGGACTCAGTCAGACCAGTTGGGGGAGTTAATTTGGAGTCAAGAAGATAGTATAGATCTCTGACCATGCTCTGATCCTATCTAATGAACCATAACAACTGTCAACATTTTATGACTCAGCAAATCTCTATCCAAAGATGGGAGAAACCATGGCTCAAGAAGAGGAAATAAGATCAAAGCAGAGGGAGACTTGGTTTCTGCTGGTGCATTGTTTGCAATCTGAGAGGAGTGAGTCAGGGAAATTAAGTCTAAATGTCGGCCTATTATATGGCTTTGCTACAAGTCTTTTACTACTGGATGGAGCTTGAAAATGTTAATGAAAGAGCATATTCTTGATTTTTGTTTGGTTCACCAGTGCTATCTCCTAGAAGCCCAGCCTATTTGAGGAAAGGACATTCTCTTTGTTTATGACACATTAGCAAGCAGTAAAGGAGGTTTTAAAGAAGGTTTAAAATAAGTTCCTCAGGAAGGAAAAGAAATATATGCAGAAAAATAAAATTATAAGAATTTTCAACACATTTAAGAAAGGAAACAAACTCAAAACTTATGGTTCCTCAACTCTGAAAGTTTCATTAAGTAGAATATTATATTTAATTAAATACGTGTTGACTTGAAGAGGAGTGTATATTTAACCTTTCTAATTTCCATCATCTGGTACATTTTCCACAGGAGTAAAAATTCATTATCTTTGATATATCACATAGCATATCATGTCTATGCACAAAGTATATCAAATATAACAATATGCTCCAACTACATCAAGATAATGAATGGAACTAATTTGTAGTATTTTCAATCAAGGTAGAAGGGAGAAAATTAAATATATTCAGTTTCCTGCAACAATAAGAACATTTATATATCTAAACATATTAAATTGAACATACTTTATGCAAGTAGAAGATAAAAATTACATTTGAAATATGTTTCATTGGCTTTAATATTAGATACTTTATATGATGTAAAAATGTTACTTTTGAAAAGTAAGTTTAATTCACAAAGCAAACTGAACTATACTTATTTGCATTTGCTTTAATGACCAAAAATCTTCAAATGTAGAGTCCTTATTAAATGTATTTCTATCCTCTCTAGTCCCTAATATAGTGTGTTACATATGTGATATTTATGGTTTTATAGTTAAAACCATTTATGGTTTTCTTTCCTAAAAGATTTGAAGGAGCTATTTGTTATAAACTGAATGTTTGTGTCCCTCAAAAATCCATATGTTGAAATCCTAAATCCCAATAAGATGGTATTTGGAGATGGGACCTCTTAGAAATAATTAGGGTTAGATGAGGGCATGAGGGTGGGGCTCTCATTATAGGACTTGTGCCCTTCTAAGAGACACCAGGAAGCTCTCTCTTTCCCTGTCTCCCAGTATGTACAAAGAAAAGGTCATATGAGCACACAACAAGATGAAAGAAGAGATCACAAGCCAAGAGATGAGATCTCAGAATAAAACCTACCTTGATGGCACCTTAATCTTAGACTTCTTGACCTCCAAAAGTATGAGAAATAAATTTGTTGTTTAAGCCACTCAGTCCATGACATTTTGTTACAGTAGCCCAAGCTAAGATGCTATCAAAATAATGTAATGCAATTCATGATACTTAAAGCTTAAAACAGAATAGAATAATTAAATAGATCTACAGAAACTAAATGTTCTTAGGTACCTGTAGTAGTAGTAGTAAGTAGTAGTTGCTAAGCCGTGTCCCACTCTTGCAACCCCATGGACTATACAGCCCACCAGGCTCCTCTGCCCATGGGATTTCCTAGGTAAGGATACTGCAGTGGGTTGCCATTTCCTTCTCCAGGGGATTTTCCTGAACTGGGGATTGAACCCGGGTCTCCTGCATTGCAGGCAATCTCTTGCATTACAGGTGGGTTCTTCACCGACTGAGCCACCAGGAAGCCTTTAGGTACCTGAGATATGCTAATTACTACTGTTTGGGATTGAAATTCTCTCTGTTTTCTAGCAGGTAAGGCACAACAGGAAACATGCTGAATTACATAGTACTGATTATTTTTTGTTTTTTTTTTTAAGCAAATATTTTGGCTGTTTTCAACCTTTGTCTGGAAGGATAACAACCAAAACAAAGAATCTGTATGGAAATGCTCCAGGATCCAGCCCAAGGATCCTCAGTGAATGTTTCAGTGCCAAAGAAGGCCTAAATTGGGCATAGCATTTGAATAATAGCCAATAAGGCAAACCTTTCACCAATGAAACAGTCTTAATCTTCCCTTACTTTGGAAAGGGTAATCCTAGGCTCAGTGGAATAAGTATCAACTTTCACTGCTGGGAAGTCCTAACTGTTTAATAATATCTTTTTTTTTTACCAAGTTTGATAATATGCTTAAAGTTACACTATTTGTTCCTTCATGTTGAGAAAAACTATCTCCAATAATTCATCACTAAGATGCAGATTAAATCTCTCATTTAATAAAAGCTGTAAACCAAAATGTTTGTATATACACAGAAACTTCTTTTAGTACAATTAATATGAAATATTTGGTAACAATTTTAAAAGAAGGAAATTCTAATCCAGTGCTGCACTACTTTTTAAGGCTTGTTATGTGGACACTAATTTTAATCTAAAAAATAATTGTTCTAGTTGGTGCTGCTGTGCTTAGTCGCTCAGTCGTGTCCAACTCTTTGCGACCCCATGGACTGTAGCCCACAAGGCTCCTCTGTCCATGGGGATTCTTCAGGCAAGAATACTGGAGTGAGTTGCCATGCCCACCTCCAGGGGATCTTCCCAATCCAGGGATCGAACCCAGGTCTCCTGCATTGCAGGCAGATTATTTACCAGCTGAGCTACCAGGAGAGTTGGTACCCAGGGAATGTATTTTTATGTTTCTTTTAGAATTTGGATCTTGCATATTCTTGATATCAATCACCATTGCACTGACCTGTATAGGCGACTGGGTTGATTGTTTATAGATATATATCAGGATGTACCCTAGGATTTTCCTTTTTTATTAAGTCCCTGCTTTCTAGCATAATAATTTGCCTCTTTCTTCTAAAAAAATAAATTTAAAAAGTGAATGTCAATATTTGAATGATTATGATTCAATTAACTGGCATTTTATTGCATCATGAGAGAGGCTGTGCAAGGAAAGAACAAGGCAGACTCCCTCAAAAATTTTTAATTAAAATCAGTGTCCAAATAACAATCTTAAACAAATACTGCAATGCTCAATTAAATTTCCTTCTTTCAAAATTATTCCCAAATATTTCCTCAGATTAATTGTCACCGTATAAAAGAAGGTGCCATGTGTACAATGGTAACCATGGAATCCTTCACATTATCTGCATATTGCATGTGTAATTCATTCCTGTGCAAAACATAATTAGAAGGTAGTATACTTCAGTTTCTCCTGAAGCATCCCAAGGTCATTATATGAAATGCATACAGTCAAACCATATGTGCTGTCACAAAGGGGAATAAAAGGACAAAAGAAAAGAGAGAAAAGAATTAGGTTACTATTACTTGTATAGATTGCGTGACCACCAGATCAGTCACAAATAGTTGGAAATCATCTCTTTGACATGCAGAATCCCAGCTATACTAACTTGTTTTCCTATTTTATGACCAAAAGGTGGCACTGTTCCATTTATTAAGAGCTTGGCGTACCGTCCATGGCACTACAGTCATTCGGTAATGTTCTCCACTGAAACTAGCAAGGCGTGCATCATTAACCATTCTGCTTCACAGGTCCTGATATCAAGAGGATCATACCGGAAGCTACTGTGACATAACTCATTAAGAAACTGTGGTAAATAAGAATCTTGTAGAAAAGCATAACGGCGGGTCAAATCAGCTCCCCCACCTTGGAAGGAAGCTAAATCCTTGTGGCTGACCTGCTGTTGGGCAAAAATAAATTCTTATTTGCATCACAAAAGATGGAAGCATTCCACCAAGCACAGAGACAGCTACAGCTAAGACTCTGTGGCATTTGGTTCATTTTTCTCTCCAAGCCCCGTCCAAGCAAGGTGATTTATTCTCCCAAAGCAATGACTGAAATGTTTACCTATTCACCTGGGCAGGCAGTCACAAGCACATTTTAAACAGCTAGGGGAAATGGTTTTAACTGACCTTAGAGGTGCCTGATTAAGAGCAAGATGGGTGTCTAACTTTCTGAAACAAATTTGCCAAAATGAAAGTAAAAAAAACAACAAAAAACAAAAAAACGTCAAAACAAAAAAACTGGCTGGAGGCTTTAACCAATGTCTCATCAGCATTCAACAACAGCTCCTTAGGGCTTAAATCAAACAAGAAAAAGAAGATCCTGAGACAAATACAGAAGAGATCAGTGAAAATTTCTCATCACCTACACAGTCAGCCACAGGGAATAGAGATAGGAACTGCTTAAATGCCTCTTCTTTTTGGTAGAAATATGATGGCCATGAATGAAGAAGTAAGATGTAGCTCCCCAAAATATTATATTCCGTCAAGTACAAACAGAATACTAAATATAATTGCATTACATTACAGCTTGTATTGGTTAGATTTTCCCCGTGGCATAGTCCCATTTCACATTTTCAACCTCGTTGTAACAAAGGATGACAAGAGTTGTGTATATCATTAGAATTTATTTAATCTGTGTTTTCACGTCGGTAAATATATTCTGAGTTCAAAACACAATGGAATAAATACTTGGGCAATTTTAGGCAAAAATGAAAAATAAAAGCCAAAGTCTGGATCATTTGTGTAATCGAATTCTTCAATTCTTCACTTTTCACTCTGGCAGTGGAAACGTGACCTTTTAACGCAACGGCATAGCACAGTTGAAATGGCTCAAGTTGTCAGGAATGAAAGAGAGGCCGGTTAAATTCAAATGATGGAGTTCTCTAATTACTGAATCCTATAGCAGAGTACCTGCCTGCCCTCCAGCCTGCCCAGCACAGACTTTACTGAATGACTCTCTGTTGACCACCTAATACACTTAGTAGCCAGGTCACTGTTGATTCAATGATCAAAAAGGAGGATGATTTCTGAAATCCTATGTCAGGGAGATTACAATTATACTCATCAGGGGACAGGTAGAAATCTCACTATTATGAAAATGAGACTTCAGAATTCATTTTTGTTCTGTGCTATTTTCTTAACATCCACAGGAGCTGATGCCTAATCTCTCTCTTTAAATTAACAAGTGAAAAACAGTATTTTAGATATTGATGGAGGAAAACAAAGAGGGCACAAATACTCCTGGAGGGTGGTAATAATAGGTAACCAGGATGGTTTCATGTACACACCTATAAGCTACCTCATCCCAATATCTTACTTCTTCTTTTTGAACTTGCAGGTCTGTTGGAACACACTGTTTTGTGTACATTTTGTGTTAGTAGGAGGTATGGAAGATTTTACATCTTCCTAGTTTCAGGGAGTAGTAGGTATTGGAACTGTTTGAGAAGATGAAAAGGAGGGGTCAGTAACGGCTACTTGACTGACCACAGCAACCCCTTAGCTCACTTCCTCCCTCTCCTCCCACCGGGAAGCAAACAATGCAAAATACATATGTGGGCACTTTTCATACATTGATAGTCATGTGAACCGAAATTTGCCTGAAATACTAATCCTCATCTAAAGAGATTTCTGTCAGAAATAACAACAATAATAATGATACCACTTTGCAGTCAATCCACCATTGCTTTTATGGAATTGTATACACACATGCAACTAACAGCAAGATTAACATAAAAAAGCCTTTCTTAGCACCTGTGTGAGGTGCCATGTGAAGCTCGCAATAACCTCACACTTTGCTCTTGTCATTTTCTGGACCCAAATACTCTGCATTTCATGCTCTCCCATTATTCTCTGCTGCTTGCCTAGGTCTGTTTTCCTGCAATTTCTAATTCAATTTCCAATCTCTATGTGATATTTTTACAGGCCTCACTAATCTACCTCTAGATATTTATAACCCCCTTCCACAAATATCACGTATATCTCTGTATTGCAAGTAAAGTGCAGTAACAGTGCTTTATACGTTTATACACAGTAGCATTTTAATAAGTTTTTGGTTGCTACAGCTTTTAACTCACTTGATATTTGCTCTCCAGAATTCTAACAAACATCTAGGATAAATATGGTGATATAATCACCCTCTCTAAAAAGAAAATGAACTTTTTCCATGTGTATAAACTATTAACTAGTTAACTAACAACGTATCAACTGTTAGCATGAGGTACAGGCAAAAAGATAGGTGCATATCAGAGGTGGTGACTAGAAACAGTTTTCGAAAGTGCATGTTTATGCCAAGTAAACCCAAGATGAAATGTACCATCCAGGCAGTTCTTACAAGATACACAGCCAAGAGCACAGGAGTACAATCTGGAAATCTCATGGGAACTTGTTCTTTTGAGATTGAGCTATTAAGCTCACGGTATCAAACCTAAGTGATCTGGATAAGCATGATATCATTTTCAGCCAAATCCAAGTATATGATATTTTTTCATCACACATTTAAATAGCACATGAATGTGACTGGTGATATAATATGTGTTGTAGCAACTTACTAGTTAAAATTACCATTAAAATCCTCTTAAGGTAAAGTTAAATAAAGGGGAAAATCCACACATCTTTTCGCTGTGGAGCACCTGCACAAGGTCTTTCAGAGGGAACGGCAGCAGCGAGTACAAAGCCTTAGAATTTCTGCAGCAGCATAAAAACTTGAAGGTACACTGAACTTAACGTTACTCAAGTCAGAAGATGTAAAAGCAACCGTCCCAACACTTTGCATTTATAGACAATTCAGTCAGATTCATTGTCAGGCAATTTAAGAATTTTCATTTCAAATAATTTCTCAAGTACCATAAAATAAAGGGTGTCACCATGTTGTTTTACTTTTCATTTTACATGGAACGAAAACTCTTTGCCTCTCCTATAATATGTAATCCCTTTATTTTTTCACTCACTAGAACCAGAATTTTAGAATTGCAATCATAGCAATAATTATGGGCAATTTGGACAACAGATACTCTTTATTTCTGCTTTGAACTAGAACTTATTTGTGGCATTGGTTACAGCATAGTTTAAAAAGAGATATCTATGAAGACTAAACAGCTCAAAGAATCAGTACCTTTACTGTTTGTCACTATTATTTAATCTCGTTTCTTATCATCACGCTTTTGACTAAACAGCTATAAAACCACTTGATTTCCATGATCAATACCTTTTTAACAATGTGCAAAGCACATGGTACTTTGATATTTATCTGTCCTAACTTTTCTTATTGACTTCCATTATAATGATATACACTTAGTTATTGAATTAGAAAAGACTTTTTAAAATGAAATGTTATTGAGAATAGTTTCCAGGGCAGTGCTCTGAATCAGTGATACTAGCAACATACAACTACAAAATCAAAAGAAAACAAATGTGAAGACACAAATCCATTGTGGTAGGAAAACATATATATTCTGAGTCCTTGTAACAACTCTATTACAGTTTTAAACTAGTTTTAAACAACTATGGTGAGTTTGATTATTCTTCTAAGCTAGATTTCCTAGGCTCTGGGAAATATCAGGAGGTATGCTACTCAGTTCTTGCCTTGATAGAAAGAAAAGCATCTAAGTCCTGGAGAAGATGGCACAAACTGTCTCTGATATACTAGTTGCAATAGTATGCATTCCTGACTCTGAGTTATATGCAGACAGTAGATGAGGTAAGTGATAGAGCACGTCCACGCTCAAACAATCTGTATAATTAACAGGCTTTGTTGAGGCCATTCTACAGCTCTGAAGGACTTTATCCTATCCTCATGCTGGAAGACAATTATGGACAATTTGTTTCCAAGAAGACCCTGACCATATGGCCCATGGATGTGCATAAAGAAGCAATAAACAAGTTGCAACCCACAGCCCAAGGTGCTCACCTGCAACACCAACTGACTGCCCTTAAGCACAGCTTGTTGTCAAAAAGCATGTTAGCAGATACAGAGTCACATTTTGATATTTATAGCATTAAAAGCTTTAATTCCATTATAAATTTGTAAATTTCACTTTATAGATGTTGACAGTCTGTCTATCTGTGCTTGTTTCTCCTTTCTGTATGATGATCATAAAGGGAGGGCAGAAATAGTTCCTCTTTTCAAGTGACTGTGTGGTGCTGCTGCTGCTAAGTCGCTTCTGTCGTGTCCGACTCTGTGCGACCCCACAGACGGCAGCCTACCAGGCTCCTCCGTCCATGGGATTTTTCAGGCAAGAGTATTGGAGTGAGTTGCCATTTCCTTCTCCAAAGCATGAAAGTGAAAAGTGAAAGTGAAGTCCCTCAGTCGTGTCCGACTCTTCACGACCCCATGGACTGCAGCCTACCAGGCTCCTCCGTCCATGGGATTTTCCAGGCAAGAGTACTGGAGTGGGGTGCCATTGCCTTCTCCAGACTGTGTGGTGAGCTCATTCTTATTAACAATGCTGCTGACTTTGATGACATGCAGTATATGCATATAATTAAAAAAAATCTTTCCCCAGTTCTTAGTGCTATAAAAAGATAGATTAGGCAATTCACTCTTTAAATGTTGTCAACTAATAAGACATCAGTTGAAAGAACAAGGAAAGCCAGTAGAAGGCATGGATATTAATATGGAAAATCCTCTGCGAATGGGAGATGTCTTAAGGACCAAAACTGAATAGGAGATATGCCAAAATGTTTTAACTGCTTAGAGTAATAGCAGAAGCCTTATTAAATGCAGTTAGATTTACCATGCCTCTGCTAAACAGTCAAGCACTGCAAAAAGGATAGTTTTCCTATGGTTTCAAGAAATGTAGTCACAGCAGTGTTGACACCTGTGTTAACTTACAGTATGGATTTTAAAGACCCACTCGGTTTTTAAGTTTGCAATCATCTTGTAACCCATTTTTGTATTTTTCTAGTCTATATAAGCTTTATTTCTTTTTTTTTGCCTTAAGAATTTTATATTTGCAATATACTTTTCTTCTCACTGTATTTTTAATTAATTTATTTATTTTAATTGGAAGCTAATTACTTTACAATACTGTGGTGGTTTTTGCCATACACTGACATGAATCAGCCATGGGTGTACATGTGTCCCCCATCCTGAGCCCCCCTCCCACCTCCCTTCCCATCCCATCCCTCAGGGTTGTCCCAGTGCAATGGCTTTGAGTGCCCTGTTTCATGCATCGAACTTGGACTGGTGATCTATTTCACATAGGGTAATATACATGTTTTAATGCTATTCACTCAAATCATCCCACCCTCGCCTTCTCCCACAGATTCCAAAAGTCTTTTCTTTATATCTCTGTCTCTTTTGCTGTCTCACATATAGGGTATCGTTACCATCTTTCTAATTTCCAGTCTTTTGGACTCTGTGGGAGAAGGCGAGGGTGGGATGATTTGAGAGAATAGCATTGAAACATGTATATTATCATATGTGAAACAGATCGCCAGTCCAGGTTCAATGCATGAGACAGGGTGCTCAGGGCTGGTGCACTGGGATGACCCAGAGGGATGGGATAGGGAGGGAGGTGAGAGTTGGGTTCAGGATTGGGAACACACGTACACCCATAACAGATTCATGTCAATATATGGCAAAACCACTACAATATTTTTAAATAAATAAATAAATAAATTCCGTGTATATATATGCATTAATATACTATATTGGTGTTTTTCTTTTTGACTTACCTCACTCTGTATAATAGGCTCCAGTTTCATCCACCTCACTAGAACTGATTCAAATGTGTTCCTTTTAATAGCTGAGTAATATTCCATTGTGTGTATGTACCACAGCTTTCTGATCCATTCATCTGCCAATGGACATCTAGGTTGCTTCCATGTCCTAGCTATTGTAAACAGTGCTGCGATGAACATTTGAGTACACGTGTATCTTTCCACACGGGTTTCCTTGGTGTATATGCCCAGCAGTGGGATTCCTGGGTCATATGGCAGTTATATTTCCATTTTTTTAAGGAATCTCCACACTGTTCTCCATAGTGGCTGTACTAGTTTGCATTCCCACCAACAGTGAAAGAGGGTTCCATTTTCTCCACACTCTTTCCAGCATTTATTCTTTGTAGACTTTTTGATAGCAGCCATTCTGACCTGCGTGAGATGGTACCTCATTGTGGTTTTGATTTGTGTTTCTCCGATAATGAGTGAGGTTGAGCATCTATTCATGTGTTTGTTAGCCATCTGTATGTCTTCTTTGGAGGAAATGTCTGCTTAGTTCATTGGCCCATTTTTTTGATTGGGTCACTTATTTTTCTGGAATTGAGCTGCAGGAGTTGCTTGTATATTTTTGAGATTGATTCTTTGTCAGTTGCTTCGTTTGCTATTATTTTCTCCCATTCTGAAGACTATCTTTTCACCTTGTTTATAGTTTCCTTCATTGTGCAAAAGCTTTTAAGTTTAATTAGGTCCCATTTGCTTATTTTTGTTTTTATTTCCATTACTCTCGGAGGTGGGTCATAGAGGATTCTGCTGTGATTTATGTCAGAGAGTGTTTTGCCTATGTTTTCCTCTAGGAATTTTATAGTTTCTGGTCTTACATTTAGATCTTTAATCTATTTTGAGTTTATTTTTGTGTATAATGTTAGAAAGTGTTCTAGTTTAATTCTTTTACAAGTGGTTGACCAGTTTTCCCAGTACCACTGTTAAAGAGATTGTCTTTTCTCCATTGTATATTCTTGCCTCCTATGTCAAAGATAAGGTGTCCATAGGTGTGTGGATTTATCTCTGGACTTGCTATTTTGTTCCATTGATCTATATTTCTGTCTTTGTCCCAGTACCATACTGTCTTGATCACTATAGCTTTGTAGTATAGTCTGAAGCCAGGCAGGTTGATCCCTTTAGGTCCATTCTTCTTTCTCAAGATTGCTTTGGCTATTAGAAGTTTTTTGTATTTCCATACAAATTGTGAAATTATTTGTTCTAGCTCTGTGAAAAATACCATTGGTAGCTTGATAGGATTGAATCTATAGACTGCTTTGGGTAGTATACTTATTTTCACTATATTGATTCTTCCAATCCATGAACACGGTATATTTCTCCATCTATCTGTGTCCTCTTTGATTTCTTTCATCAGTGTTTTATAGTTTCCTATATATAGGTCTTTTGTTTCTTTAGGTAGATGTATTCCTAAGTATTTTATTCTTTTTGTTGCAATGGTGAATGGAATTGTTTCCTTAATTTCTCTTTCTCTTTTCTCATTGTTAGTGTATAGAATGTTCACTTTTTTTAATGTGATGTATCACATTGTTTGATTTGTGGATATTGAAGAATCCTTGCATCCCTGGGATAAAGCCCACTTGGTCATGATGTATGATCTTTTTAATATGTTGTTGGATTCTGTTTGCTAGAATTTTGTTGAGGATTTTTGAATCTATGTTCATCAGTGATACTGGCCTGTAGTTTTCTTTTTCTGTGGCATCTTTGCCTGGTTTTGGTATTAGGGTGATGGTGGCCTCATAGCTTTGTTTCTAATGGCAAATCATGAAAGTCATTGCTTAACCACACAGAAAGTTATATATTTGGGAGTGCAGGCTTTTGATGATGATCTTATCTATGTGCTTAACCCAGTTACACCAGTCACATAATGGGTGCATCTCTTTAAGTGGTTGTCTTGCCTTATCTACATGCTGACAATAAGTGTGAATTTTGTAAATTATCCAGTTTGCTACAGTGAATTCTACAATTAGTAATAATGCATATTACTTCATGGTAAGATTACCTTTAATGATTTTTCTCAGGGAATTTTCTAGAAGCACTGAGTTTTTCTCAGTGAGGTAGAAGTAGAATATGGGAACCTATAACTCCCAAAAATATATACTCCACCATGAGACAGACTGTTCTTTGAGTCTTAGACTACTACCAGAAAAGGAGAAAGGGGTTCTAAATGTGGAGGTAACAGGACACTACAGATTAACCTCACCCACTTTATAATTTTGGTGTATTTCAATTCTACTACATACAGTATAAATTCAGAATGATGTCATTTCAGTTCATATAACCGAGTGGCTTTGAACTTAATGACCTTGAAAGTCAAATTGATCTCCCAAGTGACATCAAACAGTGGACAGTGCTGCTCTCTGTGGTGTAGTCGGGAAAAGCCCAGTTCATTGGGTGGGAGAGTGAATCATTAAGTAGTATAAGAATTTCATCCAGCTGAGCTATTTCAAATCCTAAAAGATGATGCTGTGAAAGTGCTGCACTCAATATGCCAGAAAATTTGGAAAACTCAGCAGTGGCCACAGGACTGGAAAAGGTCAGTTTTCATTCCAATTCCCAAAAGAAGGTCAATGCAAAGAATTTCAAAATACCACACCACTGCACTCATTTTGCGTGTATAAGTTTTAATGTTCAAATACCTTCAAGCTAGGCTTCATGAGTGACATGAACTGAACATGTCCCATATGCACAAGCCTAGCTTTAAAAAAGGGCAGAGGAACAACAGATCAAGTTTTCAAAATTCATTGGATCATAGAAAAAACAAGGGAATTCCAGAAAAAACATCTATTTTCTGCTTCATGGAACTAATAACAAACCTGTATGACTGAGGATCACAACAAACTTTGTAACCTTTAAAGAGATGGGAAAGACTTTAAAGAGACTTACCTGTCTCCTGAGAAACCTGTAGTTAGACCCATACAGAAAACAACTGACTGTTTCAAAATTTGGAAGGAGTATATGGACAATTTGTAAATTTCTCACACTGTATTTATTTAACTTATATGCAGAGTACAACATGGCAAAGAACTGGGCTGGATGAATCAAGCTGAAATCAATAATACTAGGAGAAATATCGGACAACCTCAGATATGCAGGTGACACCACTCTAATTGCAGAAAGTTTAAGAGAAAATAGCCTCTTGATGAGGTGAAAGAGGAGAGTGAAAAAACTAAACTGCTTAAATGAGGGTGAAAAGAGGAAGTGAAAAAACTGGCTTAAAACCAAACATTCAGCTGTGAAGCCATCTGGTTCCTGGGCTTTTTGTTTACTGGACTGATTTTCTGATTACAGTTTCAATTTCATCTTGTGATGGGCCTATAAGATTTCAATTTCGTCCAGGTTCAATTTTTGGAAGTTTATACTTTTTAAAGAATTTGTCATTTCTTACAAGTTGTCCATTTAATTGCATATAGTGTGTTCTGATAGTAGTCTCTTATGATCCCTTTGTAGTTCTGTGTGTCTGTTGTGATTTCTCATTTTCATTTCTTAATTTTGTTGATTTTGATTCTCTCCCTTTGTTTTTTCTTGATAGTCTGGCTAATGGTTTGTCAATTTATTTATCATCTGAAGAACCAGCTTTTAGCTTGTTGATTTTTGCTATGTCTCTTTTGTTTCTTTTGTATTTATTTCTTTCGGCCCTAATTTTTAAGATTTCTTTCCTTCACTAACCCTGGGTTTTTCTTCGTTTCTTCCTTTTCTAGTTGCTTTAAGGTTAGAGTTTTAAGGATAATATTGACTTTCTTATTTTTGAGTAAGCCTGTAATAGCTATGAAACATCCTCCTTAACACTGCTTTTACAGTGTCCCATAGGTTTTGAGTTTTGTTGTGTTTTCATTTTCATTGACGTTTTCTTTAGCATAAAAAAAATTTTGATTTCTTCTGTATTTGTTGGTTATTCATAAGCGTGTTTTCAGCCTCCATATGTAGAATTTTTAATAGTTTTTTTCCTGTAATGACATCTAATCTTACTACATTGTTTTCAGAAAATATGCTTGCAATGATTTCATTTTTTATTAATTTCCCCAAATCTAGATTTATGGCCCCAGGATGTGATCTATCCTGAGAGGGTTTCCGTGTGCACTTGAGGAAAAAGGTGAAATTCATTGTTATGGGGTGAAATGTCCTATAGATACAGTTTATGTATATACCGTTCCTTGTCTCATTTAAAAAGTTTGTGATTTCCTTGTTAGTTTTCCTGTTTAAGTTGATGCTGTCCATCAGTGTGAGTGGGGTATTAAAGTCTCCCACTATTATGTGTTATGGTTAGTCCCCTTTCATACTTGTTTAGCATTTGCTACATTTGCGGTCTCCTATGTTGGGAGAATTCTACCAAAAATTTAAGAGAATAGCTAACACCTATCTTAACTCAAACTCTTTCCAGAAAATTACAGAGGAAGGTAAACTTCCAACTATAATTCTAATGAGGGCCACCATCACCCTAAATACTCGAAACCTACAAAGATTACCACAAAAAAAACAAAACAAAACAAAAAAAAACTGCAGGCCAATATCACTGATGACATAGAATGCAAAAATTCTAACAAAATTTTCTAGCAGACAGGATCCAACAACATATTAAAAAGATCACACATCGATCAAAGTGGGCTTTATCCCAGGAATGCAAGGATTCTATTAATATCCACAAATCAATCAACAAAATACACCCCACATTAACAAATGAAAGATAAAAACCCATATGTTATCTCAATATTGCAGAGAAAGCCTTGACAAAAATTCAACATCTATTTTATATAAAATCCCTCCAGGAAGCAGGTATAGAAGGAACATACTACAACATAATTAAAAGCTATGTATGACACACCCACAGCACAAAACGATATCCCAATGGGAACAAACTGAAAGCGTTTTCCCCTAAAGTCCAGGACAAGACAAGGTGCCCCCATCTCCACCACGAACAATTCAACATAGTTTTGGAATTTTATACCACAGCATCCAGATCAGAAAAAGAAATAAAAAGAATCCAGATTGGAAAAGAAGAAGTAAAACTCTCACGTTTGCAGATGGGAAAAAAAAAAAAAAAAAACCAAAAAAAATTAAACCACTACATAGAAAACAAAACCCAAAAGACTCCACCAGAAAATTACTAGAGCTATCAATGAATATAGTAAAGTTGCAGGATATAAGATTAACACACAGAAATCCACATTGTATTCCTATACACTAACTATGAAAAACAAAGAGAAATTAAAGAAATAATCCCATTCACCATTGCAATGAAAAGAATAAAATACTTAGGAATAAACAAAAGATATATATGTAAAGACTATAAAACACGATGAAGGAAACAAAGAGGACACAAATAGATGGAGAATTATACCATGTTCCCATGGAACAGAAGGATCAATATAGTGAAAATGACTATGCTACCCAAAGGAATCTATAATTGATACAATCTCATATCAAGCTACCAACAGTAATCTTCAGAGAACAGAACAAATAATTTCACAATTTGTATGGAAAAACAAAAAACCTCGAATAGCCAAAGCAATCTTGAGAAAGAAGAATGGAACTGGAGGAATCAACCTGCCTGACTTCAGGTTATACTACAAAGCTACAGTCATCAAGACAGTATGGTAACTGCACAAAGACAGAAATATAGATCAATGGAACAAAATAGAAAGCCCAGAGATAAATCCACACACCTATGGACACCTTATCTTTGACAAAGGAGGCAAGAATATACAATGGAGAAAAGATCATCTCTTTAACAAGTGGTGCTGGGAAAACTGGTCAACCACTGTAAAAAGAATGAAACTAGAACACTTCCTAACACCATACACAAAAATAAACTCAAAATGGATTAAAGATCTAAATGTAAGACCAGAAACTATAAAACTCCTAGAGGAAAACATAGGCAAAACACTCTCTGACATAAATCACAGCAGGATCCTCTATGACCCACCTCCCAGAGTAATGGAAATAAAAGCAAAAATAAACAAATGGGACCTAATTAAACTTAAAAGCTTTTTGCACAATGAAGTAACCATAACGCAGGTGAAACGATCAGACTCCAGATGGGAGAAAAAAATAGCTAATGAAGCAACTGACAAAGAAACTCAAAATAATACAACAACTCCTGGCAACTCAATTCCAGAACAATAAACGACACCAATCAAAAAAGGACCAAAAGAACGACACAGACATTTCTCCAAAGAAAATACAGATGGCAGCCAAACACATGAAAAGATTCTCAACATCACTCATTATCAGAGAAATGCAAATCAAAACCACAATGAGTACAATTTCCACGCTGGTTAGATGGCTGCTATCAAAAATCTACAAACAATAAATGCTGGAGAGGGTGTGGAGAAAGGGAACCCTCTTACACTGTTGGTGGAATGTAAATTAGTACAGCCACTATGGAGAACAGTGTGAGGAGATTCTCAAAAAACTGAAAATAAGAACTGCCATAATCACCGACCCAGAAATCCCACTGCTGAATATACCCACCGAGAGGAATCCAGAACTGAAAGAGACCCGTGTACCCAATGTTCATCGTCAGCACACTGTTTTATAATAGCCAGGACATGGAAGCAACCTATATGTCCATCAGCAGATGAATGGATAAGGAAGTCGTGGTACATATACATCAATGAAAATATACTCAGCCATTAAAAAGTAAACCATTCGAATCAGTTCTAATGAGGTGGATGAAACTGGAGCCTATTATACAGAGTGAAGTAAGCCAGAAAGAAAACACCAATACAATATACTAACACATATATATGGAATTTAGAAAGATGATGACGGTAACCCTATATGTGAGACAGCAAAAGAGACACAGATTCATAGAACAGTCTTTGGACTCTGTGGGAGAAAAGGCGAGGTTGGATGATATGAGAAATAGCACTGAAACAAGTATACTAATCCATATGGTGAAATTGATTGCCAGTCTAGGTTCGAAAGCACGAGACACAGGTGCTCAGGGCTGGTGCACTGGGATGACCCAGAGGGATGGGATGGGGAGGGAGAGGGGAGGGGGTTCAGGATGGGGAACACATGTACAACCCATGGCTGATTTATGACAATGTACGGCAAAACCAACACTACAATAATGTAAAGTAATTAGCCTTCCAACTAAAATTAAAAAAAAAAACAACAAAACATGGCCTCATGGGGAAAGAAAAAATCAAACCCACAAACCCCAGCCAATTCAAAAAACTAAGATCATGGCATCCAGCCCCATAACTTCATGGCAAATAGAAGGGGAAAAAATTGGAAATAGTGACAGATTTTTTAATTTTCTTGGGCTCCAAAATCAATGCAGATGGTGACTACAGCCCCAAATTAAAAGATGCATGCTCCTTGCAAGGAAAGCTATGATGAACCTATGACAGTCTGTATTATAAAGCTGAGGACATCACTTTGCTTGACCACCCCAAGGGTTTTCCATGTATTTTCAAAGCTATGGCTTTCAGTGGTCATATATGAATGTGAGTGTTGTAACTATAGAGATAGAAGTGCCCAAAAGAATTGATGCTTTCACTTTGGTGCTAGAGAAGACTCTTGAGAGTCCCTTGGAAGACAAGGAGATCAAACTAGTCAATCTAAGGAAATCAGTCCTGAATATTCACTGGAAGGACTGATGCTGAAGCTGAAGCTCCAATACTTTGGCCACCTGATGCAAAGAGCTGACTCATTGGAAAAGACCTTGATGCTGGGAAAGATTGAAGGCAAAAGAGAAGAGGGTGCAGAGGATGAGATGGTTGGATGGCATCACCAACTCAATGGACATGAGTTTGAGGAAACCTCTGGGAGATAGTGAAGGACAGAGAAGCCTGGCGTGCTGCAGTCCATGGGGTTGCAAAGAGTTGGACACAACTTAGTGACTGAACAACAACAACAAACATATATGGAGTAAAAGATCTAAAAAAAATGATTAATATTATATATATACTAATTGAATCACTTTGCTATACAGCTGAAATAACACAAAAACAGTAAATCAACTAACTCCATAAAACATAAAATTAAAAAATCTACAAACAAATAATGTTCAGATGACTGTGGCAGAGAAAAGGAATTCTCTTACACTGTTGGTGGAATGTTAAATTGATATAGCCACATGGAGAACAGTATGGAAAGTACCTCAAAAAACTAGAAATCAGAACTATCATATGCCCCATCAAATTCCACTCCCTGGGCATATACCCAAAGAAAACCATATCAAAAAGATATATGCACCCCAATGTTCATTCAGCACTATTTACAATAGCCAGGACATGGAAAGCAACCTAAATGTCCATCAACAGAGAAATGGATAAAGAAGATGTGGTACATATATACAATGGAATATTACTCAGCCATAAAAAAGATGAAATTGTGCCATTTTGCAAGATGGATGGACCTAGAGACTATCATACAAGTGAAGTAAGTCAGAAAGAGAAAAAAAAATATTGTATATTAATGTATCATAATGTGGAATCTAGAAATGATATATATGATCTTATTTCAAAGCAGAAATAGAGACACCAGAGATAACAAAAGTTTGCAGAGTGAAGGGTGGGATAAACTAGCAGATTGAAATTGAGAACATATACAATATTGATAGCTGCCAGATGCTCAGTGGTAAAAATCCACATGTCAGTGCAGGAGGAGGCAGTTTCAGTCCCTGGTCATGAAGAGGAGAACCCCTGAAGGAGGAAAATGGCAACCAACTTCCTATATTCTTCTGCCTAAAAAGATCCTATGGACATAAGAGCCTTGTGGGGCCTACATGGGGTTCACAAAATTCAGACATGACTGAGCAACTGAGCACTAGCAACTATTGATACTATGTATAAAATAGATAACTAATGAGAACCTACTGTATAGCACAGGGAACTCTACTCAGTGCTCTGTGGTGACCTAAATGGAAGGAAATCCAAAAAAAGAGAGACCATATGTATACACATAGCTAATTCACAGTGCTCTATAAAACAGAAACTAACACAAACAATTCAAAGCCAATTCTACTCCAATAAAAAATATTCAGATTTGGGAAGAATGAACTCACTCTATCTAAATATTTTCCTTAATATCACTCCACTTTTTACGAAACTATTTGAAGGAGTCAAGATAAATTGCATACTGGTTTTTCTGAAAATACATTGTAACATCTGAATTTCAAATCAAGGAATTTTCAATATTCATGATACTTCTGTGTATGTAGTCGGTCTTTTCCTATATATGTATCGTATATATTGATTAGTACTTTATCTGTGCACATTGCATAGAGTTATTAAATATTCCATTTTAGAAGGGAAAAAAGTTAAATTTAGGTTATTTAGATCATGCTCTTCTTCATATTTTGACTTCACACACAAAATATATGGTTTTTTCAGTCAACTTACAAAAAAATTACTGTAGAAATAACTTTCAATTGAGAAATCTAAAACTTACCGATCCAATCTCCATAAGTACTTTTCCATCAAAATAATTGTATTTTATTTTAATAATTTTCTATATTAAATTTTTTAAAAAAGACTAAATACTATATAAAAGCCATAACAGGGTATTCATTTCAGTTCAGTTCAGTTGCTCAGTCGTGTCCGAACTCTTTGCGACCCCATGGACTGCAGCACACCAGGCTTCCCTGTCCATCACCAACTCCGAGTTTACTCAAACTCATGTCCATTGAGTCAGTGATGCCATCCAACCATCTCATCTCTGTCGTCCCTCTTCCCTCTGCCTCAATCTTTCCCAGCATCAGGGTCTTTTCCAAGAAGAGTCAGTTCTTTCACATCAGGTGACCAAAGTATTGACGTTCAGCTTCAGCATCAGTCCTTCTAATGAATATTCAGGACTGATTTCCTTTAGGATTGACTGGTTGGATCTCCTTGCAGTCCAAGGGACTCTCAAGAGTCTTCTTCAACACCACAGTTCAAAAAGCATCAATAGCAGGGTTGGTGCTGCTGCTGCTAAGTCGCTTCAGTCGTGTCTCTGACTCTGTGTGACCCCATAGATGCAAGCCCACCACTCCCACGTCCCCGACATCTCCAGACAAGAACACTGAGTGGTTGCCGTTATCCTTCTCCAATTTATGAAATGAAAAGTGAAAGTGAAGTCGCTCAGTCGTGTCCGACTCTTAGCGACCCCAGGTACTGCATCCTCCAAGGACTCCTCTGCCCAGGATTTTCCAGGCACGGTTACTGTATTGGGTTTCCATGCCTTCTCCAAATAGCAGCAACACATATGGTCTGGATTTGATGTGTACTTGGGATTGCTCAAAATGAAAAGTTGACGGAACAAGCAGGCTGCTTAATTATTACCAGACATTCTTTTTTAGTTAAGTTAAAATTACCAGAAGTTAGGAATTACAGGATCATGCTTCTTCAATTTCTTGATGGCGGCTCAAATTAAGAATTGCTTACTAAGGTTCTAGACAAACCATTCTCTTCATGCTAATGACTCTATGGCATACAATTGATGTAGTATGAGTTCAGTTCAGTTCAGTTCAGTCGCTCAGTCGTGTCTGACTCTTTGCAACCCCATGAATTGCAGCACACCAGGCCTCCCTGTCCATCACCAGCTCCCGGAGTTTACCCAAACTCATGTCCATCGAGTCGGTGATGCCATCCAGCCATCTCAACCTCTGTCGTCCCCTTCTCCTCCGGCCCCCAATCCTTCCCAGGATTAGGGTCTTTTCCAATGAGTCAACTCTTCGCATGAGGTGGCCAAAGTATCGGAGTTTCAGCTTCAACATCAGTCCTTCCAATGAACACCCAGGACTGATCTCCTTTAGGATGGACTGGTTGGATCTCCTTGAAATCCAAGGGACTCTCAAGAGTCTTCTCCAACACCACAGTTCAAAAGCATCAATTCTTCGGTGCTCAGCTTTCTTCACAGTCCAACTCTCATATCCATACATGACTACTGAAAAAACCATAGCCTTGACTAAACAGACTTTAACCTTAGTCTATTTTATAAAAACTTTTTTATGGTCAACTGAATTTTTTATTGAAGTATAGTTGATTTACAATATTGTCTTAATATCTGCCATACAGCAAAGTGATTTGGTTATATATATATGTGTGTGCATGCTAAGTCACTTTGGTTGTGTCTGATTCTTTGTGACCCTATGGACTGTAGCCTGCGAGGCTCCTCTGTCCATGGGACTCTCCAGGCAAGAATACTGGAGTGGGTTACCATGCCCAACTCCAGGAGATCTTCCCAACCCAGGGGTCAAACCCACGTCTCTTATGTCTCCTGCATTGGCAGGTGGGTTCTTTACCACCAGCACCACCTGGGAAGCTCTCTCTATATGTGTGTGTGTGTATACACATATACATATAGTCGCTCAGTCATGTCCAGTCCTTTACGACCCCATGGACTGTAGCCTGCCAGGTTCCTCTGTCCATGGAATTCTCCAGGCAAGAATATTGGAGTGAATTGCCATTCCCTTTTCCAGGGCACCTTCTCGACCCAGGGATTGAACCCAGGTCTCCTGCATTGCAGGCCGATTCTTCACTATCTGAGCCACCAGGGAAGCCCATATATGTGTGTATATGTGTGTGTGTGTGTGTGTGTGTGTGTGTGTGTGTATCTATCTTTCTCTCTATATGGGAAATATATATATATGTGTTATTTTTTTTGTTCTTTTCCATGATGGTTTATCAGAGGATATTGAATACAGTTCCCCGTGCTATACAGTAGGACCTTGTTATTTACCCATTTCATATATAATGGCTTACATCTGCTAACACCAAACTCCCACTCCATCCTTTCCCCTCACTCACCCTCGGCAATCACAAATCTCTTCTCTATGTCTGTGAATCTGTTTCTGTTTCAGGGATGAGTTCATGTGTCATATTTTAGATTTCACATATAAGTGCTATCATATGGCATTTGTCTTTCTCTTTCTGACTTACTTCACTTTCACTTAGTATAATAATCTCTAAGTCCATCCATGATGCTGCAAATGGCATTATGTCATTTTCTTTTACGGCTGAGTAGTATTGCATTATGTATATATATATATCACAATTTCTTTATCCATTCATCTGTCAATAGGTGTTTAGGTTATTTCCATGACTTGGCTATTGTGAATAGTGCTTCTATGAACATAGGGGTGCATGTATCTTTTTGAGTTATAGTTTTGTCTTGGTATATGCCCAGGAGTGGGATTGCTGAATCATACAGCAACTCTTTTTTGCTTTGGCCAGCTGAATTTTTAAATGAGCCTTTTAGAATTGTTTTAGATTTACAGAAAAATTATGACAGACTAGTACAGAGAGTTACCACATTCCCTGCAACCAATTTCCCCTATTATCAATATCTTATATTACTATGGTACACCTGTTACAATCATTGAACCAATACTGATATATTATAACTAACTAAAGTCTTCACTTTATATTTTCTTAGTTTTTGCCTAATGTCTTTTTCCATTCCAGGATCCCATCCAGGGTATCATATTACATTTAGTTGTCATGTCTCCTCAGGCACCTCTTATCTGTGACAGATTCTCAGATTTTCCTTATTTTGAATGAACTTGAGAGCTTTATGGAGTACCTGTCAGATATTTTGTAGAATGTCCCTCAAATTGGATTTCTCTGATGCTTTTCTCATTATTAGATTAGGGCTATGGGTTTGGGGGAGGAAGCTCACAGAGGTAAAGTGCCATTCCCATCACATAGCAAGAGCACACACCATCAACACAACGTGTCAGTGATAATGTTAACCACAATCACCTGGTGAGGTAGTGCTGCTCAGCATTATTCACTATAAAGGTGTACTTTTTTGACCCTTTCCATATTGACATCAGGAAATGACTATGCACAGCCCACAGTAGAGGAATGGGGAGTTGGGTTCCACTTCCTTAAGGGTAGAGCATCTGTATAAGTTATTAGAGAAAATGCAAATATCTATCACCTAAGATGGACTATACCTAAAGTGAATATGAATTGTATTGAGTATTCAAAAGAAGTTTAATTTGCTTGCCAAACACCAGTTTCTGAGATAAGCAAAGGCAAAAATAGCTAATTGCTTAGCTAAACTTGGTTTATGGTCATCAGTGCTTTACTCCCCCATTACTTGCTGCCTTATTTGACTGGTAATTTGACCACTATTTCATAGTTTTCTGATAAATTTAATCTTTAAAATTATCTAATATAAAATTCACATTTATAGTAAAACTAATAAGTATATTATTATCTGAATTGTATCAGCATTGGTCACAGAACTATTGCATAACAGCACAGAATGTTATGAAGTGGAAGAGACCAACTTAAACCATTTCAAGTTCAAGTTTAAAAGGCAGCCGTGCATAGTGGAAGGAAGACTGGCTTTGGAGTCAGGCACACCTATATGTGAAACATATCTCTGCCACTCATTAGACTGTGCAAATTTGGGAAAGTTACTCCATGTTCCTGAGAGTCAGTTTTCACATCTGTAAAATGGTACCTAGCTCACAGGATATTTTGAGGAACAGATGAGATAAAATATATACTGGGACGACCTAGAGGGATAGGGTGAGGAGGGAGGTGTGAGGGAGGTTCAGGATGGGGTGACACATGTTTATCTATGGCCTATTCATGTTGATGTATGGCAAAAACTATTACAATATTGTAAAGTAATTATCTTCCAATTAAAATAAAGAAATTAATTAAAAAATAAAATAAAAATAATAATTTAAAAAAACATCTGGTGCACGGCAATACATTTTCTTTGACTTACTCTTTTAACACATTTAGGAAGTTGAGTTCCATAATGGGAAATGACTAAACATATTTTGATGTGGCAAAACTGAAATTACACTAAACTCCAGAATTCTGATTTGTTATTTCAGTGTTCATTTCCCTGGAGTTTTACAGTATTGACCCATAATGATTTCCTTTCTTTTAGAAGTATATATTTTTCAAGTTATAGAATCATTCTCAATCAGTGGTTTTTAAGCTTCAGGGTATAATAAAACCATCCGAGAGCTTGTTAAAGGCAAATCTCTGGATGGTACTCTCAGAGCCCTGTTGGGCAGAACTGAGGATGGGGCCCAGAATTGAAATTTTTAACAAATATTTCATATGATTTCCACGCAGATGGTCCCCAGATACACTTTTAGGAATCTGCCTAATCTCTAACATTGGAGTTTTTTTTTAAATTTGAGTTGACACCAATACAGTATACTAATGCATATATATGGAATTTGAAAGATGGTAACGATAACCCTATATGCGAGACAGAATAAGAGACACAGATGCATAGAACAGTCTTATGGACTCTGAGGGAGAAGGTGGGGGTGGGACGTTCTGGGACAATAGCATTGAAACATGCATATTATCATATGTGAAACAGAACACCATTCCATGTTCGATGCATGAGACAAATGCTCAGGGCTGGGGCAATGGGATGACCCAGAGGGATGGGATGGGGAGGGAGGTGGGAGGGGGTTCAGGATGGGGAACACATGTAAACCCATGGCTGATTCATGTTAATGTATGGAAAAAACTACTACAATATTGTAAAGTAATTAGCCCCCAACTAAAATAAATAAATTTATTAAAAAAAAACAAATTTGAGTTGAGGTTGCTACAATGGCAATAAACTAGATAAAGCAATAGTAAACACCAGATCTTTGAGTAGCCTGAGAAGGAAGGGCCTACCACAGATCAAACAAGCTTGGCAAGCAAGACTTGTAGCAATTTTTTTCAAGTTAATTTTTAAAAGTTTATACATAGTTGATGTACAATATTACATAAGTTACAGCTGTACAACGTAGTGATTCACAATTTTTAAAGGTTTTTGGGCTTCCTTGGTGGCTCAGAGGTTAAAGTGCCTGCCTGCAATTCAGGAGAGCCGGGTTCGATCCCTAGGTTGGGAAGATCCCCTGGAGAAGGAAATGGCAACCCGCTCCAGTATTCTTGCCTGGAGAATCCCATGGATGGAGGAGCCTTGTAGGCTACCATCCACGGGGTTGCAAAGAGTCAGAAACAACTGAGCGACTTCACTTTTACTTTCTACTCCATTTATGGTTATTATAAAATATTGGCTATATTCTCTCTGTTGTACAATATATCCTGTAGCTTATTTATTTTATGAATAATAGTTTGTACCTTTTAATCTCCTATCCCTGTCTTGCCTCTCTCCCCACTGGCAACTACTAGTTCATTCCCTATATCTGTGAGTCTCGTTCCTTTTTGTTACATTAACCAGTTTTATTTTTTTTATATTCCACATACAAGAGATATATACAGCACTTGTCTTTCTCTGTCTAACCTATATCACAAGGCATAATATCCTCCAGGTCCATCCATATTGCAAATGGCAAAATTTCATTCTTTTTTATGGTTGAGTAGTATTCCATTGTGTATGTGTGTGTGTGTATATATATATATATATATATATACTACATCTTCTTTATCCATTCACCTGTTGATGGACACATAGGTTGCTTCCACATCTTGACAACTGTAAATAATACTGCTATGAACATTGGGGCACATGTATCTTTTAGAATTAATGCTTACAGTGTTTTTTTGTGGGGGAGGGCATATACAAGACTGGGGACAATCTTTAGACTAAAGATTGGTAAGAAAGGGCTATGAAACAATTTTCAAATAGATAAATGCATACGTGCTTTAAGGAAGGGGATGACAATGCCACTGAGGGGACCTTCTTTTCCCAGAGATAGAGTACAAAGTGCAAAGTGTTTGAGTATGTGCAGTCGAGAAACAATGATATAACTGGGCATTTGAGTGAAGGGATGTGCATAGTCTCTCAGTCATGTCCAAATCTTTGCTACCCCATGGACTGTAGCCCGCCAAGGCTTCTGTGTCCATGGGGACTCTCCAGGCAAGAATACTGGAGTGAGTTGCCATGACCTCCTCCATGGATGAAGGGGAGCAGTGGTATAAGAGGTTGGGAGAGCCAGGAGTTAGCACGAAATGGTAAGAGTCAGGTTACTAAGTGACTGAGTAAGAATTTAAGTTTTTTCAACTCCAGAATTTATGTCCTCAATTCTAGTGATTCTGAAACCTTAGCACAGAATAGAAGCAGTCATATAGTTTCTTTTAAAAAATGACTCACTATCCCCAGAGATTCTAATCCAGTAGGTATCTGGTCAGTACTCATAAATTCATTCATGGCAAAAATATTTTCCTAATAAATGAAGGGGAAAAATCTATAGAACATCATGTTTTTCATTTGTAATCACTGATGGCTCTTCAATGTTCTCTATTATTTGAGAATATATAATAAATCTCCAGATTCATTATCAGGATGGCCTCTTTTATTTGTGATGTGGTCAAATTGAGAAGCTTCTTTAATTTCATGCTGGATGACATTAATTTCAGCTGTATTTAACTAGTTGTTGCTTTTCACAATGATCTGCCTCTGAACTGCGACAACTTGTTCATGTAACTTAGATATCAGATCAAGTTATTTGATGACACATTTTTACCAATACATTTTTTGCTCACGTTGTCTTTTTGGATAGTTTCATAGCAGCAAACAATTAAATTTGTGTTCATTTCTGTTTAACCACTTAATACCTTTTCTGAACAATTCACCTTACCAGTTATTTAGCTTGAATCTGCCCAATATATTTGAGCTGCAATATCACAACTGCTTTGATTGTTCCTTGAACTTTTTATGTCATAAATTTGCTCTATTTCCCAAATCCAAAACTATCTGAGAACCATCACCACATCCAACAATTTTTTTCATTTATTAATGTGTTAATCTCATATTCTATTGTCTGATACACTAAGAGAATGATTTGAATTTTGAGGTTTTAGAATTGCCTTAGATAGTCTTAATTGGTAGTGGTTTAGTCGTTAAGTCATGTCTGACTCTTGTGACCCCATGGGACTGTAGCTCGCCAGGCTCCTCTGTCCATGGAATTTCCCAGGCAAGAATCCTGGAGTGGATTGTCATTTCCTTCTCCAGAGGATCTTCCCCACCCAGGGATTAAACCCAGGTCACCTGCATTGCAGGTGGATTCTTTGCTGATGAGCCACCAGGAAAGCCCCCATAAATAATTATTCACTTCAATTATCAGGGCATAGAAAGTGTGACGAAATGGGCTGTGACTAATGTGACTAATTCTAAGACAGTGACAGAGGTATCTGAGCTCCTGTATTCTCATTGTGCCCCCTGCCATAAACCATCATGAGCAAGGTCAGATCCACCATGGTTGATGTTAATTTGGCAAAACTATGTTTCCTATAGATGCACTGCCTGCCATCTTGAATTTGCCCTATATGACAGCAATATTACAGAGCTTGAAAGAGTTTCAGACAACTTTAACACAAACAAAATGGTCTATTATGAAAGAGGTCTATATATGTAAAGAATAATCAAAATTCATGCAGTTCCATTCACTCTAAACTACACTGACACAAACAAAATTCAAAAATCTTAAAATAATTCCATTAAATTCACACCCATAATGAACAAGAGTACTGTATTATTCAGGATTCTCCAGAGAAACTGAACCAATAGGATATGTATCATATATATGTTATACATACACACACAAATACATCATATACATAAAAGACAAAGAGACAGACAGAGACAGAAGCAGGAAGAGAGGGGGAAAGAGAGAAAGATCAATTTTAAGGAATTGTCTTATGTAGTTGGAGAGGTACAAATACAAAATTTGCAGAGCAGGCCAGCAGGTTGGAGACCCAGAGAAGAGTTTGCAGTCCAAATTCAATCCAGACTGCTGGCAAAATTCCTCCTTCCTTGAGGAAGGCCAGTTTTTGTTTTATTAAGGCCTTCAATCGATTAGATTAAGCCTACCCCTATTATAGATAGTAATCTCCTTTACTATAAGTCCGCTGATTTAAATGCTCATCTCATTTAAGAAAACATCTCAAAAAACACCTTCACAGAAGAAAGAAAGAAAGAAAATTAGTCGCACAGTCAGGTCCAAATCTTTGCAATCCCATGGGCGTTAGCCCACCAGGCTCCTCTGTCCATGGAATTCTCCAGGCAAGAGTACTGGAGTGGGTTGCCACTTCCTTCTCCAGGGTACTTCCCGACCCAAGGATCGAATCTGGGTCTCCTGCATTGCGGGCAGATTCTTCACCAACTGAGCTACTAGGGAAGTACTCTCTTCACAGAAACATATACCAAATATCTGGGCACCACGGACCAGCCAAGTTGACACATAAAATTAACCATCATATGTCCACTCCTTGTCAGGTTGGTACACATCTCTTTAAATGACATTTAGTCTTCAAATAAAGAAGATAACAAAGGTATATTTCTATATAACACTATAAAACTATCCTCTCTACAGCTGAAAATGTGCTCTTTCCCAAGAAGAAGATATAAAGCCTTTGCATGATGTTTAATCTTTGCCTTGATTTCCCGTAATTAAGTACTATGATATAAAGTTAACCATACTTAAATACTGTGATATAAAGTCAGTACATCTTATGTTTCATGATAAGGGCATAAGAGAAGAAAGAAAATGAAGATAGTAAAATTTGACACACACATTCATAACAAAATAAGGAAAAATATTCATAATAATTACAATCTTAGATGCTTTAACTGACCATATGGTCACACCTGGTAGTTATAATTATCTGAACAACAGACTGGTTCCTAATCGGGAAAGGAGTACTTCAAGGCTGTATATTGTCACCCTGCTTATTTAACTTATATGCAGAGTACATCATGAGAAATGCTGGACTTAATGAAGCACAAGCTGGAATCAAGATTGCCAGGAGAAATATTAATAACCTGAGATATACAGATGACACCACCCTTATGGCAGAAAGCGAAGAAGAAATAAACAGCCTCTTGATGAAAGTGAAAGAGGAGAGTGAAAAAGTTGGCTTAAAACTCAACATTCAAAAAACTAAGATCATGGCATCTGATTCTATCACTTCATGCCAAATAGATGGGGAAATAGTAGAAACAGTGACAGACTTTATTTTTTGGCTCCAAAATCGCTGCAGATGGTGACTGGAGCCATGAAATTAAAAGATGCTTGCTCCTTGGAAGAAAAGTTATGACCAACCTAGACAGCATATGAAAAAGCAGAGACATTACTTTGCCAACAAAGGTCCACCTAGTCAAGGCTATGGTTTTTCCAGTAGTCATGTATGGGTGTGAGAGTTGGACTATAAAGAAAGCTGAGCACCAAGGAATTGATGCTTTTGAACTGTGGTGTTGGAGAAGACTCTTGACAGTCCCTTGGACAGCAAGGAAATCTAACCAGTCTATCCTAAAGAAAATCAGTCCTGAATATTCAATGTAAGGACTGATACTGAAGCTGAAACTCCAATACTTTGGCCACCTGATGCGAAGAACTGACTCATTGGAAAAGACCTTGATGCTGGGAAAGATTGAGGGTGGGAAGAGAATGGGACGACAGAGGATGAGATGGTTGGATGGCATCAACAACTCAATGGACATGAGTTTGGGTAAACTCTGGGAGTTGGCGATGGACAGGGAGGCCTTGGTGTGCTGCAGTCCATGGGGTTGCAAAAAGTCGGACACAACTGAGCTTCTGAATTGAACTGAACTGATTACCCATTATGCACTTACTTTGCTCTAAGGAAGTACCTCATCTTTTCATGGTTGTTTACCTAGTGGAATAATCCAAATTCTAATTCCTAAAGAATCTGAACCATTAGTAATCCAGCCAAAATTGCATTGTTATAGTTTTCCATTGACCTTAATCTCAGGGCATGATAATATTAAGATATATTCAGGGATCTCCTTTATTCCATTTAGACATACTATTTCTTATTTCCATTGTGGAATAACAATTCACTTTCTCCCTGATGACCAGGATCAATTAAAATCAGTTTACTAGGGCTATGTGATGGCTAATTTTATATGTCACTTTGATTGGGCCATGGGATGCCCAGATATATGGTCAAATATTATTCTGTCTATGTCAGTGAGGGTCTTTTTGGATAAGATTAACACTTGCATCTGTAGACTGAATAAAGTGATTGCCATCCCCAATATGAGTGGGCCTCACCTTATCAGCTGAAGTCCTAAATAGAAAAATAAAATGCTGATGCCTCTCTGAGTAAGAAAATTCTTCCTAGCTGACTGGCTTCAAATTGGGACACTGGCTTTTTATCAGCCTTCAGAGTCAAACTGAAATATTGGCTCTTCCTGAGTCTCAAGCCTGTGGATGTTTGGACCAGAACTCCACTTTTAGCTTTCCTGGTTTTCAGGACTTCATAGTGGAACTAGAACTAAACCGTCAGATCTCCCACCTCTCCAGTTTGTCTTTTCTTTCACCAAATACTGAGACTTATTCCCTATAAATATCATAGATTTTAGGATAAAAATATATTATATATAAAACCTTATTTATTGACAAATATATATATTTATTATAAGGACTATGATATGTAACTCTGAAATTTGTTTATTTGTTGTAAGGACTGTGATTTATCGTTAGGGTTCTCTGGAGAAGCAGAACTAATAGGATGTATACATTTACTGGTTCTGTTCCTCTGGAGAAGCCTAATACAAAGGTACTATGTGGTCAACAAACATTTACACTATAAACAACTGGCAGGTATATGCCTAGGACTGAATTACTGTCCTTGGGAAACTGACAACTAACTCTGAACATAATATGCACAATGACTCCTCTCCTTGCATGGCCCTTCCACCAATGCAGGCACCATACCTTGAAAAGTTTTCAAGTTATAAACAATAGCTTTAGAAGGATATAAGACCCAGGTGGCTCAAGTGGTAAAGAATCTGCAGGCCAGTGAAGTATATGCAAGAGACATGTGTTTGACTCCTGGGTCAGGAAGATTCCCTAGAGGAGGAAATGGCAAGCCACTCCAGTATTCTTGCCTGGGAAATCCCATGGACAGAGGAGCCCAGTGGGATACAGACCATGGGGTTGCAAAGAGTTGGACATGACTGAGCACACATAAGCACTGAAAATATACAAAGGAGTGTCTTGACTGAAAGTAAAGGATGAGAATTATGCAGAAGTGTACATTCTTTGTGACCTAAAATACTGAGCTATACAGGCTTGTGGAGAGAAGAAAGGAAAGAAAGAAACTGAAGATAGGAAATTGGGATTTTAAACATCTGCAACTCAGATGAATAAAATAAGTAGCAAATAAAAATAAAACAGACAATGCTGCTGCTGCTTTTAAGTCACTTCAGTCGTGTCCGACTCTGTGTGACCCCACAGATGGCAGCCCACCAGGCACCCCCGTCCCTGGGATTCTCCAGGCAAGAACACTGGAGTGGGTTGCCATTTCCTTCTCCAATACATGAAAAATGTTACACTGTGAAGTCATTATTGATTGAGTGTGGGGTAAAGAAAGAGTCCCAACAAACTCTCAAACACAACTGCGAAACATGATCATTCAGTGTAGCAGGCCATTTTTTGTTGATTTCAATCACAGAGGAAGTTGCTATTTTCAAGTTTACCAGGCAAAGAAACAGCTTCATTCAGTGATGGGTTCTATTGATGGTAACGAAATCCATAGAGACAGTCATTGTCAGTGTACAGCATAGATAGTGCTGCCTGCTCATGGAGGTGTCTTTATTCCTTTCAGCAACACCTATTATGCTTTTGTTGTGACCACTGTAGGAAAAAATGATAAAATTGAGATAAGCCAATGGAGGAAGTAATTATATGCAATCTCATAATTTGAGTTAATCAGTGTATGCATTTGATATATTCGAGAAACTTTTCTGTTATAGAGCACTTGTTAAATTCCAGGTGCTAATTAGATAGTTTAATCTTCAAAATAATACTAAAAGATAAGTAAAATTATTAACTCCATTTTCAAATAATGACAATGAGGAAAAGATAGGTCAAATACCTGGTCAAAGTCAGACAGATAGCAAATACATACTGTTTTACATCCTGCTTTGTGTCAATGTATCATGAAAAACTTTCAGTGATACTTAATGTTCTTCTTGCTTTGAAAACATTTCTCTATTAAGAAAGTCTCAGGATGAACCCATCTGTAAAGTAGATAAAAACAGGAGTGATGTATTTGGACTGCTGCATAGGGGTCTAAAGGATCTGACAACCTGTCTTCACCCCCTTTTTTGGAACCTTTTATATCACACTGAGTAATCACTAAGTCTTCAGAGAGCAGATTGAAAACACTTTCCTGCCACATTATATCTAGGGGCCATGTAGTTTCTGTTAAATATACAGCCATTATTTATTTACTTTTTAAACACCGTATTACTGGACATTCTGAACGCTTCGAGCACAACAGCTTGAAATATAGTCTTAATTTCTGAGAAGATTTTGTCCTTCTCTTTGATTTCTTTCATGAGTCCAAGCATAATTTCATTTCTTCCTATTGCTTATCCATTTCTATTTGCAGCTTTTGAATTTAGATTCTAGGTGTATTTTCATTTCTACAAGTGATTGAGGATATTTAATTCAGTCTAGTCTGAAGTATTTTAGATAAATTCCTTTTATTTTTTAGTTGGAGGAAGCAGGGTTAGCACCTAAAATGGTTTGACTCAGTTTCTTGTTTATTATTACAGTAAATTTTTTATAGATACAAATAGATTTCACATATTCATTTTATAGGCAGGGGTGGATGTCTAGGGTGGTTTGTAAGATTTCTAATTCAAAAGTGTCCTTCTCTTTAAGTATACATGTGTGCGGGCATGCTCATTTGTTCTATTGTGTCCAACCCTTTGCCACCACATGGGCTGTAGCCTACCAGGCTCCTCTATGCATGGAATTTTCCGGGCAAGAATACTGGAGTGGGTTGCCATTTCCTTCTCCAGGGAAGCTTCCTGACCCAGTGATCGAACTCACATCTCCTGTGTCTCCTGCATTAGCAGGTAGATTCATTACCATTGAGACACCTGGGAAGCCCTGTACAGCAAGTGTAAATTCTTTAGTAAATAGATGTGGTCTTTTGTTGGTGGTGGTGGTGACAATGATGAGGGAATAAGTTGTGTTCTATAATTATTCACTTGTTTTGTTTTCAGGATTCTAAATTTTCCCCAGAGGTTTGATGACTAAATATTTTTCTGTTTTCAAGTAATTTGAAGTGCAGAGTATTCTCTGTCTTCTAGCTATTCTAAACGTTTGACTTATTTGGGGTTTTATTTGATTTTTTGGTTGATATATTTTAATGGAAGATGTCTAGAAAAACACAAACTTGGGTGGCAGTCATTTTCTTAGGGTTACCCAGTGTTCAGAGTATTTTAAAAATCAATCATATACAATAGTGTCAGAATGTAAAATACATCATATGGGAGCTCTTGGTCAATTACTTGAGCAATTACATGATATATATGATACTTATATTTATGACAATTATATTAATAAAATATCAACTCAAAGTAGATATAATTAGTACTTTGTCTTTCTATCTCACCTGCCCTTCCACTCTCTAATCTTAAATTAAAACTAACATTTGCTTTGCTATCTCTCGCTACAGAATTGTAAAAGAGTTACTAAGGAAAATTGTATAACTCCTTTCCAGAGCTTGTGAGCTAGCATCTATTTTGCAAAAGGAAAATGAGACTGTAAGTGATCAATTTTCTCAATATGCCTCTCTCCTACCTCTATGTGTATATGTATGTACTTATGCACCTGTCTTTTTTAAATTTATTTTTTATTGAAGGATAATTGCTTTACAGAATTTTGTTATCTATCAAACCTCAACATGAATCAGCCATAGGTATAAAAAGCAGAGACATTACTTTACCAACAAAGGTCCGTCTAGTCAAGGCTATGGTTTTTCCAGTAGTCATGTATGGATGTGAGAACTGGACTGTGAAGAAAGCTGAGCAACTGAAGAATTGATGCTTTTGAACTGTGGTGTTGGAGAAGACTCTTGAGAGTCCCTTGGACTGCAAGAAGATCCAACCAGTCCATCCTAAAGGAGATCAGTCCTGGGTGCTCATTGGAAGGACTGATGTTGAAGCTGAAACTCCAATAGTTTGACCACCTCATGCGAAGAGTTGGAAAAGACCCTGATGCTGGGAAGGATTGGGGGCAGGAGGAGAAGGGGACGACAGAAGATGAGATGGCTGGATGGCATCACCGACTCAATGGACATGAGTTTGGGTAAATTCCGGGAGTTGGTGATGGACAGAGAGGCCTGGCATGCTGCGATTCATGGGGTCGCAAAGAGTCGGACACGACTGAGTGACTGAAGTGAACTGAACTGATACATATACTCCTCCCTTTTGAACCTCCCTCCCACCTCCTTCCCCATCCCATCGCTCTCGGTTGATACAGAGCCCCTGTTTGAGTTTCCTGAGCCATACAGCAAATTTCGATTGGCTATCTATTTTCCATATGGTAATGTAAGTTTCCATGTAATTCTTTCCATACCTCTCATCCTTTCCTCCCCTCTCCCCATATATATGTCTATTCTCTATGTCTGTTTCTCCACTGCTGCCCTGAAAATTAAGTCTTCAGTACCATTTGTCTAGATTCTATATAGATGTGTTAGAATATGATGTTTATCTTTTTCTTTCTGACTCACTTCACTCTGTATAATCGGTTCTAGGTTCATCCACCTCATCAGAACTGACTCCAATGTGTTTCTTTTTATGGATGAGTAATATTCCATTGTGTATATGTGCCCACAACTTCTTTATCCATTCATCTGTCGATGAACATCTAGGTCGCTTCCATGTTCTAGCTATTGTAAATAATTCTGCAATGAACAGTGAGACTCATGTGTCTTTTTCAAGTTTGGTTTCCTCAGGGTATATGCCTAGGAGTGGGATTTCTGGGTCATATGGTGGTTTTATTCCTAGGTTTTTTAAGGAATCTCCACACCGTCTTCCATAGTGGCTGTATCAATTTACATTCCCACCAACAGTGCAAAAGCATTCCCTTTTCTCCACACCCTCTCCAGAATTTATTGTTTGTAGAGTTTTTGATGAGGGCCATTCTGACTGGTGTGAGGTGATATCTCACTGTAGTTTTGATTTGCATTTCTCTAATAATGAGCGATGTTGAGCATCTTTTCATGTGTTTGTTAGGCATCTGTATGTCTTCTTTGGAGAAATGTCTGTTTAGGTCTTTTTCCCACTTTTGATTGGGTTGTTTGTTTTTCTGGCACTGAGTTGTGTGAGCTCCTTGTATATGTTGGAAGTCAATCCTTTGTCTGTTGTTTTATTTGCTATTATTTTCTCTCATTCTGAGGGTTGTCTTTTCACTTTGCTTGTAGTTTCCTTTGCTGTGCAAAAGCTTTTAAGTTTAATCAGGTTCCACTTATTTATTTTGTTTTTATTTTCCTTACTTGATGAGATGGGTCATAGAGGATTTTGTGTTGATTTATGTCATTGAGTGTTCTGCCTATGTTTTCCTCTAAGAGTTTTATACTTTCTGGTCTTACATTCAGGTCTTTAATCCATTTTGAGTTTATCTTTGTGTATGCTGTTAGGAAGTGTTCTAATTTCATTCTTTTACATGTAGCTGTCCAGTTTTCCAGCACCATTGAAGAGGCTCTCTTTGTCTCATTGTATCTTCTTGCCTTCTTTGTCAAAAATAAGGTTCCAGTAGGTGCATGGGTTTATCTCTGGGCTTTCTATCTTGTTCCATTGGTCTATATTTCAGTTTTTGTGCCAGTACCATACTGTCTTGATGACTGTAGTTTTGTAGTATAATCTGAAGTCAGGAAGGTTGATTCCTCTAGCTCCATTCTTCTTTCTCAAGACTGCTTTAGCTATTCGGGGTCTTTTGTGTTTCTATATGAATTGTGAAACTTTTTGTTCTAGTCCTGTGGAAAATGTCATTGGTAATTTGAAAGGGATCGCATTAAATCTGTAGATTGCATTTGGCAGTATAGTCATTTTCACAATATTGGTTCTTCCTACCCAGGAACATGGAATATCTCTCCATCTGTTTATGTCATCTTGGATTTCTTTCATTAGTCTTACAATTTTCTGTGTACAGTTCTTTTGTTTCCTTAGGTAAGTTTATTCCTAGATATTTAATTCTTTTTGTTGCAATGGTGAATGGGATTGATTCCTTAATTTCTCTTTCTGATTTTTCATTAAGTGATTTCTGTGTATTGATTTTGTACCCTGCAACTTTGCTAAATTCACTGATTAGTTCTAGTAATTTTCTGATACTATCTTTATGGTTTTCTACGTCCAGTATCATGTCATCTGCAAACAGTGAGAGCTTTACTTCTTCTTTTCTGATCTGGATTCATTATATTTCTTTTTATTCTCTGATTGCTCTAGCTAGAACTTCCAGAACTATGTTGAACAACAGTGGTAAAAGTGGATACCCTTGTCTTCTTCCTGATCTTAGGGGGGATGCTTTCTGTTTTTCACCATTGAGAATGTTTGCTGTAGGCTTATCATATATGGCCCTTACTATGTTGAAGTAGGTTCCATCTATGCCCATTTTTTGAAGTGTTTTAATCATAAATGGGTGCTGATTTTGTCAGAGGCCTTTTGTGCATTTGTTGAGATCATGAGGTTTTTATCTTTCAATTTGCTATTATAGTGTATCACATTGATTGATTTGCAAAAATTGAAGAATCCTTGCATTTTGGAATAAACCCAACTTGATCATGGTGTATGAGCTTTGTGATGTGTTGCTGAATTCCGTTTGCTAAAATTTTGTTGAGGATTTTTGCATCTATGTTCATCAGTGATATTGGCCTTTAGTTTTATTTTTTTGTGTTGTCTTTGTCTAGTTTTGGTATCAGGGTGATGGTGGCCCTGTAGAATGAGTTTGGATGTGTTATGCACCTGGCTTTAATTCCTGTTTGTTTGATGGAGAATGAGGTTCCCTTCTTTGAAAAATTTCTTTTATTTGTGGTCTTTATTCCTATATTTCTACTGTTTCTGGATTCTTCCTTTCTTCTACCATTCATATGCTCTCCTTATTGGTTCCTTCTGCTTATTCTAGGACCCAGTCTCCATTCATACCTAGATGCTACCTTCTCCTCAACTTAAGTTCAGTTCAGTTGCTCAGTCGTGTTTGACTCTTTGCAACCCCATGGACTGCAGCACACAAGGATTCCCTGAGCATCACCAACTCCAGGAGCCAACTCAAACTCATATCCATCACATCAGTGATGCCATCCAACCATCTCATCCTCTTTTGTCTCCTTCTCTGCCTGCCTTCAATCATTCCTGGCATTAAGGTCTTTTCCAATGAGTCAGTTCTTTGCATCAGGTGGCCAAAGTATTGGAATTTTAGCTTCAACATCAGTCCTTCCAATAAATATTCTGGACTGATTTCCTTTAAGATGGACTGGTTTGATCGTCTTTCAGTCCAAGGGTCTCTCAAGCATCTTTCCAATACCACAGTTTAAAAGCATTGATTCTTTGGTGCTCAGCTTTCTTTATACTGCAACTCTCACATCCATACATGACTACTGGAAAAAACATAGCTTTAACTAAATGGACCTTTGTTAGTAAAATAATGTCTCTGCTTTTTAAATATGCTGTCTAGGTTGATCATCGCTTTTCTTCCAAGGAGCAAGTGTCTTAATTTCATGGCTGAGGTCACCATATGCAGTGATTTTAAGCCCAAAATAATAGTCTCTCACCGTTTCCATTGTTTTCCCATCTATCTGCCATGAATTGATGGCACTGGATGCCATGATCTTAGTTTTCTGAATGTTGAGTTTTAAGCCAACTTTGTCACTCTCCTCTTTCACTTACATCAAGAGAGGTTCTTTAGTTCTTCTTTGCTTTCTGCCATAAGGGTGGTGTCATCTGTGTATCTGAGGTTATTGATATTTCTCCCTGCAATCTTGATTCCAGCTTGTACTTCATCCAGCCCAGCATTTCCCATGCTGTACTCTGCATATAAGTTAAATAAGCAAGGTGACAATATACAGCCTTGTCATACTCCTTTCCTGATTTGGAACAGGTCTTTTGTTCCATGTCCAGCTCTAACTGTTGTTTCTTGACTTGCATACATATTTCTCAGGAAGCAGGTAAGGTGGTCTGGTATTCCCAACTCTTGAAGAATTTTCCACAGTTTGTTGTGATCCACACAGTCAAAGGCTTTAGCATAGTCAATAAAGCAGAAGTAGATGTTTTTCTGGAACTCTTGCTTTTTCAATGGTCCAGCAAATTTTAGCAACTTGATCTCTGGTTCCTCTGCCTTTTCAAAATACAGCTTGAACATCCAGAAGTTCACAGTTCGTGTACTGTTGAAGCCTAATTTGGGCAATTTTAAGCATTACTTTGCTAGTGCGTGAAGTGAGTCCAATTGTGCAGTAGTTTGAGCATTCTTTGGCATTGCCTTTATTTGGGATTGGAATGAAAACTGACCTTTTTCAGTCCTGTGACCACTGCTGAGTTTTCCAGATTTGCTGGCATACTGAGTGCAGCACTTTCACAGCATTATCTTTTAGGATTTGAAATAGTTCAACTGGAATTTCATCACCTCCACTAGCTTTGTTTGTAGTGATGCCTCCTAAGGCCCACTTGACTTTGCATTCCAGGATGTCTGGCTCTAGGTGAGTGAGCACACCATCATGGTTATCTGGTTGATGAAGATCTTCTTTGTATAGTTCTTCTATGTATTCTTGCCACCTCTTCTTAGTGTCTTCTGCTTCTAGTAGGTCCATACCTTCTGTCCTTTATTGTGTTCATCTTTGCATGAATGTTCCACTGGCATCTCTAATCTTCTTAAAGAGATCTCTGGTCTTTGCCTTTCTATTGTTTTCCTCTGTTTCTTTGCATTGATCGCTGAGGAAGGCTTTCTTATCTCTCCTTGCTATTCTTTGGAACTCTGCATTCAAATGGGAATATCTTTTCTTTTTCCTTTACTTTTCACTTCTCTTCTTTTCTCAGCTCTTTGTAATGCCTCATCAGACCACCATTTTGCCTTTTTGCATTTCTTTTTCCTGGCGGTGGTCTTGATCACTGCCTCCTTTACAATGCCACGAACCTCCATCCAGAGTTCTTCAGGCACTCTATCAGATCTAAACCTTTGAATCTATTTGTCTCTTCCACTGTATAATTGTCAGGGATTTGATTTAGGTCATACCTGAATGGTCCAGTGGTTTTCTCTACTTTCTTCAATTTACGTCTGAATTTGGCAATAAAGAGTTCATGCTCTGAGCCACAGTCAGCTCCCAGTCTCATTTTTCTGACTGTATAGAACTTCTCCATCTTTGGCTGCAAAGAATATAATCAATCTGATTTCGGTATAGACCATCTGGTGATGTCCATTTGTAGAGTCTTCTCTTGTGTTGTTGGAAGAGGGTGTTTGCTATGACGAGTGCATTCTCTTGGCAAAACTCTGTTAGCCTTTGACCTGTTTCTGTTAGCCTTTGACCTCCTCAACTTACTGGCCTCTTTTCATGGTTCTTTCAATATTGTTAAAATGAATTATATACATTTGTCCTTAATTTCCATCTTTTCCCCAGTCTAACGTAATCAGTCCTATTTAAACTGCTATTTCTAAATTCACCAATGATGTCATAATTGATAGATGCAGTGACCCCTTTAAAACTATTGCACTATGGAAAATTATTCATTCATCTAGTAAATTATTTAATAAAAAGGTACTAAAATTCTATAATAAGCTAGACACTATGTTAGGCACTGGAACACCAGTTGTGAGCAAAAACAAGCATGATCCTCAGCCTTTATGCATCTTACCATCTAGTAGTGAAAAAGAGAATGCTAATTGTAAGATCACATAAAAATGTAAATTCATATCTGTGAAAGTGCCATGAGAATAGATAACAATAAGACATAATCACTGAGCTAGCCTTGGTTCATCTGACCATAGGAAAATCTAGTGTGCCCAGAGTGTGGGAAGTGAAGGAGACAGTTATGTGAGATGAAGTTGGAGAGGTAGGCAGGGTCAAACTCAGGTAGACAAGGTAAAAATGCAGAATCTGCAAAAATTGCTAAAGGTTTTTGCCTTCATTTTGAGAATAATGGGAAATCATTGAAGCTTTTTCAGTAAGGGATATGAACTGTTCTAGTTTCTTAGTGCTACTGTAACAAAGTACCACATATTGGGTGGCTTAAAACAGAAATTGTATCCTCTAATAGTGCTGGAGGTTTGAAATAAAATATCAAGATTTTGCCAGGACCATATTCTCTCTAGTGGCGGATCCTTCCTTGTCTCTTCCTAGCTTCTTCGGGTTACAGCTCACCCTCCACAATCTTTGGCATTCCTTGGTTTATGGAAGCATAATTCCAATCTCTGCCTTTGTCTTCTCACGGCTATTTTTCTTCCTCATCTGGCTGTATCCAAATTCCCCTCTTCTTTTATGTACACAAGTCATCTTAAGTAGACAAGGCTTACTTTATTCCAGTATGACCTCATGTTAATTATATCTGCAAAGGCTCTATTCCTCTTTTGTTTGTTTTTTGAGCTTTTTTTAAAGCACAAAAATCCTACATACTAAAATTGTACACATCACGTATTGGTCCAAACTTATATCAATCTATTTACAATTAAACAGCGCCATGGTTTTCTCAGCTAGGCTCTATTTCTAAATAAAATTACATTCACAGGTACTTGGCATTAGAACTTGAATATTTGTTTTGAGAGACACAATTTCACTCACAACAGTCTGCCCTCTGATCCCCCGAAATTCATATCCTTCCCATGTGCCAATTACATGTACCTCAATGTTCATAGCAGTATTATTTAGATATTATGTTAGCCAAGATATGGAAGCAATCTAAGTGCCGGTCAATAGATGAATGGATAAAGATGAGGTATATGTATAATGGAATATTATTCAGCAATTAAAAGGAATAAAATTCTGCCCTTTACAACAATGCAGATGGGCCTAGAGGGTGTTATGTTTATTGATAAGTCACATACAGAGAAAAAAATACTGTGTTATCACTTATATGTATAATCTAAAAAACAAGACATAAACAAATGTATATAACAAAACAGAAACAGACTTGCAGCTATAGATAACAAACTAGTGGACACCAGTGGGGAGCAGGAAAGGGGAAGGAACAAATTAAGGGTATGGGATTATAAGATAGAAAATACTATGTATGAAATAAATAAGCAGCAAGGATATATGGTACAGCACAGGGAATTACAGCTGCTATTCTGTAATAATGTTAAATGGAGTATAACCCATAAAAATGTTGAATGTCTCTGCTGTATACCTGAATCTAATATAATTTTTGTAAATCAACTATACTTCAGTCAAAAAGATAGGACTTACAAAAATAAAATAGTGGATGCTACTGCTGCTAAGTCACTTCAGTCATGTCTGACTCTTTGCCACCCTATGGACCATAGCTCTCCAAGCTCCTCTGTCCACGAGATTCCCAAGGCAAGACACTGGAATCAACTGCCATGCCCTCCTCCAGGCTCTTCCCAGCCCAGGGTTTGAACCCACATCTCTGATGTCTCCTGCATTGGCTAGCATGTTGTTTACCACTAGGGCCACCTGGTAAGCCCAGAGTAGATGCTAGAATGGGTTAAGATTTGGGGGAATGGTAACATGAGGTAATATGTATTACAAAGCTCTCAGAAGACTTTTTTACTATAATTAGTAAGCTTTGGGTTCCATTGATTACTAAAACTCTTCAGTAGTTGCAACCAGAGATTTCAAACACCTCAGTCAAATCTTTTTCATCCTTCCTTCTTTATCTCATTTTTTTTCAGACTTCTGTGATTTTTATTTTATGTGATAGTATCTTGCTTAGGCAACACTTTCCCCTTTTCTCTCTAGGCAAAATCTCTTATTTATTATTTAAGCTCCAACTCAAATGCCTTCTTTTGTGAAATTTCCTAATTCTACCTGAGAAAATAATTTATTTCCTCTGTGTTTTGGAACAACTTGGTGCAACATTCCATTTTAGCTCTTGTTACATTATTATAGTTATTTATTTACTTCTTTAGTGTGAAATTTCTACTTCTCCCTGTCAAGTCTGATACATAGATTATCCTGTGTGCTTATCAGGGGAGGCATTTAGCCAGAGGGACCTTCTCAACTCTCTGGGTGATACTCTGTATCCTTCACTGAAAATCACAGAGCAGAATTGCAGAAGTCACCCCAAACTTTCTGAAGCCATTTGTCTCATATTGTCATTACAGTGAATTGTTTTTATCGAAGTATAGTTGATTTACAATGTTGTGTCAATCTCTGCTGTACAGCAAAGTGACTCAGTTATACACATATATTCTTTTTTTTAATATTATTTTCCATTATGGTTTATCACAGGATATTGAATATAGTTACCTGTGCTATACAGTAGGACCTTGTTGTTTATCCACCTTATATATTATAGCTTGTAACTGTTAATCCTAAACTCCCAGTTCTCCCCTCCCCCTACACCCCTCCCCCTTGGCAACCACAAGTCTTTTCTCTTTTGTAGATAGGTTGTTCTGTGCCATATTTTAGATTCCACGCATAAGTGATATGGTATTTGTCTTTCTCTTTCTGACTTATTTCACTTAGTATGATAATCTCTAGTTGCATCCATGTCACTGCAAATGGCATTATTTTGGTCTTTTTTATGGCTGAGTAGTATTTCACTGTATATATGTACCACATCTTCTTTATCCATTCATCTGTTGATAGACATTTAAGTTGTTTCCATGACTTGGCTTTTGTGAATAGTTCTGCTATGAAAATAGGGGTGCATGTATCTTTTTGAATTAAAGTTCTGTCTGGAACAGAACATATGACAGGAGTAGGAATATGCTGCAGGAGTAGGAATTCTGAATCATATGGTAGGCCTATGCTTTGTTTTCTAAGGAACCTAAACACTGTTTTCCATAGTGGCTGCACCAACTTACATTCCCACCAACAGTGTAGTAGGGTTCCCTTTTCTCCACAACCTCTGCAATATTTGTTATTTGTAGATTTTTTAACGATGGCCATTCTGAACAGTTATTACATGGAATTTTTAAGCACTGCCTTAAACTCTCAAATGTATAGGCACCTCCTTCAATAAGACAGAATATTTAGGGATGGGGTTATAAATGTGTTGACTTCCCTGGTGGCTCAGACTGTAAAGCGTCTGTCTACAATGCGGGAGACCCGGGTTGGATCCCTGGGTTGGGAAGATCCTCTGGAGAAGGAAATGGCAACCCACTCCTGTACTCTTGCCTGGAAAATCCCATGGATGGACAGCATGGCAGGCTGCAGTCCATGGGGTCGCAAAGAGTCAGATACGACTGAGCGGCTTCAGTTTCACTTTCACTTTATAAATGTGTAATGTGAGGGGTTGCCCTCAGAGATACCCTATCATTTACAAGATTTTAAATGTCCATGTAAAATATTTACTTCCTCTTTTACCATTTGTTTCCCTAAACTCTTTAAGTGGCTAATTAGTACTGCCTCTATTCCATTTGGAAAAAGTCTGATAAGATGACGGGCAAATTAAATGCAAGGTTTTTTTAAAAGCACATTTTCAAGCACTGAATTGTGTAAGCTAATTTGGTGACCACCCCTTTCCTAGTAGTTTTAAAGTTCAATTTGATTCACTGGGGATTAGAGTCCTTTTCATTCTTTGACTCTCTGTTACTTGTTTCCAGGCAACTACCATGATGTTGTCTTATATGCATATTAATAATGAACTGTTTCTGTGCTTTTTAAAGGAAGCTCTGGTTCTAGTCTTCTTCCTTCACAGCACTCTCTTTCACCTATGCTCACACACACACAAACACACACACTAGCTGCCTTCTAATTTTCCTTGAAATTTTGCTGGGAGACATATATTTCATATTAGTACTTCAAATGCTGGCATTTTCCAAGAGATTTTACTTTTTAAAAAATAAGAAAGAAAAGACAAGTTTGCTATACTAGACATCTGCAATCAGACCATGTACAGTAAGCTGTGCCAAAACACGTTCAAATTATAATTAGTCAATAAGGAAATCAAGGCAACACTTTCAAGGTGATTTTGATAAACAATTTAAGATCATCAAAAATGAGTTCCTCTCTCTCCCAAAAAAGAATAACATCTCTGCTTATTACAAATATGAATTATTCATTTGGCAGTTAGGGAGACAGAAAGTTCTCTGAGACAGAGAATTGCTAAGTTTGGGAGATTCTATGTCATAAAAGTATCACATTCTCTTTTAAAATTCAACAGAAAAAAATTTATTTCTCTATTCTTTTTCTTTAACAAAAATCACTGATAAAAATGGGAATATCATCAATTATTAATCAGAGGCTTTAGCATGGAAGCAACATCACACATGTAAATAATATTTCAGGGGAAAATAGATGAAATTTCAAGAACTGATATAAAACCAGAATACAGAGAAATGTTTAATTTTTAAGGAAAACAAAAAGGGGAGTTCTTTTTATTATTCTCTAGTTTGTGTTCAGAGATTGATACAGTCACTTAAAGCATTTTTACTTATGAAAACTTGTATTTGTTTTAGTAGAATTCTTCAAAACATTTTCTATATTTTAGAGGATTTAAAGAAGTATAAGGTAGAATTATTTCCTTCAAGGAACTTGTCATCTAGTTTAGATAAGGTACAAACAATCCAAGACATATGGGATTTGGTCCCAAATCAGTGGTAGAAGTGGGAAATGCTCATTTAGTACAGAAGGAGCAGATATCACTAAGTACCGATGTTATTGTGAAAGTCTTTCCAGCTATAGTGTTTGTTCTGAATGTCGAAGAATGGGTCAATTTTAGGGGAAGAAGTAAGAAAAAGGAGGAAATGAGTAGGAAAAGAATGCTTAGATTACTGACAGGAGCAAAGGAATCCTATTAAAAGACAGTGGAATATAATATTGGAAAAGTATGCATGGGCTAAGAAATGAAAGTCCTTAAATGCTATCTGAAAGAACTTAGATAATGTATCCATGAAGGTGCTTGAACAAGAGACTGTTAAAACTGGCAGTGGGGAGGGGTGTGGGGGAGGTTTTTCATGAAGATGAAGCTGACCATAATATGAAGAATGATTTTCAATGGGGAGATGAGAGTTCTCTGTAAGAACTGTGGAAAGAATGTAAGAAAATTATTGAAGCAGGACTCAGTGATAGATTTAATATAGGGGCAAGGGAGACATAAATGTCATAGATGATTTCAAATTTTAAAGGCTGAGTTACTGGGAGAATGATGGTTTCATTGACTAAAAATAGAAACCATGTTCCCTAATATGAATTATTTTCCTGTCAATTTTACCAATTAGAAAGAATATACTTGGTGAATGCCACCGTAACAAGAGATATTTCTAAATGACTTCCAAGTTGAAGAGTTGCAGAAGATTTACATAAATCCAAAGGCTACTAATCTGTCATCCATACTATTAATAGTTGCCTGATACCATAAGGATGATAGTTCCAAATGGTGTAACTGATACTTTCCCATGTGCCCTCCAGTGTCCCTCTTCCCTACTGGTCACTCAAAATAGGATGATGGTACAGACCTAAGCCAGGTCCAACACTGCTGCATGACTGGATCATAGAGATCCCAGTCTCTCTCCTGTACTCTTATCCTCTGACCCATATATCAAAACATAAATGTTTTGTACTCCATTTAGCAGCCTTATCTCAGAATTCTGTCAGTGAGAAATGATCTTATACTATAAAGAATTTCTAAAACTATATCAAGAAGAACAGAAGTATAATAGAAGATTTATTTTAAAAAGTCTTCATGATCACATAGGTTTTGGAAATGCTACATATCAATATTTTAACTTTTTTGACGTATCACAGTGCACTGACTACAAGATCTAAGAAGTCTCCCCCCAAAAGAAACTTGCCTAATTTTATTTATAGTTTCCCCAAATTTATTTATCATAGGAAAACAATCAACAGCTTTTGGATATAGTGTTCCAAACAACACACTGGGACACAGAGGATTATGTTGCCTGTGATACAGAGTTTGTATTTTAACAAGGAACAACACATAATCAAATGGAATAAATCCTAAACATACAATTTAAGATATTATCACAGATCATAAGGAGAAATCACTGAGGAAGAAAATAATCCCATGTCGAGACGTGACCAACTATTTCACTTATATATAAGGTTAGACATGCTAACTAGTCTGAGCATGAATCAGTTCAGTTCAGTCGCTCAGTCATGTCCGACTCTTTGTGACCCCATGAATTGCAGCACGCCAGGCCTCTCTGTCCATCACCAACTCCCGGAGTCTACACAAACCCATGTCCATCGAGTCAGTGATGCCATCCAACCATCTCATCCTCTGTCGTCCCCTTCTCCTCCCGCCCCCAATCCTACCCAGCATTAGGGTCTTTTCCAATGAGTCAACCCTTCGCATGAGGTAGCCAAAGTATTGGAGTTTCAGCTTCAACATCAGTCCTTCCAATGAACACCCAGGATTGATCTCTTTTAGGATGGATTGATTGGATCTCCTTGCAGTCCAAGGGACTCTCAAGAGTCTTCTCCAATACCACAGTTCAAAAGCATCAATTCTTCGGCGCTCAGCCTTCTTCACCGTCCAACTCTCACATCCATACATGACCACTGGAAAAACCATAGCCTTGACTAGACGGACTTTTGTTGGCAAAGTAATGTCTCTGCTTTTAAATACGCTATCTAGGTTGGCCATAACCTTCCTTCCAAGGAGTAAGCGTCTTTTAATTGCATGGCTGCAATCACCATTTGCAGTGATTCTGGAGTCCAAAAAACTAAAGTCTGCCACTGTTTCCACTCTTTCCCCATCTATTTCCCATGAAGTGATGGGACCAGATGCCATGATCTTAGTTTTCTGAACGTTGAGCTTTAAGCCAACTTTTTCACTCTCCTCTTTCACCTTCATCAAGAGCCTCTTTAGTTCTTCTTCACTTTCTGCCATAAGGGTGGTGTCATCTGCATATCTGAGGTTATTGATATTTCTCCCAGCAATCTTGATTCCAGCTTGTGATTCTTCCAGCCCAGCGTTTCTCATGATGTACTCTGCTTATAAGTTAAATAAGCAGGGTGACAATATACAGCCTTGACAGACTCCTTTTCCTATTTGGAACCAGTCTGTTGTTCCATGCCCAGTTCTAACTGTTGCTTCCTGACCTGCATACAGGTTTCTCAAGAGACAGGTCAGATGGTCTGGTATTCCCATCTCTTTCAGAATTTTCCACAGTTTATTGTGATCCACACAGTCAAAGGCTTTGGCATAGTCAATAAAGCAGACATAGATGTTTTTCTGGAACTCTCTTGCTTTTTCGATGATCCAGCGGATATTGGCAATTTGATCTCTGGTTCCTCTGCCTTTTCTCAAACCAGCTTGAACATCTGGAAGTTCACGGTTCACATATTGCTGAAGCCTGGCTTGGAGAATTTTGAGCATTACTTTACTAACGTGAGATGAGTGCAATTGTGCAGTAGTTTGAGCATTCTTTGGCATTGCCTTTCTTTGGGATTGGAATGAAAACTGACCTTTTCCAGTCATGTGGCCACTGCTGAGTTTTCCAAATTTGCTGGCATATCGAGTGCAGCACTTTCACAGCATCACCTTTGAGGATTTGAAATAGCTCAACTGGAATTTCATCACCTCCACTAGCTTTGTTCATAGTGATGATTTCTAAGGCCCACCTGACTTCACATTCCAGGATGTCTGAGCATGAATACTACTCCACAAAAGTTCCAGAAGTGATTCTTCTTACTCTCATTATTAATAGCTATGGATATATCCCTAACCTTGGCCTTTTGCCAAGTCCTAAGTCATTATCTCTAATTGTTTGCTGGATATTGCTATCTGAGCCACCAGGGAAGCCCAAGAATACTAGAGTGGGTAGTATACTAGAAGAGTATCCCTTCTCCAGAGGATCTTCCTGTCCCAGGAATTGAACCAGGGTCTCCTGCATTGCAGGCGGATTCCTTACCAGTTGAACTACCAGGGAAGAATGCTGGACATTGCAACTTGATATATTGCCCACAACTATGGCTAAATTATAGACAAAAGACTTGATAAGCTTGTTGCAAGGTTTATGAAGAAACTTGTATTCTTTGATTTTTGCTTAAAAAAAAAAAGAAAGCTACTCTTTATTATAAATGAAGAATAAGGCAGGGGTGGTAGAAGACCGGAAAAATCAAGAGAGGGTATTTTTCAGTATGTTTAGGGCAGTATAAAAAAGTTTCCTTTTTTCCTCCTGAATATAATAATGATGCAAAAAATGAATGTATAAAACCACACAAATCATGCTTCATTGAAAACAAGCCTTGGCTATAAACTACAAATGAAAACATAATGCCTGCAAAACACAGCTCAGATTGGTGCAGAGATCTTGTGTGTGAAGTATAGCAAGATATTTCCAAGGCTAATCAAACAGAGTCCTACAGCAGCGTATGCTCAGAAATACTATCAAAAAAATTATATAACTGTATACATACATGTAAATTATATAACTGTATACATACATGTAAATGTGCATAGGTATATATGTAATCATTAATGTGTGCATGTGTGTATACATACATTAATATGTGCATACGTGTATATGTATAGGGCTTCCCTGGTGGCTCAGTGGTAAAGAATCCACCTGTAATGCAGGAGACTCGGGTTCAATCCCTGAGTTGGGAAGATCCCCTGGAGAAGGAAATGGTAACCCACTCCAGTATTCTTGCCTGGAGAATTCCATGGACAGAGAAGCCTGGAGGGCTACAATCCATGGAGTTGCAAAAGAGTTGGACATGACTTAGTGACTAAGAAACGAGTCTATATATGTGTGTGTATATATATGTATACATTAACATGTGTCCGTGTATATGTATGCATACATTAATACATGTTTATATGTATGTATATATTAATATGTGTCTATGTCTAAAAGTACATATACATATGCACACAAACACACATATATACATACATCTGAGACAAAGTAAAAGTGGTACAACTGAAAAGCAAACGGCATGACTCAAAATTAATCGAAAAACTATATGTTAGTTAAAACTACAAAACTCTTAGAAGAAAATAGAGATTGAATTTTCATGACCTTGGGTTAGCCAATTATTTTTTGGATATAAAACCAAAATAACAAATAAGAAAAGAAACAAATAGGTATTTGGTCATGGAAGGAGGTGTTCAGCACTGAGAACTGGATCACAAGTGCCAGTGACACCCTTTTATTCTTCAGTATATCACTCTTCCAGGTTTCTGGGTGCCCTCCTGCTTGGTCCAAAGATAATAATACAACCCTTGCTAGCCTCCCTGCTTTCAGTTTCTTCCCTTCCCCCAATCTCACACATCACTATGTGCTGCTCTTAAATCATCTTTCTCTTCTGTTTAAAAACCATCCATGGGATTTCTACAAGCTACAGGATTAAGTCTAAATTTATCAGCCTTGCATCCAAGAATCTCTAATCTAGCCTGACCTCTCTTTTCCAGCCTTCTCTTTGGTTTCATGGTGCATGTGTCTCTATTCCTGTAAAAAAAAAGGGGGGAAAATATTTTCCTTTTGGTCCTCCTAAACACAGTCCTGCCTTCCTACTTTTGGAACATGCAAGGTCGTTTTACTACTCTACATCTAGCTGACCCCTATGAATTGACCCAGATTTGGCCCAAATCCCACTTTAATAGTGAAACCTTGCTTGGAAAATAAGCCAAATAAGATTCTTTCTCTTCTTTGAGTTTTAAACTAGTTATTGCTTATGCATATTAATTGTTTACTCAACTATTTTCTCAGATTATACCTTGCCTGAAGACTAGGGTTGTACCATGAAAAAAAAATACCTTGCACATAATAAGTGATTATTTACTATTCACTGATAACATATTTAATGGGTAGTGTAACTTAATAGACAGGAACCATTTAAAGTTCTCCTGAATTCCAAGGGACTGAATCACCCTTCAGAAATATTTGTATCTCAGAGTAACATTTTCCCCTCACTACAAGTAACTACTATTCACCTGGATCCCAGAGTTAAGATATCTATGAAATGCCTGTCTTCAGTTTCTATAAGTAATTTGTAATAATTGATATTAGAAAATTATAAATCAAGAAGATTATATATAGAAATAAGCCAAGCAAACATTGTGCTACTATGAATATGTCCAGTGAAAGAAGCCATGGGGAGCTGAATGAGCTGTTGTTGTAGCCCTTAATGTTTTTCTTTGTGAGTTCACTTTATTTTAATTGCATTTCTGAAGCAGGATCTAAGTTTACAGTCGGAGACAAAAGTATGGAAGAAAATAGTGTTATGACTATTTTTACAGCCATCCTTTATTGTTGTTCACAGTAAAAAGCACAGTATATTCAGGATAGATTAACAAAAAATTGAAACCATAAAAAGCTATTAAAATAGAATGTACATTATGTTCACTGAGAGCGCTATAAGATTGAGGATTGAGGGGCCATCCTCTGCTCCAAAATGGAAGTAAAGAAAACTGTTTAGAACCCAGAGGTTCAAAACCAAACTTTAAGTTGTACTCCCTATCAATATTGCATGATGACCACACACCTTAGAAAGAAATTCCAGATGCTTTACAATGCTAATTTGTATGGGCATTTGATAAAGGTTTAGTTTATTTAGTAAGACTTACTCTGTCTTAGGTGTTATGCGGCTAGAGGGGTTCAAAGATTTATCAAAGGTAGCTAGCTCGTTTTCTCAAATAAATAACACTAAGGAATTTCTCTCTACCCCCAGTTCACAACAAAAGTATAATAATAATCAGGATTGTGAAGCTCCTGATAAAAACACAAGAAATTTCTTTATCAAAAGGACACACCCCATGTGATAAAAACTTTGGACACCTTTTGTATCTACTTTCCTTGAACGGACTTCCACAGAGACTTCAAAAATTTCTGGTGTTGTAAAAAAAATTATATTATGTATTTCTGAAAGCAAACACCCAAACATTTTTTATACCTTTTGTCCTCACAAACTATTTCCAAACAGGCAAAGGAAAAGTCTGATTATCTCTCCCAGGAAGAAATGATTCAACCAGTGGTTTTTTTCACAGAAACCGACACAGACAGAAGCAACAGTCAGTTATTTTTCTTGTAACCAAGTACTACACAACATTGCCTTTCTGGAGATATTCCAAAGGGCTTCATGTCTGGAATTTGACCTTCACGGCCAAGGATGATCCCATTTTAAATTCAAAAGTGAAATCAAACCAGCATAGTTTGCCTTGACATGTTTGTGAACCTTCACAGCCCTTGTCTGATTTATTGAGGAAAGGGAATTTGGAAGTACATGAAAAGTTTACCCAAGGCTTTCTTTGCAATGTAAAGGCACTTTCATGGTTGATTTAGATTTATTCTTGAAAACTCTATAGTAGATTTAAAAACTTTCCTAGGTAAAGAGTTCCAGGCTGGAAGAGAATTTATCTGAAAAGCTTTGGTGTTTTTTCTAGCTGATAGGGAGGCTGGAAAAAGGACACTGCAATGACCAGTCTTTTTATTTAGAACCATGGTCAAACTATGGGGGTGGGGTGGGGAATCAACTAGAGGGCTTTCCAGGACAGAAGAGTCCCAGACTTCAGAAAGGCCACCCACCACAGAGAAAGCCGCCAGCTGAGGTCATTATTTTACCCTGAAGCACTGATGCAAACTTGCTTAAAATGAGAACATCATTAATATTGGGATAATCTTCCACTCCCTCAGTGTTAGAGGAATGATAGCAATAAAAAAAAATGTATTGACAAGCATAAAACCCAATAAAGGTGCTGTACTCAGACTATTTATAACCAAATGAATTGCAAATTCTTAGGGTCACCATGATCTTCTGGTTTCTGGTTTCTGGGTTGTTGCCTAGAGGCAAACACACTATGGGAATTCAAAGGCATTACATATTTAGACAGATTTGTAACTTTTTCATATTTTTGATTCAATTATAAACTGCAAGAATAGTATAAGAAATCCCCATATACCCATCACCCAGAGTAATGAACTGTCAACATTTGCTACATGTGTTTTATCCTGCCAGGCACCTGTGGAAACATCATTTCAGGCTTTACTAATTGCCTAAAGCTGCAATTTATTGTAATATCAGTTCAGTTCAGTCACTCAGTCATGTCCAACTCTTTGCGACCCCATGAATCGCAGCACGCCAGGCCTCTCTGTCCATCACCAACTACCGGAGTTTACCCAAACTCATGTCCATTGAGTCGGTGATGCCATCCAGCCATCTCATCCTCTGTCAACCCCTTCTCCTCCTGCCCCCAATCCTTCCCAGCATCAGGGTCTTTTCCAGTGAGTCAACTCTTCTCGTGAGGTGTCCAATGTACTGGAGTTTCAGCTTCAACATGCTCAGCTTTCTTCACAGTCCAGTTCTCACATCCATACCTGACTACTGGAAAAACCATAGCCTTGACTAGACACACCTTTGTTAGCAAAGTAATGTCTCTGCTTTTTAATATGCTATCTAGGTTGGTCATCACTTTCCTTCCAAGGAGTAAGCATCTTTTTAATTTCATGGCTGCAATCACCATCTGCAGTGATTTTGGAACCCCCAAAAATAAAGTCAGCCACTGTTTCCACTGTTTCCCCATCTGTTTCCCATGAAGTGATGGAACCGGATACCATGATCTTACTTTTCTGAATGTTGAGCTTTAAGCTGACTTTTTCACTCTCCTCTCTAACTTTCATCAAGAGGCTTTTTAGTTCTTCTTCACTTTCTGCCATAAGGGTGGTGTCATCTGCATATCTGAGGTTATTGATATTTCTCCCGGCAATCTTGATTCCAGCCTGTGCTTCTTCCAGCCCAGCGTTTCTCATGATGTACTCTGCATATAAGTTAAATAAGCAGGGTGACAATATATAGCCTGGACGTACTCCTTTTCCTGTTTGGAACCAGTCTGTTGTTCCATGCCCAGTTCTAACTGTTGCTTCTTGACCTGCATACAGGTTTCTCAAGATACAGGTCTGGTGGTCTGGTATTCCCATTTCTTTCAGAATTTTCCACAGTTTATTGTGATCCACAGAGTCAAAGCATTTGGCATAGCAATATAATACCTAATTATTAGTAACAGAGCTGATCTGTATAGAATTATAGTGTTAATGATAATTGTAATTTGCACATCAAATAACTATAAAAACCTGACCCTACAGCTAGTGTTCAAAAACATTATTGAATACCTCCCCTTATCAAATGTAATAAGGAGATTCATTTCCCTTAGTCTATCTGATCCCCAGTGGGTTAGCCCTTCACTTGGGAATTTCATCCGTATAGATAAAGGCTTTACAATCTGAAAACATAAATAAGTAGCAACAAATGCAGCTGTGGCTGAAGAAAATTTTAGTGTTTATCCTTAAGGACAATGTCCTTTTTAATCTGAAAAATTGAAACATTTGCATTTGGGGTGGAGGGAAACTAGTATGATTGTGGGCCTTTTTTGATGTTTAAGTGCCTATTTCCAGACTAGGCTTATCTGAATGAGCAAGCTTTTGAGAGTGGCTCCAGTCCACCTACCACCACATCATTTCCTGTGACAATAGTAGCTCAGAGTTTGCTACTGCACTAGACATTGCTGCAGAACAGCCAAAGTAATGAGGGTAAAAGGAAATAAACTTCTCAGTGACTCAACCTGTAAGTTCACCACTAAAACATTGGAATAGTCAAAGAAGTTCCTGCCAGATTGCTTAATGATTCTTGAAAATATATGATAATTCCAGCAGGTGTCAGCCTGTGTGCATGTGAGTGTGTGTGTCTGTGTGCTTATGTGTACACTGTACATGCCTTCGAATGGATGTGAATGTATTGATTGATATGTGATGACTATAGTATGTCTGTTTCTAACAAGATCTCAGCCTTCTTTGATTCTAAACAGTAACACTCTTCTCCCAGCAAGACTTTATTTCTAAGAAATGAGAACACTCTTTTTAAAGTCAGACAATTGATCTTTGATTTTTCCTTTGTTTCTTTTTGCTTTGACTAAGTGTTTTATCACAAGGGCTTTCCTTGTGGCTCAGCTGGTCAAGAATCAAGACCTGGGTTCAATCCCTGGGTTGGGAAGATCCCCTGGAGAAGGGAAAGGCTACCCACTCCAGTATTCTGGCCTGGAGCATTCCATGGACTGTATAGTCAATGGGGTCGCAAAGAGTTGGACATGACTAAGCAACTTTCACTTCACTTTGTAAGAGGTTACTAAAGAATCTTCCCTATTTCCAATAGACAATAGGAATAGATCAAGAACTACATATGCTCCTGAATACACACTAAGGCCATGGTAGGCCCACCGAATTTTGGCTGCTTTAGTTACTTTCTCTGAATAAGTAAGTTTAAAAATTGTTTCCTGAAGTGTTAGAGAAATAATATAATCTATGAGCTAATTTCCTAAACTTTAAGCCAAGACTGTTCAATTTAATTGCTTAGCAGTAATAATTTTAAGGTATCCATTTTTTGGAAAGTTAAAAGCTTGAGCAAGTTTATACATTATCTTATCTGGTGCACCTTGACTAATTAATTCAATAAAATATATTAAAAGGGTATTATGCTAGGCATAAAAAATACAAAAATTAAAAGGGCATTGTTTTATTAATATCATTAACAATAATAGAGGGTACTATTTATGGAGTGCTTACTAGTGATACTCAATGTGCTAAGTGTTTTATGTAAAATTCTAAACATTATCTCATGTATCTCTTACAATAATAAATAAGTATTATTACTATCCTCATTTTGAAGACTAGAAGAGTTTAAAGAGGTTAGGAAATTTGCCACATGGCAGATCTGGGATCAGAATCCAGGTCAGTGTGACTGAAAATCTTACACCTTTTTATACTGTGTCATATAGAAAAATACATATTTATTCAATAGATGCCCTGAAGTTTTATGAGTGCTATAATAGAAGTATGTCCAGTAAATCATAAAACTTTCAAAAGATGACTGTTTGTGGTTTCAAGAGACTCTAAAGAACTGGAATAGCACTTCTTTGTAGGGATCCCTTATTGGGATCAAATCTGTAGACGTTATCCAACTGAGTTAATAAACTGACACTGGCATCTCAGAAAAAGTTCATCACTGGGGTCATCTGAAAGACAAGCTTGAGAAAGAATACAATAGATGCAAACTCCCAGAGCAGTTCAGGATCATATGGATTAGATTTGTAAACCTTAATACGATAGCCACTAGCTATTTGTGCCTTGTAAGCATCTAGTTGAAATGAAAACATTCAGTAAGTGTAAAATATTCATAAGATTTCAAAGAGTTCAAAAAATACAAAACATGTCATTATTAATACTGACTTATGTTGAAATATTCTGTGTATAGAGAATAAATAAAAAATATTCAACTGAATATTCAAGCATTTTCTTTTATTTAATGTGGTTACTAGAAAAGTTAAAACTACACATGTGTAATTGCAATTGTGGCTTATACTATGTTTCTCTTGAACACTGCTGGATTAGAGTTTCTTTTCCTGAACTTTAAGGCTAAGGGCAGTTTAGATTTGTATCCCTAATATTAACTCTGAAAATAAACAAATTCTAGGCATGCTTTTGCAGTATTCACTAGCTACTTTGTTCAGTAGCTAGTGAATTATCATACTTTAATCATCATTATAAAAAATATAAATTCCTTTAGTGTAGGTATTGAGTCTGATCTATCATCAGATGCTTAACCTAATATCTTACATATAGTATCACTCAATTAATGTTGAGCAGCATTATCATGGGCATTCACAATAGTGGCAAAACTGTGAACTTGAAGGTTAGTTTAAGAAAGTTCTTAAAGATTAATTCTTCTTCATAAGGTTGAGCATCTTTCACCAGAATGAGAATCATTTCTCTTACATCAAAGTTTTTCTGACTTTTTTCCTATCTGTAATCATTTATTTTGACAAGGAAGACTGGACCGAAAAAGGAGTCGACCTGGTCAGCTTTCTGTATTGAGGTATCTACATGGCTATTCAGCAAATCTTCATCTTACTGTTCTTGCTCTAAACATCAATTATAGTTGAAAAATTAACAACTCGTATGATACTGACATTGAATAATTAGAATAGTTGCTATAAATAAAATGATTACACCAGCACAACTTAATATTAGCCTCACTCTCAGTACAACTAAAATACACAAAAATAGTGTTTTTCACACTTAACAATATAAAATTTTTGTACTTATAAATGAACGTCTTCGATTTTAAGATGATATCTAAATTGGATCTCATTGGAAGGTTTCTTGTGAAGTTATATCACTTCCTTTTTCACGTTACTAGGATCAAAATCCTATGGACAGAGGAGACTGGTGGGCTGCAGTCCATGGGGTCACAAAGAGTTGGGAACGACTGAACAACTAACACTTTCTCAGGATCAATAGCAAAATATTGTATCACAGAGAACCAGCCAATCTGATCGTATGGAACACGCCTTGTCTCACTCAATGAAGCTAGGCCATGCCGTGTGGGGCCACCCAAGATGGACGGGTCATGGTAGAGAGGTCTGACAGAATGTGGTCCACTGGAGAAGGGAATGGCAAACCACATCAGTATTCTTTCCTTGAGAACCCCATGAACAGTATGAAAAGGCAAAAAGATAGGACACTGAAAGAGGAACTCCCCAGGTCAGTAGGTGCTCAATATGCTACTGGAGATCAGTGGAAAAATAACTCCAGAAAGAAAAAAGAGACAGAGCCAAAGCAAAAACAATACCCAGCTGTGGATGTGACTGGCGATAGAAGCAAGGTCTAATGCTGTAAAGAGCAATATTGCATAGGAACCTGGAATGTTAGGTCAATGAATCAAGACAAATTGGAAGTGGTCAAAAAGGAGATGGCAAGGTCAACACTGAAATAAGATTGATTATATTATTTGCAGCCAAAGATGGAGAAGCTCTTGCAAAAACAAAACTGGGAGCAGATTGCTCAGATCATGAACTCCTTATTGCCAAATTCAGACTTAAATTGGAAAAGATATTCAAAAAAGCAAAATGGCTGTCTGAGGAGGCCTTACAAATAGCTGTGAAAAGAAGAGAAGCGAAAAGCAAAGGAGAAAAGGAAAGATATTCCCATCTGAATGCAGAGTTCCAAAGAATAGCAAGGAGAGATAACAAAGCCTTCCTCAGCGATCAATGCAAAGAAATAGAGGAAAACAATAGAATGGAAAAGACTAGAGATCTCTTCAAGAAAATTAGAGATACCAAGGGAACATTTCATGCAAAGATGGGCTCGATAAAGGACAGAAATGGTAGGGATCTAACAGAAGCAGAGATATTAAGAAGAGGTGGCAATAATACACAGAAGAACTATACAAAAGAGATCTTCACGACCCAGATAATCACAATAATCTCACCTAGAGCCAGACATCCTGGAATGTGAAGTCAAGTGGACCTTAGAAAGCATCACTACAAACAAAGCTAGTGGAGGTGATGTAACTCCAGTTGAGCTATTTCAAATCCTGAAAGATGATCCTGTGAAAGTGCTGCATTCAATATGCCAGCAAATTTTGAAAAGTCATCAATGGCCACAGGACTGGAAAAGGTCAGTTTTCATTTCAATCCCAAAGAAAGGCAATGCCAAAGAAAGCTCAAACTACTGCACAATTGCACTCATCTCACATGCTAGTAAAGTAATGCTCAGAATTCTACAAGCCAGGCCTCAGCAATACGTGAACTGTGAACTTCCAGATGTTCAAGCTGGTTTTAGAAAAGGCAGAGGAACCAGAGATCAAATTGCCAATATCTGCTGGATCATCGAAAAAGGAAGAGAGTTCCAGAAAAACATCTATTTTTGCTTTATTGATTATGCCAAAGCCGTTGACTGTGTGGATCACAATAAACTGGAAAATCTTTCAAGAGATGGGAATACCAGACCACCTGACCTGCCTCTTGAGAAACCTGTATGCAGGTCAGGAAGCAACAGTTAGAACTGGACATGGAACAACAGACTGGTTCCAAATGGGAAAGGAGAATGTCAAGGCTGTATATTGTCACCCTGCTTATTTAACTTACAAGCAGAGTATATCATGAGAAACGCTGGGCTGGAAGAAGCACAGGCTGGAATCAAGATTGCCGGAAGAAATATCAATAACCTCAGATATGCAGATGACACCACCCTTATGGCAGAAGATGAAGAAGAACTAAAAAGCCTCTTGATGAAAGTGAGAGAGGAGAGTGAAAAAGTTGGCTTAAAGCTCAACATTCAGAAAAGTAAGATCATGGGAATCTGGTCCCATCACTTCATGGGAAATAGATGGGGAAACAGTGGAAAGAGTGGCTGACTTTGTTTTTTGGGCTTCCAAAATCACTGCAGATGGTGATTGCAGCCATGAAATTAAAAGACACTTACTCCTTGGAAGGACAGTTATGACCAACCTAGATAGCATATTAAAAAGCAGAGACATTACTTTGCCAACAAAGGTCCATCTAGTCAAGGCTATGGTTTTTCCAGTAGTCATGTATGGGTGTGATGGTTGGACTCTGAAGAAATCTGAGTGTGGAAGAATTGATGCTTTTTTGAATTGTGGTGTTGGAGAAGACTCTTGAGAGTCCCTTGGACTGCAAAGAGCTCCACTCGGTCCATCCTATAGGATATCAGTCCTGGGTGTTCATTGGAAGGACTGATGCTGAAGCTGAAACTCCAATACTTTGGATACCTCATGTGAAGAGTTAACTCATTGGAAAAGACCCTGATGCTGGGAAGGATTGGGGGCAGGAGGAGAAGGGGACGACAGAGGATGAGATGGCTGGATGGCATCACCAACTCGATGGACATGAGTTTTAGTGGACTCTGGGAGTTGGTGATGGACAGGGAAGCCTGGCGTGCTGCGATTCATGGGGTCGCAAGGAGTGGGGTATGACTGAGCGACTGAACTGAACTGAACTTGAAATCAACTTCTGGATACCTCTTCTGGCATGTTTCCACCAATCTTTAAGAAATGTGATCTTAGTTTGGGTAAAAACTCTGTTTTTAAGCAAGTAGTTGAAGAAGTCCTGTAATATTACAGTCCTGTAATGTTATAGGTAGTATTCATATCTCAAGTCCTGTAGTATCAACCAGCTTGGGCCACCATAACAAGATGCCATAGAATAGGTGGCTTCAACAACAGAGACCGATTTTCTCACAGTTCTGGAAGCTGGAATTTCAAGATATGGGTGCCAACAGGCTTAGTTTCTGGTGAGGCTTCTCCTGCTGGCTTGCAGATAACTGCCTTCTTACTGTGTTTTTACATGGCCTTTTGTGCACACGGGGAAAGTGAGAATAAGCACAAGCATGAGCTTGAGCAAGGGCAAGCCAGAGAGCACTGGCATCTTTTCCTCTTCTTATAAGGACATCAGTCATATCAGTGCCCCACCATTATGACAAAATTTAGCCTTAATTATCTCCTTAAAGGCCCTGTTTCCAAATATAGTCTCACTGGGGTTAATGGCTTCGATATATATATTTTAAGTGGACACAATTCTGTTTATAACATCCTGTATGGGAGTAATATTATAGCTGTAACATGTGCTTTCTGGTGTTATCCTAAAATATTGGCATAATGCTTTCCTCACTGCAATATTCCTCTTTGAATAGTCATCCAAGTAATTTACCTCTCTTAAATGGCTTAAAACTTTGGTATGAAATGTTTTTTGTTTTGTAAGAAATAATTGCATTGAATTATAAAAATTGTGCAACATTTTCTCAAAAGCATAAGTTTTTAACAGATATTTGATATAAATAATGCATAAAGTCTAATGATAATTTAAATAGAAATCTGTAGAGACTGTTATAAATGCTATCATGATATGAGGTTTAACAAAACTCCACTGGGACCTGGATACAAAAGTAAAATGTATCAAAATAGCATGCCTCCATGATAAAGAAAACAAACAAACAAATAAAACAATACAGTACTAAATGTAGAACTTAATTATACTTTCAGCTGGCATTTCTGAAGATATAAATAAAGAGTTTAAAAAATGTTGTTTATGATCTTCCATTTTCAAAGCAGAATTGTTGATTATTTAGAAAAAATCGGTTATAATTGTCAGTAAGTTGCTTTTGCCATCATTATCACATTTATCTATTGAGTGTTCAAATTTTCATGGCACTATGTTAGATGCTTCACAGGACATTGCCTATGACCGTAAATTAATGTACCATGGCATAGTCAATCCAATGTTTTTGTCCATTTCTACAATCCAGTTGGATCAAAGCGCATTCAAATTGATGGACTGCCATACAAGCAATCATTAAGAAAGTCTAAACCACCCAATTGACTGTGTCGTGGCCAATTGAGTAACTCTGTATAGACTTGGACACAGAGAAGGCACAACCCTTGATCTTGAGGCAATTACTTTCTAAATCACTAAAACATTATTGTTATAATACCAAATCAAATTGATGAAACATAATGGCACTCAAATTTTCTGGCTCCAGTTAAATGTTCCATGAATGCAAATAGTAATATTTTTAAAAGGAAGTCCAGAAAAGGTCAAGTGTTGAAGGTCTGAACCATGATAAGTTACTTTAGAAGTCTGAGCAACAGTAGAACCCTACATGTATGTTTATAGAATAATTTTTAGCTAAGTCATTCAACAGATATATATTGAGTAATTACGATGTACCAGGTACTACACAAGAGATAAAAGATCCTCACTTAGGAACTGTGAGACCTTAGATAAGTCAACTGATTTATCAATTCCTTCTTCATTGTATGTAAAATAAATATAATAATTTCAATACCCTACCTCACTGCATTATTGGGAGTATCACATAAGGTAAGATATGTGAAGGGTAAATAATGCATTTCTTTCTGACTAGCTATCAATCAAAAAATCAGTAAAATCAGCCAATAAAATGATCCAAGAAACAGCTGTTGTTAACATTTTGTACTTCCAGTATTGTATTTTTTTTTTTTAATTTATGGATTTATGACCCATTTAAAACATTCTGGATTGTATATCTTTAACAGTATTTGTCCTCATCCTTTCAAATTTTAAAAATATGATGCTTATAGCTTGAAAATATGGATCTACCATATTTATTTAACCAAACTGTTTCCAAATATTTAATGGTTTTAATTTAATTTTTGTGCAATTTAAATGCTGTGAATGTCTCTGTGTATATATATATATATATATATATATATATATATATATATATAATTGTCCACGTCTTTAATGTATTTCCTTAGAATATATTCATACAAGTAGAATGCTTGGTTAAATGGCACAAACCTTTTTGAAATTCTTGACACGTATTTTTCTTTGATATTTTAGAAACTATCAATTTAAACTCCCCATTATTATCCTTGGTACTACTGAACACTAATACAAGAGACAAAAACAATCCAATATGCTGGTCAAGAAAACAACACCTTACTGTTCTAATTTGTATTTTTTTAACTACTACTAGTGACATGGAATTTGTTTATCCATGTTTATTAGCAATTTGTGCTCCTTGCCTACCTTTTCTATGTGAGTATTAAAGGGTTTTTTCCCCCCTTAAACTGTATGCACTTTGTCTATGTTATAGATATTAACCTTCATCTGCCTCATTTATGTTCCTAATTTGTCCCCTGTCTTTTGAGTTGATTCGTGGTGTTTTTCAATGTTCAGAAACTTGCAATATTTCCCATAGTTTACTCTATCACACAATCTGTATCTTTTTTCATGACTTAGGTTTTAAAAAGTTTCTATCTATTCTACACTGACCTATATTTAACTAATTTTCAAAATGTTATCTTTTTGGAATATATTTTGATGTAATATATGGTAGAAGTGAAATCTTACTGGATATTTTTTGGCCAATTACATGGACAAATTTCCACTCTCAACTAACCTTTACTATTGGTTTATAATGCTTCCATTGTCATATATTAAATTCTTGTCTATTCTACTCTTACACGGCAATTTATTGTATTCCATTTATCTGACTATAGGTTGTAGCATTGTTGTGCTATGATTTTAATTATTATATTTAAGAAAAGGTCATATTTTGTGGCAAGATAAGTACCTTTCTTTATAACTTATTTTTCAAAATTCCTTTAGGTATTCTTCAAGATTGACTTTAGAATAATTTCATGGATTGTGTTAATTCTACACATCCTACAAATTGATTTGGTTATTGTATTTAATATTCTCACCCAAGAACATGGCATATTTCTTTTTCTCAAAAAATTTAAATGTATTTCAGCTATGAATTTTATTTTCCATTTTCTTACTGTTTTTGGGCTATTCCTAGGCATATTATCTTTTTGTAAATATAAGGTTATCCCCACTAGAGCTACTATCATTGGTATATAGGAATGACATTGATTTATTTATATAAATGAATATATATAAATATCTTGTAATGGGTCGTTTACTGCAATGTCACTCTCAATTTTACACTTTATTTTCATGGGTTTTTAGGTGTATAATTATATTTTCTACAAGTAATGCTACTTTTCTCCTTTTAACCAGTTAAATTGTTTATCCTTGATACGATTCTCTTTTTCAGCAAACAAAAGACACTCATCACAAAAATCATTTTTAGTTCCATGAACATCTACTTCTCTTGATCCTTTAACCTCTCCACCTAAAAACTTAGTTCTGCTTTTTTCCTCAAGTTTTACCATCAGATATCACTCACTTTTCCCCAGCCTTTTCTTGACCCTATAGTTGTATATTCTGAGCACATAATTAGTTACTTTTCCAATAGTAACTCCAGTGTCCCAGTACCTGAGCTTTCAGAAATCTGTAGGGAATTCACCAAACTATTTTAGGTATCATCTCTTTCTCCTCACACTGTGCAGCCTAGCACGTAAAGGAAAAGGTAAATTGTGTGTATGTTTGTGTTATATGTGTGTGTGTGGGGGGTGTGCTGGGAGAATATAGGTTGAGAGATTCTGGGAATGAATAAATGATGTTTTGTCCTACCTCTCTTAGTAGCTCATTTTTCTCAGTTTCTCAAATTTTACACCAACTCCTATTTCCTATGTGCATGCTAAGTTGCTTTGGTCATGTACAATTCTTTGCAATCCTATGGACTATAGCTTGCTAGGCTCCTCTAGCCATGGGATTTCCCAGCCAAGAATACTGGAGTGAGTTGCCATTTTCCTCCTCCAGGGAATCTTCCCAACACAGGGATTGAACTCGTGTCTCCTGTGCTTCCTCCAATGCAGGAAGATTCTTTACTGCTGAGCCACCAGCCCACAAGCCCCACAAATCAATGCTCTCTCTCATACCTGTATACATAACAGTGCTATGCACAAAAAGATTACCAAATGCTCCCTGAAAAGCTTCCAAGACTACAGTTTCCATAAGGTCATAAATCTCATTTCTTATATTTACCACTGAATACACAATATTTAGCAAAATCCCTCGTACATACTAAAATCACTTATTCTATATTTATTAGACACATTAAATTCTCCCACAACTCCTACAGCTGCTATTCAGCAATTATTAATGATGGCATAGATTGTTTTCTAACCCCACAATCCTAAGATCTATCTAGGAGGTAATGCTGAAGCAACCAATACAGTCAACACCACACAGTCACTCAATTTATTCATTCATTTATTATATACTTCCTGAGCATGTATTATGTGAGAACACTGTGTTAGTAGGCTAAACACCGAGGATACAGCATTAAAAATGAGACACACAGTGCCTGCTCTTAAGGAGTTTATGTTATCATGAAGGAAAGAGACAAAAACAAGAAAATGTTGTTACAGTACATAATTAAAATAGTAAAGTTGTGAAAGAAATAAAGAAGGCTGAAATGGGAATTAAGGGGGGAAAGCTAGTTGAAACTTGTGGTAATGAAAGCCATGTGAAGATTTAGGATAGAAGATTTGGGGCAGATGACTGAATGCAGTAAGTGTAGTTAGTAAAAATGATCTATGCCTGGCAAAAGCTTTAAAAGTTTCAGGAACAGAAAGAGAGCTGCTGTTATCAGAACACTGAAAATGAGGGGAATCATGATGGATAAGGTCAGAGAAGTAGACAGGGGCCATAATCTAGAGGGTCTTTTTAGGCCACATTAAAGACCACAGTTCAATGTGTAGCCATTGAAGAGTTAAAAAATAGTGATGTGGTGAAATTTCATTCAAATTTTTAAAAAAAGAATTCTCCATAATACTGTTCTATTTATATGTGTCTTTTTTGATGTCTCGCATACAGAGTTATCTTTACCGATTAACTAAATACCATATATACGTGTTAGTATACTGTATTGGTGTTTTTCTTTCTGGCTTACTTCACTCTGTATAATAGGCTCCAGTATTATGGACTCTATGGGAGAGGGTGAGGGCGGCATGATATGGGAGAATGGCACTGAAGCATGTAAATTATCATATGTGAAATGAATCGCCTGTCCAGGTTCGATGCATGATACAGGGTGCTGGGGGCTGGTGCACCAGGATAACCCAGAGTGATGGGAGGGGGAGGGAGGTGGGAGGGGGGTTCTGGAAGGGGAAAATATGTACACCCATGGTGGATTCATGTCAAAGTATGGCAAAACAAATACAATATTGTAAAGTTAAAAAATAGATAAATAAACTAATTTAAAATTAAAAAAAAGAATTCTCTGCCTTCTCCGCATAGAATAAACTATAGAGTCATAAAAAATTGAAACAGATAATCAGTTAGATGGCTGTTGGAATAGTCCAGGTAAGGGATTCTTAGTGTGAACTATAAATGTAGATAATTGTATGGATGTAAAATATATTCTGGGCTTCCCAAGTGGCACTGGTTGTAAAGAACCCGCCTGCCAATACAGGAGATGTTCAATCCCTGGGTTGGGAAGAGCCCCTGGAGGAGGGCATGGCAATCCATTCTAGTATTCTTGCCTGGAGAATCCCATGGACAGGGGAGCCTGGCGGACTACAGTCCACGGGGTCACAAAGAGTTGGACACAACTGAAATGGACAAGACTGAAGCGACTTAGCATGCATACACGATATACTACAGGGACTTCCCTGGTGGTCCAGTGGTTAAGACTACGCCTTCCAATGCAGGGTTTATGGGTTTGATCCCTGGTCACTAAGCTAAGATCCAAAATGCCTCGCAAGCAAATAAATGAATAAAACAGAAGCAATGTTTTAACAAATTCAATACAGACTTAATAAAATATATTCTGAAAGAAGTTTAAATCATACTTATGAAGAATTAGATATAAATATGAGGAGAATGTGGCAATAAAGAACACTCTAGTCTCTGCCTTGTAGAGCTGGGTACGATAGATTTACTGAGTCAGGAGATCAGCTTAAATGGGAAAAACAGAGTCTACTTTGGACAGTACATTTAAGATGTTTTCAAGACTTGCAAGTGGAAATGTCAAGTAGGCAGTGGTTCAGGATGATATATGAGTAGGGAATATACATCCAGTGCAGCATTTAATTAATAAATAAAAATCAATAAGACCAAGTTGGGTTTTAAACCAACATGGGCTTAAAAAGTACCTAAGAACATGCCCTAAGTTATTCTAACATTTAGAGGATTTGTAGAGGAGTAAAATTTAGCACAATTGCACTCATCTCACATGCTAGTAAAGTAATGCTCAAAACTCTCCAAGCCAGGCTTCAGCAATACGTGAACCGTGAACTTCCAGATGTTCAAGCTGGTTTTAGAAAAGGCAGAGGAACCAGAGATCAAATTGCCAATATCCGCTGAATCATCGAAAAAGCAAGAGAGTTCCAGAAAAACATCTATGTCTGCTTTATTGACTATGCCAAAGCACAACAGACTGGTTCCAAATCTCTTGAGAAAAAAGGAGTACGTCAAGGGCTGTATATTGTCATTTGTCACCCTGCTTATTTAACTTATATGCAGAGTATATCATGAGAAACGCTGGGCTGGAAGAAACACAAGCTGGAATCAAGATTGCCGGGAGAAATATCAATAACCTCAGATATGCAGATGACACCACCCTTATGGCAGAAAGTGAAGAAGAACTAAAGAGGCTCTTGATGAAGGTGAAAGAGGGGAGTGAAAAAGTTGGCTTAAAGCTCAATGTTCAGAAAACTAAGATCATGGCATCTGGTCCCATCACTTCATGGCAAATAGATGGGGAAACAGTGGAAACAGTGTCAGACTTTATTTTTTTTGGCTCCAGAATCACTGCAGATGGTGACTGCAGCCATGAAATTAAAAGACGCTTACTCCTTGGAAGGAAGGTTATGGCCAACCTAGATAGCATATTTAAAAGCAGAGACATTACTTTGCCAACAAAAGTCTGTCTAGTCAAGGCTATGGTTTTTCCAGTGGTCATGTATGGATGTGAGAGTTGGACAGTGAAGAAGGCTGAGCGCCGAAGAATTGATGCTTTTGAACTGTGGTGTTGGAGAAGACTCTTGAGAGTCCCTTGGACTGCAAGGAGATCCAATCAATCCATCCTAAAAGAGATCAATCCTGGGTGTTCATTGGAAGGTCTGATGCTGAAGCTGAAACTCCAGTACTTTGGCCACCTCATGCGAAGGGTTGACTCATTGGAAAAGACCCTGATGCTGGGTAGGATTGGGGGTGGGAGGAGAAGGGGACGACAGAGGATGAGATGGTTGGGTGGCATCACCGACTCAATGGACATGGGTTTGGGTCGACTCCTGGAGTTGGTGATGGACAGGGAGGCCTGGTGTGCTGCAGTTCATGGGGTTGCAAAGAGTCGGACACGACTGAGCGACTAAACTGAACTGAAAATTTAGCAAGAAAGCATGAATATAAGATAGAGGTTATGATCACTTCAAACAGTAACTTTGATAAAGTGTATGAAAAGATTTCTGGAAGAGAGTGAGATCAAGGGATTGAGTTACCAAGCCACTGAATGATTCAGAAAGGTATGTAAAACTAGGAATCAAAAAGTTTAGGTATGAGGAGGAAGAAAGTGAGCAGGATGCATGATTCAGGGAGTCTGACTAGGATGTCGGTTGTTGTTGTTCAGTCATTAAGTCCCCTCCATCTCTTTGCGACTGCATGGGCTGCAGTACTCTAGGCTTCCCTGTCCTTCACTATCTCCTGGAGATTGTTCAAACTCATGTCCTTTGAGTCGGTGATGCCATCCAACCAGCTCATCCTCTGTTGTCCACTTCTCTTCCTGCCTTCAGTCTTTATCAGCATCGGGGCCTTTTCCAATCATTTGGCTCTATAAGGTCTATAAGGCCTTATAGGTCTTCACAGAACCATTCAACTTCAACTCCTTCAGCATTAGTGACTGGGGCATAGATTTGGATTACTGTGATGTTGAATGGTTTGCCTTGGAAATGAACCAAGATAATTCTGTCATTTTTGAGACTGCACTCAAGTGCTGCATTTTGGACTGTCTTGTTGACGTTGAGAGCTAGTCTATTTCTTCTAAGGGATCCTTTCCCACAGTTGTATACATAGTGGTCATCTGAATTACATCCGCCCATTCCTGTTCATTTTAGTTCACTGATTTCTAAAATTTCGATGTTCACTCTTGCCATCTCCTGCTTGATCACATCCAAGTTACCTTGATTTACCTGACATTTCAGGTTCCTATGCAGTATTGCTCCTTACAGCTTCAGGATTTACTTTTACCACCAGACACATCCACAATTGTGCGTTGTTTCCACTTTGTCTCAGCTGCTTCATTCTTTCTGCAGCTATTAGTAATTGCGCTCCACTCTTCCCCAGTAGCATATAGGATGTAGATGACAAGAAGAAGAAGGATTAGCAGATGACAGTAGGTGACAGCATTATAGCATGAAAGTAAAAAATGCAGAGAGTATCAAATAGGAGAACGGAGGAATAATGATCTATAAAGAACAATGGGGATCAAGGAATATAATTATTCAATGTCTTTTACCTAAGGTTTATGTGGTATGAGAACAGTTTCTTTGAATTTGAGAAAACTGCAAAGAGCCTGGTTTTAGTTAAGATAAAGAAGTGAAGAAAACAAACTGAGAAAAGAGGAATTTGTTGCTCATAGAAAAGGAATATCAGTTTTCTTTGGTGTATAATAAAGCATCCCTAAATTGAGAAGCTTAATAAAACAACTATTTTTTATATTTATGATTCCATAGGATGGTCTCAGTTAGGCAATCCCTCTGATGCTATCAACTTCAGCTTCCTATTGACTCAACTGAGAATGAATCATTCCATATGGCCTCACTCATTTGTCTGGAAGTTGATATACAAATGCATACTATGAATGTGTATATACTACATAGTTTAAAAATATTTTGAATTAAATGAAAATGGAAACACAGCTTATCAAAATGTGTAGGATACAGTGAAACCAGTGCTTAGATGGAAATTTATAGCACTATATATATAGATAGATAGATAGATAGATAATTATATAGATATACACACACACGCGCGCGCGCGTGTGTGTGTGTGTGTGCCTGTGTGTATATGCATATTAGGAAAAAAGATCTGAAATCAATAATCTAAGTATATACCTTAGAAAGAAGAGAAAGAAAAGAAAAGAAAATCTAAAGCAGGAAGAGGAAAATAAATAATAAAAACGATAAAATGTAAATAAAACAATAGAGAAAAATCAACAAAACTAAAAGGTCTCTAACAAGATAAATAAAACAATTGATCTGATTTCAGCCTGGTTGAGCTTCCTTGGTGGCTCAGATGGTAAAGAATCTGCCTGCAATGCAGGAGACCTGGGTTCAATCCCTGGGTCGGGAGGATGTCCTGGAGAAAGGAAAGGCTACCCACTCCAGTATTCTTGACTGGAGAATCCCATGGACGGAGGAATCTGACAGTTCATGGGGTCACAAAGAGTCAGACACGAATGAATGACTAACAAACTACCCTGGCTAGAGTCTCTTATATTATCATCAAGAAAAAAGAGATTGCACTAGTTACTAATATCAGAAGTGAAGAGAGATCATCACTACTGATCACATAGACATTTAGGAATATTATGTCCACATGTTCGACAACTTAGTTGAATTTCAGTTGAAATTGGAAGACAGTGAAAGACATTGTCTCAATCCATTTGAGCTTCCATAACAAACTGCCATAAACTGGGTGACTTATAAACATCAGAAATTTCTCACAGTTTTGGAGGCTGGGCAGTCCAACACTAAGGTGCCAACATATTCAGTGTTTAGTGAGGACTTCATGGTTCATAGACTAATGGCTGTCTTCTCACTGTGTGTTCACACAGCAGAAGGGGAAAGGGAACTTTCTGGGGTCTCTTTATAAGATCACTAATCCCATTTATCAAGGCTTTGTTTTCATGAACTGGTAACCTCCTAAATGGCCCAACCTCCGAACAACAAAACATTGGCAAATAAATTTCAACATCTGAATTTTGATGAGATACAAACATTCAGTTAGTAGCAGACAAAATCTACCAAAACTCAGAAAGAAAAATGGCTAATCTGTTTTGTCTGTATCTATTAAAGAAATTCAATCAATAATAACCTTTTGAAGAACACATTAAGCCAAGATAGTTTCGTTAGTAACTTCTACCAAATATTTAAGGGAAAAAACATCAATTCTGTACACCTCTTCTGAAAAATAGCAGCACAGTGAACAACTCCTGACTCATTCTATGAGGTCTGGTTAATACTGAAAAAACACATTATAAGAAAGGAAAACAACAGACCAATCTCTCTCATAATCATAGCTGCAAAGCTCAACAAAATATTAGTAAATCAAATCCAACAATGCATTAAAGAATTATGCACCATAACTGAATGGGATTTATTCAAAGTGTTCAAGGTTAATTCAACATTTAAATTTCAATTAATTTAATCCATCATATTACCAGGCAATAGAAGAAAAATCACCTGATCTTATCACTAGAAGAAAAAGACCCCAACAGTCATTCATGATAAAAACTCTCAGCAAATTAGAAAGAGAAGAACTTCTTCAAGTTGATTTTTTAAAGTCTACAAAAAAAAACCCAATAAAATTAATATTATATTATGGTGAAAAACTAAATGCTTTCTCATTAAGATCAGGAACAAGACAGGGAAGTGCCCTCTCATCACACCTATTCTACATTGTTCTGGAACTCCTAACTAGTGTAACAAGACAAGAAAAGGGAATAAAAGATATACAGAGAGGGAATGAAAAAATAAAACTGTTTGAAGTTGACATAATTGTGTAGAAAATCCCAAAGAATCAACAACAAAGAATTTCCAGAACTAATAAGTAATTATAACAAGTTTGTAGGATACATGACTGATATACAAAATCAGTGGCTTTCCTATACACTAGTAATGAATAATCGGAATTTGAAATTTAAAACACAATACATTTGATTAGCACCTCAAAAATGATTTAGGAATAAATCTAAAAATATGCATGAAATATCCATATGAAAAAAAATACAAATCTTATTATCAGAAATCATAGAAGATTAAATAGATGAGGAAATATTCCATGTTCATGGATAGGAAGACTCAGTATTATTATAATGTTGATTCTTCCCAATGTTCAGTATTAACTTAATCAAAAGCTCAATAATTAATTTTATGGATACTGACAAACAGTTTATTGAGTTTATATGCAAAGGCACAAAATGCAGATAGCTAACACAAGATTGAAGAAGAATAAAGTCAGAAAATTGATACTATTCAATTTCAAGAGTTACTATAAAGCCACAATTATCAAGTGACTGTGGTATTGGTGAAAGAATAGACAAATAGATCAACGTAACAAAACAGAAAGCCCAGAAATGGACTCACACAGATATAGATAACCAAACTTTAACAAAAGAGGAAATGCAATTCAATGGAGAAAAGATGGTCTTTTTAATAAATGATGATGGAATAACAACTCTCACATGCAAAAAATGAATCTACATACAGACCACTTATCAAAAATTTAACTCAAAATGAAGTATAAACCTAAATGTAAAATGCAAAATATAAAATTTCTAGGAGGTAATTGTGATATTATGATTTATAGTAAGAAATATATATTTGGATTTCATCTCTGTTTCTGGCACATAACTCCTAAAACTTCAAAAAAATTCCCTAAGTAGTTGGAGTGCTAACTGGTGTCTTTCTCATGTTAATGAGGTAACTTGGATCCCACCTAGGGATGAGTACTGATTGCTTGCCCCTCTCTTCCACCAAACGGTGGCTAGAGGTTTGACCCAGTCTCCAACAGCTCACATGGGAAATTTCCACTAAAACTCAAAAAGACATTGTTTGGAGAACTTCTGGGTTGATGAACACATGGAAGTGCTGGGACAGTGAGTAACATGCCTGGAGAGGCATGAAAACTCCTTGCTCCTTCCCACCCTTGCCCTATGCATCTCTACCATCTGGCTGTCCTGAGTTTCATCTTTTTGTAATAAACTGGTTATCTAGTAAGTTAAATGTTTCTGAGTTCTGTGAACTGCTCTAGCAAATCAGTCAAACCTGAGGAAAATGTTCTGGGTTTGCACCTCTGATGTACAGCCAATTGGATAGAAGCTCAGGCAATAACCTGGACTTGCATTTCATATATGAAGGCAGGGAGTAGGAGGACATTCTTGTAGGACTGAACCCTTTGTGTCAGAATTGAGTTTAATTGTAGTACATCCAGATGATGCTGAAGAACGGCTTGGTGGTGTGGGGAAAACCCCTATTCATTTGGTTTGCCTATGGCTTTTTTTCACACTAGTAAAAGATGTTTATCAGTTTTCACAGCCAACAGTCAGACAAAAAATAAAAGATAATTACAATCCCAAGCCATAATGGAAACATGATTAACCTAACAATGTAAAATAATTGCATACAATTTGGGGGTTAAGTAGAGTGAGGTGATAAGTGGAAATGCATACATCTACATGTTTTCATCTGCCTGGGCAGTCTATGTTTTTTAGTTGGTGCATTTCATCCATTTACGTTTAAGGTAATTATCAATATGTATGATCCTATTATCATTTTCTTAATTGTTTTGGGTGTGTTTTGTTTAGGTCTTTTTGTTCTCTTGTGTCTCATGCCTAGAGAAGTCCCTTTAGCATTTGTTGTAAAGCTGGTTTGGTAGTGCTGAATTCTATTAACTTTTGCTTGTCTGGAAAGCTTTTGATTTCTCCATCAAATCTGAGAGAGAGGCTTCTGGGTAGAATATTCTTGTATGGGTTCTTCCCTTTATCACTTTAAATATATAATAACATTCCCTTCTGGCTTTACAGAGCTTTTGAGAAGAAATCAGCTGATAACCTTATGGGAGTTCCCTTGTATATTATTTGTTGTTTTTCCCTTGTTACTTTTAATATTTTATCTTTGTCTTTGATTTTCTTCATCAGTTTGATCACTGTGTGTCTTGATGTGTTTCTCCTTGGGTTTATCCTGCTTGGGACTCTCTGTGATTCTTGAATTTGTTTAACTATTTCTTTTCCCATGTTAGGGAAGTTTTCAGCTATTATCTCTTCAAGTATTTTCTCAGATCTTTTCTCTCTTTCTTCTCCTTCTGGGATCCCTATCATGTGAATGTTGGTATGGTTCATGTTGTCCCAGAGGTCTCTTAGGCTCTCTTCACTAATTTTCATTCTTTTATCCATATTCTGTTTTGCAGCTGTGATTTCCACCATTCTGTCTTCCAGGTCATTTATCTGTTCTCCTGTATCAGTTATTCTGCTATCGATTCCTTATAGTGTAGTATTCATTTCTGTTTGTTCTTTAGCTCTTGTAAGTCTTTGGTAAACATTTCTTACATCTTCTCCATTCTTTTTCTGAGATCCTGGATCATCTTCACTATGGTTATTCTGAATTCTTTTTCTGGAAGCTTGCCTATCTCCACTTCATTTAGTTGTTTTTCTGGGGTTTTATCTTGTTCTTTCACCTGGGACTTAATCCTCTGCATTTAAAAAAAATAATTAATTTATTTTAATTGGAGGCAAATTACTTTACAATATTGTGGTGGTTTTTGCCATACATTGACATGAATCAGCCATGGATGTACATGTGTCCCCCCATCCCAAACCCCTCTTCCACCTCCCTCCCTCTCCCATCTCTCTGGGTTGTCCCAGTGCACTGGCTTTCTGTGCCCTGTTTCATGCATCACAGAGTGAAGTAAATCAGAAAGAAAAACACCAATACAGTATATGAATACATATATATGGAATTTAGAAAGATAGTAACGATGACCCTATATGCATTTTTTTAAATAACTTCCTGTGATGTAGTTTTCATGCTGGTGGCTGTGGGATTGTAGTTCTTCTTGCTTCTGCTGCCTGCCCTCTGGTGGATGAGGCTAAGAGGCTTCCTGAATGGTGAGAAAAACAGGATCTTGTTTTGTTGGGCAGGGCCAAGCTAAGTAAAATGGTTATCCAATTGTCTGCTGATGGGTGGGGTTGTGCTCCATCCATGGTAGCTGTTTTACCTGAGGCAACCCATTCAATCAGTTCAGTTCAGTTCAGTCACTCAGTCCTGTCCAACTCTTTGCGATCCCATGGAATGCAGCACGTCAAGCCTCCCCGTCCATCACCAACTCCCAGAATTCACTTAAACTCATGTCTATTGAATTGGTAATGCCATTCAACCATCTCATCCTCTGTCATCCCCTTCTCCTCTCGTCTTCAATCTTTCCCAGCATCAGGGTCTTTTCCAATGAGTAGGCTCTTCGCATCAGGTGGCCAAAGTATTGGAGTTTCAGCTTCAACATCAGTTCTTCCAATGAATATTCAGGACTGATTTCCTTCAGGATTGACTGGGTGGATCTCCATGCAGTCCAAGGGACTCTCAAGAGGCTTCTCCAATACCATAGTTCAAAAGCATCAATTCTTTGACACTCAGCTTTCTTTAAAGTCCAACTCTCATATCCATACATGACTACTGGAAAAACCATAGCCTTGACTAGATGGACCTTTGTTGACAAAGTAATGTTTCTGCTTTTTAATATGCTGTCTAGGTTGGCCGTAAGTTTTCTCCCAAGGAGTAACCATCTTTTAATTTCATGGCTGCAATCACCATCAGCAGCGATTTTGGAGCCCCCCAAAATAAAGTTTGACACTGATTCCACTTTTTTCTCCATCTATTTGCCATGAAGTGATGGGATCAGATGCCATGACCTTAGTTTTCAGAATGTTGAGTTTTAAGTCAACTTTTTCATTCTCTTTCACTTTCATCAAGAGACTCTTTAGTTTCTCTTCACTTTCTGCCATAAGGGTGGTGTCATCTGCATATCTGAGATTATTGATATTTCTCCCAGAAATCTTGATTCCAGATTGTGCTTCTTCCAGCCCAGCATTACTAACGATGTACTCTGCATATAAGTTAAATAAGCAGGATGACAATATACAGCCTTGAAGTACTCTTTTTCCTATTTGGAACCAGTCTGTTGTTCCATGTCCAATTCTAACTGTTGCTTTCTGACCTGCATACAGGTTTCTCAAGAGACAGGTCAGATGGTCTGGTATTCCCATATCTTTCAGAATTTCCCACAGTTTATTGTGATCCACACAGTCAAAGGCTTTGGCACAGTCAATAAAACATAAATAGATGTTTTTTCAGGAACACTCTTGCTTTTTCGATGATCCAGGGGATGTTCGCAATTTGATCTCTGGTTTCTCTTCCTCTTCAAATCCAGATTGAACATCTGGAAGTTTATGGTTCACGTATTGCTGAAGCCTGGCTTGGAGAATTTTTAGCAGTACTTTACTAGTGTGTGAGATGAGGGCAATTGTGCGGTAGTTTGAGCATTCTTTGACATTGCCTTTTTTAGGGATTGGAACAAAAACTGACCTTTTCCAGTCCTGTGGCCACTGCTGAGTTTTCCATATTTTCTGGAATTTTGAGTGCAACACTTTCATAGCATCATCTTTCAGGATTTGAAATAGCTCAACTGGAATTCCATCACCTCCACTAGCTTTGTTCAGAGTGATGCTTCCTAAGGCCCACTTGACTTCACATTCCAGGATGTCTGGCCTTAGGTGAATGATCATGCCATCGTGATTATCTGGGTCATAAAGATCTTTTTGGTACAGTTCTGTGTATTCTTGCCACCTCTTCTTAATATCTTATGCTTCTCTTAGGTCCCTACCATTTCTGTCCTTTATTGAGCCCATTTTTGCATGAAATGTTCCCTTGGTATCTCTAATTTTCTTGAAGAGAACTCTAGTCTTTCCCATTTTGTTGTTTTCTTCTATTTCTTTGCATTGGTCACTGAGGAAGGCTTTCTTATCTCTCCTTGCTATTCTTTGGAACTCTGCATTCAAATGGGTATATCTTTCCTTTTCTCCTTTGCTTTTCACTTCTCTTCTTTTCACAGCTATTTCTAAGGCCTCCTCAGACAGCCATTTTGCTTTTTTGCTTTTTTCTTGGGGATGGTCTTGATCCCTGTCTCCTGTACAATGTAATGAATCTCTGTCCATAGTTCATCAGGCACTCTGTCTATTAGATCTAGTCCCTTAAATCTATTTCTCATTTCCACTGTATAATCATTAGGGCTTTGATTTAGGTCAAACCTGAATGGTCTAGTGGTTTTCCTTACTTTCCTCAATTTATGTGTGAATTTGGCAATAAGGAGTTCATGATCTGAGCCACAGTCAGCTCCCAGTCTTGTTTTTGCTGACTGTATAGAGCTTCTCCATCTTTGGCTGCAGTGAGTATAATCAATCTGATTTCGGTGTTGACCATCTGATGATGTCCATGTGTAGAGTCTTCTCTTGTGTTGTTGGAAGGGGGTGTTTGCTATGACCAGTGCGCTCTCTTGGCAAAACTCTATTAGCCTTTGCCCTGCTTCATTCTGTACTCCAAGGCCAAATTTGCCTGTTACTCCAGGTGTTTCTTGGCTTCCTACTTTTGCATTCCAGTCCCCTATAATGAAAAAGACATCTTTTTTTGGGTGTTAGTTATAGAATGTCTTGTATGTCTTCATAGAATCATTCAACTTCAGCTTCTTCAGCATTACTGGTTAGGGCATAGACTTGGATTACGGTGATATTGAATGGTTTGCCTTGGAAACGAACAGAGATCATTCTGTGGTTTTTGAGATTGCATCCAAGTACTGCATTTTGGACTCTTTTGTTGACTCTGATGGCTACTCCATTTCTTCTAAGGGATTCTTGCCCACAGTAGAGGGCTCACTCCAAAGGGCACCTCTCAGGATTGCTGCTACCAGGGCCCCCATCCCTGCAGTGAGCCACTGCTGACCCACACCTCCACAGGAAACCCTCCAACACTAACAGGTAGGTCTGGTTCAGTTTCCTGTGGGGTCGTGGCTCCTTTCCCCTGGGTCCTGGTGCATGTAAGATTTTGTTCACAAGATTGGGGTCTCTGTTTCCCCCAGTCCTTTTGAAGTCCTGCAATCAAATCCTGCTGGCCTTCAAAGTCTTATTCCCTGGGGATCCCTAGTCCCTTTGCTGGATCCTCAGGCTGGGAAGCCTTATGTGGGGATCAGATCCTTCACAATAGTGGGAGAACTCCTTTGGTATTATTATTCTCCAGTTTGTGGGTCACCCCCCTAGCCAGTATGTGATTTGATTTTATCATGATTGCACTCCTCCTACCATCTTGTTGCGGCTTCTCCTTTGACTCTGGATGTGGGGCATTTTTTTTTTTTTGGTGGTAAGTTTCTGCATCCTCTTGCCAATGATTGTGTAACAGCTAGTTGGGACTTTGGTGCTCTCACAGGACATGACTACATGTCCTTCTACTCTGCCATTTGAACCATAAAAAGATTTTTAGATTAAAAAGAAAAAGTATGACTCATGAAAGGAAAAACTGATAAGTGGACTTCATGAAAATTAAAAATATGTGTTCTAAAAAAGACACCATAACAATGATAAAAAAAAGACTGGGAAAATATTTGAACAATATATATTTGATAAAGAACTTATATCCTATATATGAAAAGAACACTTAAAACTCAACAATAAGAAAACAAGTAACTCACTTTAAAAATGGGCAAAAGATGTGAATAGGTATTTCTACAAATAGTATTGCCAATAAACATATGAAAAGATGCTCAACATAATATGACATGACAAAATTGTAAATTCAAATGATGAGATAGTACTACATACTCATTAAAATGACTAAAATCATAAAAAACTGACAATATCAAATGCTGACAGGGATATGGGGCAATAAGAGATCTCATTCATTGTTGGTGGGAATGCACAAAGATACAGCCATTTTGGAAGACAATGTTTCAGTTTCTTGCATAGTTAAAAGGCCTCCCTGATAGCTCAGTTGGTAAAGAAAATGCCTGCAATGTAGGAGACCCCAGTTCGATTCCTGGGTCAGGTAGATCCACTGCAGAAGTGAGAGGCTACCCATTCCAGTATTCTTGGGCATTCCTTCTGGCTCAGTTGGTAAAGAATCTGCCTGCAATGTGGGAGACCTGGGTTCAACCCCTGGGTTGGGAAGGTCCCCTGGAGAAGGGAAAGCTACCCACTCCAGCATTCCGGCCTAAAGAATTCCATGGACCTTGCAAAGTCCATGGGGTTACAAAGAGTCAGGGACACGACTGAGTGACTTTCACTTTCACAAGATTAAATATCATCTTACTGAATAATCCAGTAATGACCCTTGTAATGTTTAGGCAGATCCACATAATACAGACTTCAGAACATAATACAGAACACAGAAATTGATTTATAAATATATGATCAATTAATTTTCAATAAAAGTGCCAAACTATTTCAACAGAGAAGGGAAAGTCTTTTCAACAAATGGTGCTAGGAAAAATGGATATTCAAATGGAAAGTAATGACCATAAACCTTCACCTTATACAATATACCATAATTAATGTGTGGTTCAGGCATCTAAATATAACAGTTAAATCTATAAAACCTCTACAATGACAGTGTTTAATACAACAGACAATCATGTATCTCAATTTATATTTAATGTTAAAAATAAAGTAAATTTTAAAAATAAGCTCTTCAGCCTCACTAATCATATGTCAAGTGCTTGGTAGCCAAAATTAGCTTGTGGTTCCCATGTTGGACAAGGCAGCTATTGAATATTTCCATCATTCAAAAAGTTCTATTGAACAGTTTTGTTCTAGAAGAAAACATAGGAGAAAATCTCTGTGACATTTAGGTTAGGCTTCTTAAAGATACACATGAAAAGAACAAATGGTAAAATAAAGAATCGATTAATTCTACCCTTTAAAGATTTAAAAATGTTGATCTTCAAAAGATACCAAGAAAATCTTGATGCAAAATGAGAGATAATGTTTTCATTACTTTTTTCTGAAAAATGATTATGAAAGAAAAGAATATAAAATGGCTCATAATTAAATAATCACAAGGCAAAAACAATAAAAACATGAACAAAAAGTTTAAACAGGCACTTCACAAAATACATAAATAGCCAGTAAGCATATGAAGAGATACACGACATCAGAGAAATGCAGATTAAGAGAACAACATACCACTACAAACCTTTTAGAAGTCTAATTCTATAAAAAGAAAAGGAAAATATCACAAATTAGCAAGGATGCGGATTGAATGGAACTATTGTAGCAAAGATGTGGATTGAATGGAACTATTGTAATGTCCATGTAGGAATGGGTATTACAATAGTTTAGAAAACTGGTTAGCAATTACTTTAAAAAATTGAACATACACCTATCATATATCCTATCCACATTCCATGAATGATATTTATCCCAGAAAAATCAATATATGTGTCCACAAAAACACTTGTACATTCATGTCCATAGCAGCTTTATTCAGAGTGCCTAAAACTGGAAACAATCCAAATACCTATAATAAATAGATGAATAATCAATGGTAGTACTTACTCATCAATAAAATGAATGAATAACTGGAACATGTAACAACAAGCATAAATCTCAAAATAATTATGCTGATTGAAGTCAGACACAAAAGAATACATAGGTATAATTCTATTAATATAAAACTCTAGAAGATGCTAACTAATCTATTATGACAAAAAGCAGGTCAGTGCGGCCTTGGGATCAGCGACAGAGGTAGGGGTGGAATGCAAAGTGGTATGAGGAACCTTTTGGGGTGTTAGAATTGTTCTATATCTTGATTGAGGTAATGGTTTCACAGAGATAAATATCTGTCAAAATTCATCAAAATTTATATTTTAAATAGATGCATCTGATTGTACATAAGCCATCCCAATAATATTGATACAAAAATACTGAAACTTAGAAGCAGCAAAAATTTCAAACAGAATGTAGACCTTTCATTTGGGGTCCAGAGAGATAATCCACTGGGAAAACCTGAGTAGGATCTGTTTTGAAACTCACTGAGACACCTATTTTCCAACAAACGGCTCTCTTGTAGGCTTGAATCAGATTTCTAGCAAATCTATCCAAGGAGCTCCTCCCAAAACTAATGAGTAAAATCACATCTAAAATTCTCATCACTAATCAAAGTCACTGGTTTAGCTTATTGTGACATGACATATCCCTCTTGGAAACTGGTAGAATATAAATTATCAACAGGCAAATGGCTTAAGCCATTCAAGTGTTAGTCAGTCGTGTTCAACTCTTTGGGCCTCTCTAAAGCCACTTCTGAAATTCAAAAATAGTATTTGAAAAAGTGACATTGTAATTCTTTTTTTTTTTGAAAATTAAAAAAATATTTTAAGTTTGTTTATTTATTTTTGGCTCTGCTAGGTCTTCATTGCTGCAGGGGCTTTTCTCTAGTTGTGGTGAGTGGGAGCTCCTCTCTAGTTGAGGTATGTGGGCTTCTCATTGCCATGACTTCTCTTACTGTTGAGCACTGGCTCTAGGGCACAGGGGCTTCAGTAGCTGTGGCACGTGGGCTCAGTAGTTGCAGCTCCCAGGTTCCAGAGCATAGACTCAGTAGTTGTAGAGCAGGAGCTTAGTTCCTCTACAGTATGTGGGTTCTTCCCAAATCAGGAATCAAACCTGTGTCTTCTGCATTGCCAGGCCACTGAGCCAATAGAGAAACTCACCTTGTAATTCTTATAGTATGATCCTAAAGATATATCACAGGTACATTTCAAAGCAGGTTGAACAGATATGAAAAACACTGGAAGTATAGAAACTCATTAGGAAAGAGGCTCAACAGTTTAAACCCGCACTGGGAAAAGGTAAACAGAGAAGAACAGGAGGGACACCAAAGTTAAATAAAGTCATTTGCTTGATTGCTAAAACTTTTGATTTAGGAAATATCAAGGAATCTTATGTAAGATTTTACTATGAGAAAATCACTGTCATTCATTTGAAATCTCAAAATTCTTGGTAAAAAAGATATTTCCTTATTCTAATCTGCTATTCCCTCCTGCTACCATCCTTTCCCTCGTTCTTTTTGTAACTTAATTATTGAGTATTTACACCAAATGCTATACTTGCCTACCTAGTTTCTCATTTGATACCTACAAAGATAGCATCATCCTCATTTCAGAGGTAAGTATTCACCTGAAAACTCATCATAAAATTATTTAAACGGAGAGGTTATATTTCTATTTTTTCATACCTACCCCAATTTTGGCCTCTTTCAAACTGCTGTTTGTTCTCAACATTTCACTGAAACTATTTTCTAAAGTAACCAAGAACTGGTAACCAAATCTAATGGCCTCCTATCCATTCTTTAAGGTCCAGTTCAAGTGTCACCCCATTCCCAATGTCTTTCCTGGTATTCCTACCACTCCCTTCTCCAAGCTAGAAGTAATATTTCCCTACTCTATGTCCCTGTACCCATTGCTACAAGGTTGATCAGATTTTTCAGTCATGTGATTATGCCTTTATTTACATAGTCACAGTTACCATTCATTTATTGCACATGTAATGTGTCATTCATTGTGCTCAGTAAGGAGAGTATAGAGATGATTAAGGCATAATCTCTCTTCTCCTAAAGGACATAAGGAAAAAGGTAAACAATAATTATAAATCAGTGCAATGAACTACTCAAAAGTGGCACAGGTTAGACAACCAAAAATATTTGTGGGCCAAATGCATTATTCTTCTATTTTCAAAATAACTAAAGGAAAGCATGTACTTGAGGTATTCCTACAGCCATGCTAATTCTTACCATTTTGTGGGACCTGAAAAACTATGAGTAGATTATTTTTAGCCCAAATATCATATAGTAATTATCTTAAATTTTCTGGGGGCAGGTTGTTGTTGTTTAGTCGGTAAGTCATGTCCAACTCTTTTGCGACCCCATGGACTGTAGCCTTCTAGGTTCCTCTGTCCATGGGCTTCTCCAGGCAAGAATACTGGAGTGGGCTGCCATGCCCTCCTCCAAGGGATCTTCCCAACCCAGGGATCAAACTCATGTCTCCTGCATTGGCAGGTGGATTCTTTACCACTGAGCCACCAGGGAAGCCCCTGGGGGCAGGTATAGACATCCAACTGGAAAACTTAGATTTGGACTGTGAACGTAAAACATTCCATATACCCATCCTCTCCTCCAAATCTACACAGAAATCCACTGGCCTAGTACATAAAAGCAAATCTTCTAGTTAGAGTATACATAGATATGACAGTAATAAAATATTTATATGGAAATCTTATTAGATTTCAGAGAAGTACAATCTTAATGCCATGAATTCTTGAGACAGCTCTGAATCAATCAAAATAATATACGCTTTTGAGTATAGCCATTTTGTGGGATGAAATATTTAACGATGGTGCACACCTTGGCTGATTTTGTGTACAGAGTATATACCACTAAACATCTCATCTGTGCCCCATTTTTCATTTTATATAGTCATAAACCTTGAGAAAATTTAAGAGCTGCTTGCTATTTAATAACATCTAAAATTTTCCACAATATTAAACCTGTAGTCTAGATTCCCAGGCCGTGACTTCTGAAACTTAAGTGCTTAGATATTTGGAATTATATGGATACAGTGAAAAATTGAATGCAGTTTCTTGAGAGATCTATCAAAACAGAAGTCATCTGGAAATAAACAGCTATGGCTTGGCAGATAGGCACAGCTTCAGCTTTTGCCTCTTTAATCTTGGCATGAAATAACACACTGATAGTGATGAACCAACAAATGCACTTCTCCAGCTCTCTTTAAAAGTAGCATTTCTGTTGAAAAACATTACAAAACAAATGTTTAAAAAGATAATTATGTGTTCATCAAATGCCCATATGTTCATTAAATATCTGCCTCTGTGGAGTAAAAAAAAAGCATGTGTCGTTCTCACGGACAACTGCCCATTTTAAACTTCACTTAACGGGTTACAAACTATTTCATGCTTAGCAGGCAAAAAAAAAAAAAAAACATAGCAAGCTACATAGGCCTACAATGGACTTATCCTTTCTGTTTAAATAAATTTCCTCTTTCAAGAAACAAAGGTTTGAACAAGAGGAAAAAGTGACAGATACTATAGCATCTTCATGCACTGATGTTCTTCTCCCCAAACATTTTATTCTAGAATTATTTTTGTCCAACTTGGAGCAAACATTCCATTAAGACAAACCATAGTCTTATAGAAATGGTCTTTACATTCCATGTTCTATGCATGGGACGGATGCTCAGGAATGGAGCGTTGGGATGACCCAGAGGGATGGGATGGGGAGGGAGGTGGGAGGAGGTTCGTAGGGGGGGAGCACATGTGAACCCATGGCTGATTCATGTCAATGTATGGCAAAAACTACTACAATATTGTAAAGTAATTTGCCCCCAACTAAAATAAATACACTTATTTTAAAAAAATGGTCTTTACTAGTTGACTTGATGGTTCAAAAATGTTTAGCTCATGTATGAAAGAGTATTACTTTGCTTCTCTTGACTTTCGCCATAAACAAAAACAAAACTAAAAGACTGAGATCTGGACCATGGCTTAAATAGTTCACTTATTTTAATACATGAATTTTTAAAAAGGGAATATTCCTTGCAGTGACAATACAGCTGAATTTGAGTAAAGCAAGAATATGAATACAAATGTATGACTCTACAGGTACAACAATTTTTTTTTTTGCATTTTTTGCATTTTTGAACCTGAATGTCCCAAAAGGCAAGGCAAACTAATGATGCTATCAATCTCATTTCAACCATTTCATTTGACACTGTGTATTACAGACAACATCCTTTGATATTAATCTCTCCTTTGTGGGTCTCTTTCTCCTTCCAAATTCATTTCACATTCAAGGACAACCATATACAGCTGCTTGCCTACCACACATAATTACCACCCTCCATGAGGGTATGCTGACAGAGCCAAGAAAAGCAAAGGGCCTCGCACTTATTTAGCTAAATTAGTCACATCCCTACTGTCAATCAAGGCAATTCAGGCAGGGGCAACATGTTGGGATTTTTCAAAGCCAACAAATAATTGTGCAATGTGTTAGCTCTATAACAAGGCTGGGCAGAGTTCATAAGTTGAATGGCACTGGCAATGATTACTGTAATCACAAGGAAATCCTCAGTATTGGTAATAGAAACAAACCATCACAGTCACTGTATTCAATGTCTCTGGCCATCATCCAGTGAAGGGTTCTACTTGCTATAGTTACTAAAGCACAGAACTCAAGTAATCAAGAAGCTGAGTCATTAAGTTTCATTTTCTCTATATTTTTAAACCACATACTCCCAAGGCTTTCTGACTGGTGACAGAATTAGACACTTACATTTTGGATAGCTTCTCTAACACTAAGTATCTTATAAATTCTTGAGAGCTTATTATTCAAAGGGTACTGACTGTAAGAATTTTCAACTGTTTTCTATTGACCGGAGTTAGGCATTCATTTCAGAGAGAGCTACTGGCAGGTTCTTATTTTAATGCAGTATCATTTAAAGGTGCCAAATGTGTTCCTCTATCTGAGCAATAAAGCCAAATGAATTTTATTCACTGACTCATCACATAGCAGTCAGTTCCTATTCCATAAAAAAATGCATTCCTATCATCACACAAGTGTAATGTCAAAGAGAAAGGATATACATTGTAGTGATTAATGACATGACTTCAAATTTAGTCCTAGTGCCTTCCCTATGTAACTTCGGGAAGCTTTTTAACATTCTGAAGGTCATTTTTGTCATCATTAAGATGGGTACAATGGTGTTAACCTCATAGATAACTGGTAGGAATTAAATAATATAATGAAGCATTGTATCTGGCATGTTTTAAATACTCAAAAAATGCTAGCTAGTAGTGGTGAGGGGGTAGGTAATATCTATGGTGGTCTACATATTATTTGACATTCTACATATTATTTGACATTCCTCCCACCAAGATGTGGAAAATGAATCCTCCTTCCCTGAATATGAGTGAGCGCATATAGCTTCTTCCTCATGTGTTCACTCTCTACCTCTCTGTCAGTGCACATGTAGGTGTTCCAGTTCATGTATCCATGAAAAGTTCTAACCTACAGCTAGCAGCAAATGTCAGACATGTGAGTGAGCTTTCAGGCGATGCCAGCCTTCAAACCTCCCGAGGCTGATATCAAGCAAAACAGAGATTATCTGTCCTCACCAACTCTGCCCAAATCACAGATTCTTGCTGTTGTTTCAGGCCAGGGCTGGTTTGTTACACAGCAACAGAGAAGTGGCACATCATTGAAGCAACATGGAGACTAGTCACCAAAATCTGACAGAAATGTCACTTCCATTGTAGGCTAAGGCATGAAATACTATCACCACCACAGCAAATGTTTGTTGACAAATGTATAGTTTACAAGGGCTTCCCTTGTGGCTCAGCTGGTAAACAATCTGCCTGAAATGTGGGAGACCTGGGTTGGGAAGATCCCCTGGAAATGGGAAAGGCTACCCACTGCAGTATTCTGGCCTGGAGAATTCCATGGACTGTATACCCCATGGGGTCGCAAAGAGTTGGACATGACTGAGCAACTTTCACTTCACTTCATAGTTTACAAAGCAGTTTCTTAACTATCATCTCATTTGATGCCCTATAACAACTCTAAAAGACAAGCAGAACCACTGACCCCTTTTATAGAATAGACAATCAAGTTTCAGAGAAGTTAGCTAATTTGTATGAAATCACTCAAATATTAAGCGACGTGATCAAATATGGACTCTACATACTGATCTTTATTATGTGTGACAATACATAGGATTCCCCTTAGGTTTTATTTTCTTCCCTAGAACCAGTTGGTCTCATATTTGGTGGTCACTTCTATGGGCTTCCTTTACTTTTATTCCCAAAACAGTTATTGGCATTCTGGAGTCTGCTTGATACACAGAAAAAGGGCTTTTCCATCAGACTGCTAATAATCTAATAAGAGGCTAGAAACATGTGACACCATATGAAAGACACAGTTAGCAAAAAATGGCAATGACACAACAACAACAGAGAATGTCACTCTTGACGAATCATTCAACTAGCAATAATAGCATAATTACATGGTAATATGTCTGTCAGGCACGGGCAGAATTGCATGGAGAAGATTCTAGGTCAAAGGATGAGATGCTAGAACAAATTTTCATTGTGTCCATCATTGGGAAATGGGAACAATGTGAAATGGGCCATTCTGACCTCTATGATAGGAAATAGATGGCCATATGTAGCCACAAGCTGATATTTTAAGGTTGGGGATGGTAAAAAATAATAATAATAATAATTTGAGAAGCTAAAGGCAAGGGAAAAGACAGAGATGACAAAGATAAGAAACTTTTCCAAAATCCTATTAGTATACTCAGCACGCATATAGCAGTTTAACATTTTTGAAATATGAAGTATTTTTTTTTCTTTGCCTTCCTCTCCTCCCACCAGTTTTTCAAACTTGGGCAATTTTGATCCAATGAAACAAAAAGTTAATAAAAGTAGCTAACATTTGTTGAACACAAACTGGACCAGGCACTTCTGTAAGAACTTTGCATTCATTATTTAACCCACATAACAATATTCTCAAGTAGGTCTTCCTTTTACAGCTAAGAGAACAGGGGCATGAAGAGGTTGAAAATGTTGCCCAGTGTTAAACTGTCCTTGGTACTTGGGTACTTGGTGGGGTTGGAACTCAGAAGTCTGTCTCTAAAGGATATCCTCTTAATCTCTACCCTGTACCACATTGACTCATTTAAAGTGCAGGGCCTAATGTTAGTATCATTAGAGAGCATTATGAAAGAGACAGAGTCTTTTAATTTTCCTTTCTAGATGATGCTGCATGCAAACCATGCCAGAAATTTTTTAGTTCCTTTCTCAGTGTGGGCACAGATTAGGTCCATGTCATTTTCTCTGTCCTCTGCCTAGTATATAATCTCAGACACCTGGTGTTTGAAAAATACAATTTTACAAGGCTAAATAGATGTCAGCTATAATCAGTATATATATGTGTATATATATGTGTGTGTGTGTGTATATATATATATATATATATATATATATATATATATATACGGTAGTTTTCATTGTACAATTTCATCTCTTTACATGTAAAATAGTTTCTTTATGTCTCTACTGTTAGGATAGATAGATTTGTAAATGATAAGCGAGAGGTAATTTTAAGTCATGGTACAATTAAACTCGGAAATACAAGTCCATATTTTCTTTAGGGAAATGTTGCATCTTGTCCATGAGAATTTCAGCTTGTATGTCTGAAAACCAGATTCATTTTTATCACTCTGCATGCTAAGTCATTTCAGTAGTATCTGACTCTTTGTGACCCTATGGCCCGTAGCCTGCCAGGCTGCTCTGTCTATGGGGATTCTCCAGGCCGGAATACTGGAGTGGGTTGCCATGCCCTCCTCCAGGGGATCTTCCTCATCCAGGGATTGAATCCATGTCTCTTACATCTCCTGCATTGGCAGGCAGGTTCTTCAGCACTACCGCCACCTAGGAAGCCCTCTATCACTCTAGTGTCTCTACACAGCTGCAATCAGATAACAATAGAATAGTAACAGTGCTAGCAGGCACATGATCAAGTTAAGTCAATTCTCTCTCTAACAGGGAAGAATTGTCCATTGTGAGTATTTAAAACATTAGACCCCAAATAAGGAATTTCATTAGTCTGGAAATCCAGCCAGTACTGTGGTAGTTTCACAAAAACAACCCAGAAGAGAGTGTCAAACTTTGACCCACCCAGAACCCACCCCCTCCCTACACTCCACCAGTAAGTTCAGTCACTCAGTAGTGTCCAATTCCTTGCGACCCCATGGACTGCGTGCAGCACACCAGGCTTCCCTGTCCTTCACTATCTCCTGGACTTTGCTCAAACCCTCCACTAGTATGGGGCTAGTTAAAAGGTAATGGAAGACCAGTCCCCTGGCATGCCACTCCTACTTGGCTCCACCTCAGCCACAATTACCATGAATAGATGAAGTAAGTGAGGCAGTACTGTGTGACACCCCTATTCTTCTGGACTTGAGAACCAAGTTCCCTGGCCATGAGAATAAAGCAGGGCAGGGGCCAGAGTGAGGAAGGCAGGCACAGAAAACTTGTGATTTTTTTTCTCCATTACCTTGGCTTGACTAGAAAAAACTCCTTTGCTGAGGAATAAGAAAGATCACTCTGAAGACAATGGAGTTCAAGCCCCACTCCTAGTCACTCAGCCATTTCCTTCATAAACCCTCTGGGAGATTTCTGGTTATTATTAGCACCGCTAATATTATTTTTTCTCCCTTAAAACGTGGGCATGGAATATCTTTTCTTCTTTCCAAGCCCATGCAGTTAAGATGTTCACTCCTCCCTGAGAGGATAGATTAGAGCTCAGCAAGCAAACGGCTGTTTATTCTTTGACAAAGATAGTAAGAGTAAAAAAGAAGCTTCCTGTAGCACTGGGGAGAGAATGAAGGTAGTTTAAGAAAAGGAGTATAAATAGAAAACAATCATCTGCAATATAATAAAATCATTAATATGCTTTTCAGCAATATTACTGTTGTATTATATGCATGTCACTTATTTTCTGCATTTCTTAACAGGAATTAAACATTAATCCCCAACACATGATTTCCCCCCAGTCTGTCTTCTTCTCTAGCTACAAATAATAAAGCTTAGAGCTCCTTCTCTACTGTATTTTTTAATCTCCTTTACACTCATGTCATAGTCATTATATTAAAAAAAATGCTTTTTCTTTAAAAAAAAAAAAATAAACCCTAATGCTACATTTTTCTTTTGGTCCCAGCCAAGATTCAGCTTTTACATTCCCAAACATTTTTTGTATCATTGCATCTGGTGATTACAGTCTATTAATTAGAATTTTTTTCATTTTTACATTTCTGTCCTGCTAGATCAGCTCAAGTTATTAGAGATGGAAGGTTTAAGCACTGCAGGCACCAGTGACATCACGGTTACCATAGAAATAAAAATCTAGCAACAATAATGCTAGGTTTCTTTCTTTACCAGCCATGCTGCATTGCTGGTGTTCAAATATTCCACCCGAGGATAAAAGCTCAGAAGCTTCCTGTCATTACATAACCTATACTATTCCAAACACATTTTCAGAATTTAAAAATGAGAAGAAAAAAAAAAGAGTGAGGGTTATTTATATCCAATCTGTCAACTTACATAATTAGTCACAGGTACTTCAAAGCCCTAAATGAAGATAAGGTAAATAAAACATACACTTGAAACCTGGAGATAAACAAGACTTCTATTACATGGCATTCATGACCAAAATCAAAACCTGTATCATAAGCTAAATGACAAATTATAAAATCCCTAGGCATGAAGTCTGCCTTCCTTTTACAAACTCATTCTAGATTCTTTTCTATATCATTTTAATTAGTGTCTGAAAACAGGACTGTACCTTTAGAATATTTCCATTTTGAAAGCAAGGAAAGAGGTTACTCTGGGCTGTTTTTCACCTTCTACTTGAATTCTTACAGCAAGCCATCTGCTTTTAGACTGAATAGCTAGGTATTTTCTGTCAGTTACATTTCTGAGAGGAAAAAGATTACTGTCAGAAACCAATTACTCAACCTGATTGTGGCCTGGTAATATCAGGTTGCTAGTGACCTTGATATAACTACATACACACACTTCACCCTGCTCTGTTTAACAAAATGTAACACAGAATCATTTTGTAACTTTAAAATTTTAATTTATATTCTCTCTTTCTCTCTCCTTTCTCACCTCCCTTGCCTTCTAGCTCTCCCTCCTCCTCCTTCCCTTCCTCACTCTGTCTCTCTGAGAAAAGCTGTGGCTCGAATTGGGAATGATTTTGAAATAAGTTCTAAACTTGCCAAAATCTCCAACCAGCTTCCATAAATTAATGACTCTTCTAGTAATCAATAACAAGACATGATTTCCCACTGAATTCTAATATTGCAGATCAATCTTCAGTTGCTACTATCTCCATGACTTAGTGTTCCAAAGATTTATGATGGTGGCAAATATGCTTTATTGAAATACAACATGAACCTAATTGACTACAATCCTGTACAAATTGCAAAGATATGTAATGCTACAATTAATGTAATTAGAGAGGAAAATTGATGGTCATTACAAATGCAATCAGAGACTTTTACATTATTATATTTACCACACTAGTGGGCTTATCGTCACTATAAAATACATGCCCATTTTAACAGTAAAATTGAGTAAAAATACCAATAAAGTAAAATAAACAATAAATGGGGTGTTCTTTGAATGATTTAGGAGTAGCTTTAGGTAATGGAAAATTCATACCATAGCACTGTCAGTCCATTAATTTCAGCCATTTTCCTGATTAATTCTGATCACCACACCTGGATCAATCAAGTGGTGATCTTCATTGATCACTGAGGCAATATAAAATGAATGCATTTTTATTTCCATACACCATTTATTTTGTGGCTACTGGCAGAGTCATACTCTCTTTGATCCTCTGGATAAACAAGGCTAGCAAACAAATGGTTTTGCCATTCAAAATGCTACTTTACTTTGTCAGTGCCAGACAGAGCAGTTGCCACATAAGTATAACTGTACTCAAATATCTCAGACTGTTTCTATAAAATAGCAAGCCTAGCTGAAAAAAATGGAAATATTACTCACGATTCTAATCTGACATCATGTGGATAGAATTAAAGCATTTTTTCTTAATTCAGGTGAAAGCAGTTGTGGGTTTAGAAGTCTGCATCTTGAAGTCAGGGAGTACATATACTTGAATGGAGGGTTAGAAAAGACAGCTCATAGATAGATGGACACTAGCACAGGCGCTGAAGACTAGAAAAACCTGATTGGTTTCAGACCATGGATGTCAAAAAAGAATGAATCATCAAATAGGCTACTCAATTTTCTCATTGAAATGAAAATAACTGAAGACTAAAATAGCTTTAAGTATGCTATGAGTAGCTGCACCAGTATTACATTGAAGAGACCTCAAAGGAACATCACAGGAACCCAAGGAAAAGTTCAAACTCCGCTGGAACTGTGGGTTTAGACAGGCAACTTCATAATGACCACAGCCAACAATCTGTGTGTGTGTGTGCATGGGCACAGGCATTGGGGTGGCGGGGTGTGCGAGGAGGAGAGCTCTATTTCTGCTTCAGGCAGGCTCCTGAAATTGGAAAATCTCCGGGGTTCTGAAGAACTCCCAGAAATTTTAATCTACCTAGATTATTGTTTGTGTTCAAAATAGAATTTTTCTAGAAAGAGGATTTGAAACATCAATATATATTCAATATATAACTCATGAATTAATTTAGAGAAATCTTAGATTATTTTGATATTTTTCAGCACCAAAAGAAAATGTATAATTCATTTTAACAAGTTAATACTAGTGTTTTTTCAACCCTTTCAACTCAGGAGAAATTGTATCATCTATTATTCTGACAAGAGTGTGAAAGGTAGACAAAGGCTCTTAATTTCTAAATCAGAGGACCTCAAACATTTTTACTTTATCATGAAGAGACTGTTTTACATTGTGAATTAGTACACATGCATGTGTATCTGCATACCTTTGCGTGTACCCCTGACACTAGGTTTTAGAAATCAGAACTTTATAAGTGATGCACACTGATATGTTTTATTCTATTCTACTTCTTTTTTTATTTTTATTTTTTTAATTAGTTTATTTATCTATTTTTTAACTTTACAATATTGTATTTGTTTTGCCATACATCGACATGAATCCACCATGGGTGTACATGTTCTATTCTACTTTTCAAATATGCTAGTTGTAACCTACTAAATAGATTTTATAACCCTCTAATAGTTCTCAAACTGTAGCTTGAAAAACATTGTTCTAAACCATAGTAATTGGTAAGTTTCTAAAAGCCATAGCTTCCATGGCCACAGTCATTCAGTTGTAATATCCATGGTTTTCCCCAGTAAAATCTACAACCTTACCCCAAGAAGCAAAAACCAACCCCCAACACACACACCCTGACATTTAGAAATGACAAACAAATGACAAACAGAATCCCAGTCACTTCATTGAATATTCATGAGTTAAAACATAGCTTTTCCTGTGTCATCACTCTAATTTTTCAAGTGGCTTTCTTCCAAGGCCAGAAAAAGAAGCTTTCTCTCAGAACTCAAATTATTATTGAAGTGCTAGTAAATCTCAGAGATAAGGCAGGCAAATAATTTCAATTTCCTCCATTTATTTTCTTTCTTAATTTAATTAAAACATGGATCATTTCAGGTTTTTGCCCCTATAACATAGTTATAGAGTTGAGAGAGCTATTTAGCTTATGAGTTTATACCTAGGCAGTGTGAAATACTGGCAAATGGAAAACTTGATAGTAGCCAGGAAAACACACTACAGATGGCTCCCAGTCAGTCTACCAAAACATTGAGAGGAAATTTAGCAATTGCAAAATTTAGAATGGCTCTGTGGTTATCTTTGCTGACAAGGAATGCAGTAAGTTGCACTGTAACATGATGTTCAGCCAAGGATTTCATAGTATAGGAATGATACCAGATTTGGAGACATGATCCAAAATTGCTAATATCTATATCCAACTGACAAGTAGATAATGGGAAAGTTCATTAAACACAAGAGAAACAATGTTATTCACATTGCATAAAGCAAGTTATTGCAATAAGTAAAGCTCTTTTTTCTTTGTGGAACAGATGTGTTTCCAAAAATGTGGCTGTAAAACTAATTTATATAAAACAAATCTTACATTTCCATTGATTTCCATTATAGAATTTGAGATGAGTCCCCAGCAAAAAGATATTTTAACAGACTGAATTCAAAAGTTTTGGTGACTAGCTGAGTTGGTGCTATGTTTATAGACTAAATAAGTTGTTACCAAAACAGTATGATTTAGAGCTAAAAAAAAAAAAAAAAAAACCTGTCTGCTCCAAAGAACCTACCACATTGCCTTCCAGTCACCATCAATTCTTTGAGTTTAATAGCATTAGAAAATGTCTTTAATCAAGAAAATATATATGTGTGTGTGTATATACACACATATATAATGACAGGTCACCAAGGAGTAGATCTTTAATTTGAATTAAAAAATTCAACAAACATTTACTGAGCACCTAATATATTCTAAACCACCAGCTAGGAACTGAAAATATAGATTTAAAGGTTTTCTGCCCTTAAACATATGATTGTGGAGTAGATAAAAAATGTCCATATGTAACTGTGGAAAGTAACTGGCATTAAGTAGGGAAGTGTAACCTCTTCACCAGGCTTCCTCAAAGGGCATTTAAGGAACAATTCACTACCAGAAAGAGGGGATTCCAGAACTGTGGTCAAAGGAATGCTGGACCGGCTATCTGTGGGATACAGTGAAGTACAACTATGAAAAGTGGGCATGAGATGGAGAGATAGAAGAAATGTTTTATCATTAATGGAAATTAAGGAGGCCTTACTGAAGAAGGCAATGGCACCCCACTCCAGTACTCTTGCCTGGAAAATCCCACGGACAGAGAGCCTGGTAGGCTGCAGTCCATGGGATCGCGAAGAGTCAGACATGACTGAGCGACCTCACTTTCACTTTTTCCTTTCATGCATTGGAGAAGGAAATGGCAACCCACTCCAGTGTTCTTGCCTGGAGAATCCCAGGGACGCTGGAGCCTGGTGGGCTGCCGTCTATGGAGTCGCACAGAGTCGGACACGACTGAAGCGACTTAGCAGCAGCAGCAGCAACCTATTTTTATCAGGTTATAGTTTTCTAAATTCTTTTTATATATATATATATATATATATATATATATATATATATATATATATATTAGCCTTACTTAGAGAAGGATATAGTGGGTATGAGTATGGACTCTTGAGAGAGTCATTTCCTAGGCAGGTTGATAAGAAGTCCAGGGGTCCCCAAGGAGAGAGGGGTCTGGAATTCTCAAGGAGGAAGAAAGGACCAAACTTTTTTTCCTTCTACATTCCTTAGGATTATATAACAATACTGTATCCTGCTTGAGGACAATCTCTGGAAAAAAAAAAACCTTCTGGCTAATCCTGTTATCTTACAATGAAAATTATGGGAGTAGGTCTAGTGAGGTCTTTACAACCTCCAGACATTCTTTGATTCATTTTAATAACTAATTGGAGAGTATGTAACTCCATTGCTAACACTAGCAAGGGGGTACTCTTTCTGCCCTCTTCTGATGTCTATGTCAGAAGCTTTCTCTACCCCTTTTATACTTTAATAAAACTCTATTGCACAAAAGCTCTGAGCGATCAAGCCTCGTCTCTGGCCCCGGACTGAATTCTTCTCCTCTGGAGGCCCAGAATCCCGGTGTCTTTTCGTGGTTCAGCAACAACCTTTCACTCTTGAGCAAGACTGCCTAGATCTGAATTCTGGATCAGGATGCAATGGCTTATTTATTTATTTATTTTAACATTTGTGTGCCCAGCTTTCCTCATTTGTTACATGGAAATAACATTATTACCTATTATTTACTTAACAGGGTTATTGTGGGAATGAAATTGGCACAAAGTGATTGTATCTCTTTTTATCATCATCACCATCAATAACATCATACAGGCAAGGATATTGTGAATTGTAGAGGAATTAAGAAATGTTATCAGACTCATAAAACTAGCAAGTGGTATGGCTGGAGTTTAAATTTAGGTTATTCTAAAGTATAATTTATAACTGTTTTTATTTATTGAAATAAAATACACTTATAGAAAAATGGAAAGATAAAAAGTATACAGATAGATTTTTTTTCCATACGTCTGGTTGAGAAACTTAAGTATTGGGAACTGAAAACCCATCGTTCTCATTTTCTATCCAGTCACTTCCTCCTCTTAGCACAACCACAATATTGAGTCTAAAACAGAGGCTAGTTTTGCTTTTTCTTGAATTCAATACAGATAAAGTTATATAGTATTTACTCCTTTGTATCTTGCTGTTTTCAAGGTTCTGATGTTCATCCATATTATTTAGTGTAATCATAAATCCTTTATTCTTATTGCTGTAGAGCATTGCATTGTATGGCCATACCACAACCAGTTGCCCCATTCTACATTCAGGAATGTTGGGCCACTTTCCAGTTTTTGTGTATAACAAATAGAGCTGTTTTGAAAATTCTAGTATATACCTTTTGGTACATAGGTATGACTTTGTTTTGGGTATATGCCTAAGAATAGAATTTCTGGGTCTTAGTTATGCCTATGTTTAATTTTATTGTATACTAACAAAATAGCTTATAATAATTTACACGTCCACCTCAGTAGTATGTGAGTTCTGCTTGTCCCATATCCTTTCCAATACTTGGTATCTTCCATCTTTTTATTTTAGCCATTCTGGGGGGTATGTGCTGAGTCATACTGTGGTTTTAATTTATATTTTATCAGAGAGAGAGGAGAGAAAGGCTGGCTTTATAAGCATTCTTAAAGACAGTCAAAGTTCTCAGCAATCAAGCAAACGCCCAATTAAGAGAAAGCCACATTCAAGTTGGTAGAGTAGTTGTGGCACTTTCACTTGCCTTGGTCCCAGCCCCTCCCTGGTATGGCACAATCTTCTATGGAAAAGGTGGAAATCTGGTTTCAAATTAGTCTCAAACCAGAGGAGGCAGAACATACTTTATCTGTAATCTTCTAACCTGTCTGAGAGTTGCCTGATGAACTAGTCTCTGTTTTACCTAACACATAGTTCAGACAAGGTAAAGCAGGATAACTTGAATCTCAGAGTGGAAAAAGAGACAAAGTGGTGGGCCTTGGTCACAAAAGCTGCAAGGGGGCAACAGATCTTCAGAGGTCTAGGGAAACAGAACATAGGTGGAGGCATACAATAAGCCATTCAAGCTCATTAGGGGATGATGGGGAGGGGACCTCTTTGGGAAATTTAGACTTTCAAAAGCATATTTTATGTATACACACACACACACACACACACACACACACATATATACACGTATACATATACATATACACACGTGCATACATATACATAATGGAATCAAAAACCCATATACAGGCCCAGGCAAGATAGGAAAAGACTTGAGAATAGCTTAAGCCTTCACCTGGGGCTTTTACTAAAACTGAAAGCATATCCAGCTAATAAGTATTTGACTGCTCTAGTACAGAGCCAATCCACATAAACTGGAAGAGGTGGCTGGTTTGGATTCCCCAAAACCTTGGAGGCCAGAGGCAGCAGGATGATATTTTTAAGTGTACCAAAAGAAAAAGAATCTGTTGACTAAGAATTATATACCCAACAAAACTGTTTTTTAAAGATGAGTTTGATAAAAACAAAAGCTTAGGGAGATAATTACCACTAACCCTGCCCTATAAGAAATACCTAAAGGAGTCCTTCAGGTTGAAATGAATTAACACACAGAAACTCACTACAGAGATATAATGATCTCAAGTAAAGGTAAATACATGGCTAAAGTGAAAAATACTCCTTAACTGATTCTATGAGGCCAGCTTTACCCTGAAACCAAAGCCAGAAAAAGATCCTACAGAAAACTACAGACCATTATTCATGATGAATACTGATGTAAAAAATTCAACACAATATTAGCATACTAGATTCAGAAGCATATTAAAAGGATTATACACCATGACCAAGTGAGATTTATTTCTGGAATTCAGGGATGTTGGAACATATGTAAATCAATCAATGTCATACACTACACTAACAGAATGAAGAAAAAAATAAAACATGGTGCTCTAAATAATATAGAAAAAAAAAGCTTCTGACAAAATTCAACATCCTTTCATGATAAAAAACTTTTCAACCAACTGGGAATAAAAGAAAACTGCCTCAACATGATAAAGGCTATATATTAAAAAACCTATAGCTAAAATCATACTCCATAGTGACAAAACTGAAAGCTTTTCCTCTAAGATCATGAATAAGACAAGAAAGCCCGTTTTCACCACTTCTACATATAAAACCCTAAATATCACACACACACACACACACACACACACACACACACACACACACAAACACACACCTGTTAGAACTAATAAGCATATCCAGCAAAGTTACAAGATACAAAATCACTGCTCTTCTGTACACTTAAACTATCTGAAAAGAAACAATTCCATTTACAACAGCACCAAAAATACTTAGGAATAAGCATAACCAAGGAGTTGAAAACTTTGTACACTAAAAACTACTAACACTGCTAACACAAATTTTAAAAGACATGTATAAATGGAAAGACATTCCATGGTAATGGACCTGGTAGACCTAACATTAAGATGACAATACACGTGAGTTTGGGTGAACTCCGGGAGTTGGTGATGGACAGGGAGGCCTGGGTGCTGTGGTTCATGGGGTCGCAAAGAGTCGGACACGACTGAGCGACTGAACTGAACTGAACTGTACTACTGAAAGAAATCTACAGATTTAAGGCAGTACTATCAAAATCTCAATGACATTTTTTTTCAGAAATAAAAAATCCATACTGAAGTGTATATGGAATCTCAAGGGAGCACAGCAGCCAGAAAATCTTTAAAAAAAAAGTCGGTAGACTCACGATTTCCAATTTCAAAACTTACTACAAATCTACAGTAATCAACACAGTGTGACACTGACATAAATACAGAGATATAGATCATTGGAACAGAATAGAGAACCCAGAAATAAACCCACTCCCTCACACATACATATATGTATATGGTTGTCTTGGTACTTTTTAATAAAAGTAGCAAGACAACTGAATGGTGAAAGGACAGTCTTTTCAACAAATTGTGCTGGGAAAATGGGATATCCACGTGCAAAAAATGAAGCTGGATCCTAATCTAATATAGAAAGAAAGTAGATCAAAGAGCTAAACATAACATCTAAAGATATAAAAATTTCAGAGGAAAACATAGAGGGAAAGCTTCATAACATTATATTTGGTAGTGATTTCTTGGTATGATACTAAAAGCATAGACAAATTATATTTCATCAAAATTAAAAACTTTTCTGCATTAAAAGGACACTATACACAAGTGAAAGAGCAACCCACAGAATGAGTGAACATATCCTGAAAGCATACATCTGATCAGGGATTACTATCTAGAATAAACAGAGGAAACAGTAAAAGTGTTAGTCGCTCAGTCATGTCCAACTCTTTGCAATCCCATGGGCTGTAGCCTGAGAGGCTCCTCTGTCCATGGAATTTTTCAGGCAAGAATACTGGAGTGGGTAGCCATTCCCTTCTCCATGGGACTTCTCAACCTAGGGATAGAACCCGTGTCTCCCACATTTCGGGCACATTCTTTGTTCTTTACTGTCTGAGCCACCAGGGAAGAATATAAAAAGATCTACCACAATTCAAGAACAAAAGGAAAACAAACAATCCAACTGAAAAATGGGCAAAGACCTTGAATAGATATTTCTCCAAATATATACAGATGTCCAATAACCACTTGAGAAGATGCTCAACATCACTAATCATTAGGTAAATTCAAATCAAAACTACAAGGAAGTACCATTTAAATTCCATTAGGATGGCTATTACAAATTTTTTTTAATAAAAACAAAAACAAGATAGAAGTAACAAGCATAAGATAGGATGTGGAGAAACAGGAAACCTTGTGAATTGCTGGTGAGGATATAAAATAGTGCAGCCTCAGTAGAAAACATCATAGTTTCAAAAACTCAAACAGAACTACCATATGATTGAAAAATTCCACTTTTGTTTATATACCCAAAAGAATTTAAATCAGGGACTCAAACAGGCATTTGTACACCCACATTCATAGCATCATTATTCACAATATTCAAAAAGTATCCCAGGTATGGAACACCTGGGTTGTTTCCATATCTTAGCTATGGTAAATGGTGCTGTTGTGAACATTAGGGTGCATGTATCTTTTCAAATTAGTGTTTTTGTTTTATTCAGATAAATATCAGGGATGAAATTGCTGGATCATATGGTAGCTTTATTTTTGTTTGTTTGTTTGTTTCTGAAGAATCTCCATATGTTTTCCATAGTGGCTGCACCAATTTACATTCCCACCAACAGTGCAATGGGTAGCTTTTTATCTACATCCTCACCAACATTTGTAGACTTTTTGATGATAGCCTTTCTGACAGGTGTGATTTTCAATCTTCTTTTGATTTGCATTTCTGTAGTAATTAGCAATTCAAGATAGGGAAGCAGAAGTTGTGGTACATATATACAATGGATTTATTACTCAGCCAGAAAAGGTAATAAATTTAAGTCAGTTCTACTGAGGTGGATGAACGTAGAGCCTTTTATACAGAGTGAGTCAGAAAGAGAAAAACAACTATCATATATTCACACATATATATATGGAATCTAGAAAGATGGTACTGATGAACCTATTTGTGGAGTAGGAATAGAGATGGAAACATAGAGAACAGATTTCTGGACACAATGTGGGAAGGAGAGGGAAGGACAAATTGAGAGAGTAGATTGAAACATATATATTACTACATGTAAAACAGATAGCTAGTGGGAAATTGGTGTATAACACCGAATGCTCAACCTGATGCTCTCTGACAACCTAGAGGGGTGAGACGGGGTGGGGGTCACGATAGAAGTTCAAAAGGGAGGAGATATATGTACACTTATGATTCACATTGTTGTATGGAAGAAACCAACATACCATTGCAATGCAATTATCCTCCAATAAAAAAAATTTTTAAAGATATGGAAGCAACATAAGTGTCCATCAACAGACAAATGGATATAGAAGATATGGTATATATGTATATGTGTGTGTGTGTACACACAATAGACCATTACTCAGCCATAAAAAGAATGAAATTCTGCCATTTGCAGTGACATGAATAGACCTAGAGAATACTGTGCTTAGGGAAATAAGTGGGACAGAGAAAGACAAATAGTGTATGAATCCATTTGTATGTGGAATCAAAAAAATAAGACAAACAAATGCATATAGCAAAACTGAAACACACAGATACAGAAAGCAAACTAGTGGTTACTAGTGGGGAGAGGGAAGGGGTAGTACTATGTGTAAAATACATAAGCAACAAGGTTGTATTGCATCGCACAGGAATTATTAGCCATTATCTTGTAATAACTTTTTAAAAATATTTATTTATTTATTTTTGGCTGCACTGGGTCTTTGTCACTGCATGTGAGCTTTCTCTAGTTGTGGCAAGTAGAGGCTATTCTCTAGTTGTGGTGTGCAGGCTTCTCAACCCAGTGGCTTCTCTTGTTGCAGAAGATGGGCTCTAACATGTGTGGGCTTCAGTAATTCTGTCTCATGGGCTTTGTTGCCCTATGGCTTGTATAATCTTCCTGGGCCAGGGATCAAACCCGTGTCCCCAACATTAGCAGGCAGATTATCAATCACTGGACCACCAGCCAAGTCCATGTAATAACTTTTAATAAAGCATAATCTATAAGATTATTGAATCACTATGTTGTGCATCTGAAATTAATAAAACACTGTAAATCAACTATACTTCAATAAGAATGGTGGTAACAAACCAAACATACATTTATGGATAAATGGATAAACAAAATGTAGCACTTGCTTAGAATGTTGAAAGTGAAAGTGAAAGTCACTCAGTCGTGTCCGACTCTTTGTGACCCTGTGGACTATACATGGAATTCTCCAGGCCAGAATACTGGAGTGGGTAGCCTTTCCCTTCTCCAGGGGATCTTCCCAACCCAGGGACTGAACCCAAGTCTCCTACATTGCAAGCATATTCTTTACCAGCTGAGCCACAAGGGAAGCCCATTCAGCTTTAAAAATGAATGAGATTCTGACATACTACAACATGGTTGAACTTTGAAGACATGATGTTAAGTGAAATAAGTCAGTCACAAAAGTAAAAATGTTATGATTCTACCTAGATGAGGTACTAAGGATAATAAAATTTATAGAAACAGAAAGTACAATAGTGGTAACCAGAGGCCCATGGAGAAGAAAGAATGGGAAGTTATTATTCAGGGGGTATAGGGTTTCAGTTTGGGATTCTGGAACAGGATAGTGGTGATGGTTGCACAACAATGTAAAGGTACTTAATGCCACTGAATTGCACTTAAAAGTGGTTAAAATTGTAAATTTTATGTCATGCATATTTTAGCAGAAAAAAATAATCTTTCATAGCACAATGGTGAGGGGCTCTAGGTTTATACTTGCTTGGACCTGGTGATAGTTCTGAGACAGAGGAAATTATCTGGCCTTAAAAGTGGGCCAATGAGAAGAAAATTTTAAAGTAATTATTAGTGATATGTGGGGTCTCATTAAGGTGCCAGTACTGGGTCAATTCAAGGCAGGATTCCACCAAAAACTCAGGATATGGACAATTGAGTCTACTTTTCATGATAGTGGTAGGTGAAATTTCAAGAGCATTAAGTCACCAGATAGTTGGACTGTGACTTAAAATAGGCTTAAATTCTAACAGACAACTTGAGTGGTAGACAGGAAAACTGAGATTGAAGCTCAACTATATATATTGAGCCAAATGAGAAGCTAGGCATCGGTGGCAGTGAGTATTGGCATTAAAGAGGATTGGAGGCTACACAACCCAGATCACAGCAGAAACTACATTTAGGGAAACATGATTTTAAGTCCCAAGCTAAAACACAACACTGAAAAAATGAAGATCATGACGTCTGATCCCATCACTTCATGGCAAATAGATTGGGGGAAAGGGGAAAAGTGGAAACAGTGTTAGATTTTACTTTCTTGGGCTCCAAAATCACTGTGAACAGTAACTGAAGCCATGAAATTAAAAGATGCTTGCTCCTTGGAAAAAAAACTGTAACAAACCTAGCAAGCATTTTAAAAAGCAGAGACATCTGTATAGTCAAAATTATGGTTTTTCAAGTAGTCAAGTACAGATGTGAGAGCTGAACCATCAAGAAGGCTGAATGAGGAAGAATTGGTACTTTCGAACTGTGGTGCTGGAGAAGACTCTTGAGAGACCCTTGGACTGCAAGGAGATCCAGTCAATCCTAAAGGAAATCAACCCTGAATATTCATTGGAAGGACTGGTGCTGAAGCTGAAGCTTCAATACTTTGGCCACCTGATGCAAAGAGCTGATTCACTGTAAAAGACCCTGATGCTGGGAAAGATTAAAGACAACAGGAGAAGCATGTAGCAGAGGATGAGATGGTTGGATGGCATCACCGACTCAACAGATTTGAGCAAACTCCGGGAGATAGTGAAGGACAGTGAAGCCTGGCATGCTACAGTCCATGGAGTTGCAAAGAGTCAGACACAACTTAGTGACTAAACAACAACAAGGCCTTTGTAATATTTTCTGCCTCGGTCAAGTCTGGACTTCAGATCTGGAGTAGGCCTGGGGCCTTTGGCACCAAATCAATATATGCAGCTGGCCTGGTATCCTCAAGTGGCTGAGGATGATAAGAATATGAAATTAGTAGGGATTGAAAGACTGAATGGAGAGGATGCTTTTAACCAGGAAGCCGGATAGAAAATGACATATATCTAATGAAGCCAACAATCTAAATTTTGATATGTGTGACTTCTCTATCTTCAAAGTTTCAAAGATATGTGTTAAGGTTATTTCTAACAGGAGAAAAAAATGTAATAAGATAGCCACCCTCTGCTAATCAGATGTAGAACCTGTGTGGCAGTTAAAATGGACATCATCTCAAATCTCCTTCTCTTTCATGCAATCTGGGCTCAGATCCTAATTTGTGAATTATAGCAGACCAGCTGGAGCTGAAGCTAATTGAAAGTATTGGCAATTCATATTTGGATGCCTAAATATAAGCTTTGTAGAATCACTTTCAAGTTATTAGTAAGGAACAAATATTCCTTTATATCTCATACTTTATTCTTCAAAGATGACTCTGAACACATACCTTGTCTGAGGATTATCAAGTCTTAAGGAAGTAAAATCAAAGAGATCAGCAAAGGACTGAGCTACTGCATGTGAGATATTGGTAACTGGAGTGCTGCCTTTGGGAAAACAGCTCACAAACTAATTCTCTAATCCCGGACTTGAGTCAAACTGCCTGGATTTCAATTCTGCCACTGCAAGCTTTGAGACCTTGAGCTAGTCACATACCTCTTACTTCACATTTGTGAGGATTAAATGATTTACTGTGAAAAGTGAATGAGTTAACACAGTTAAAACATGTAGAGCTGTGCTCAGTCGTATCCAACTGTTTGTGACCCCATGAACTGTACCCCATCAGGCTTCTATCCATGGGATTTCCCAGGCAAGAATACTGGAGTGGGTTGCCATGCCCTTCTCCAGGGGGTCTTCCCCACCCAGGGATCGAACCTGTGTCTCTCGCATCTCCTGCACTGGCAGGCAGAGTCTTTGCTGCTGAGCCATTGGGGAAGCTCCCTTCTTGGAGACTTGTACCATGTTTTAAGTTTATTAAAGACACTGAGAAGTTTATGATAAAGAAAACAAATTTTGTTTAGCCATCACTTTAGCCCATCTCCTGCATTGGCAGGCTGATTTTTTACCACTAGCACCACCTGGTAGAGAAGTATCCAGATGATGATGAGTGAAATACAAACATGAGCAATTATTATTTTGACTTTTAAAAAGTAATACAATCCAAGCAAGGAGCCCAATGGCTATTGCCATCCTGAATACATGCAGTTCAAACTTAATCAAACTCACACAATGCAGAGTAAGTTATAAATCTTGTAAGATCATTCCATATTTCCAGTTTAAGATCAAGTGGGTAAATTTCATCCCTGTACATGTAGGGTTTACCTTTTGTAAGTTTAAAAACCAGAGGTTAACAACTAATACAACTACAGTTCAGTTCAGTTCAGTTCAATCACTCAGTCGTGTCTGACTCTGTGACCCCATACACCGCAGCACACCAGGCCTCCCTGTCCATCACCAACTCCCGGGGTTTACCCAAACTCATGTCCATTGAGTCGGTGATGCCATCCAACCATCTCATCCTCTGTTGTCCCCTTCTCATCCTGCCCTCAATCTTTCCCAGCATCAGGGTCTTTTCCAATTAGTCAGCTCTTCGCATCAGGTGGCCAAAGTATTGGAGTTTCAGTCTCAACATCAGTCCTTCCAATGAACACCCAGGACTGATCTCCTTTAGGATGGACTTGCTGGATTTCCTTGCAGTCCAAGGGACTCTCAAGAGTCTTCTCCACCACCACAGGTCAAAAGCATCAATTCTTTGATGCTCAGCTTTCTTTATAGTCCAGCTCTCACATCCATATATGACTACTGGAAAAACCATAGCCTTGACTAGACAGACCTTTGTTGGCAAAGTAGTGTCTCTGCTTTTTAATATGCTGTCTAGGTTGGTCATAACTTTCCTTCCAAGAAGCAAGCATCTTTTAATTTCATGGCTGCAGTCACCACTTAGGAATAAACAAAAACTTTGACATTACTGTAGAGACCTAAACTATTTTATATGATGAAATTGAAGAGTTGACTATTACTTTTTCTTAGATAAACTAACAGTTGTCATTAATTTATCTTGCAACAGCACATGGTTGGACCTTGAGGCCTTATCATCAAGATAACATCAATTCAAAATATAAACAGCTGCTTCTGACCAAGGCAGAAGTAGGTCACAGCAGTGACCTTTCTTTTGGCTATGCAATTACAGAAATAAATTCCTTAATCAGAAAGCAGACGTGCTTGTGGCTTCTTCTTTTACATGTTGATTTCATTTAAATTAGCCCTCTTGAAAGCAATCTTTAATGCAGTACAGTCAACGAATATTTCAACACCATATTTATTGAAATCAGAAGATTTCCACAGCAAACACAATGGCAACTTTCTGGTATTGAAAAATTTTAATCTTAAAAAATAAAAGCAGGAGTATCCCCCTCTAACATCTCAGTCTCAAAAGTAAATTTCATGGTTGCAGAAAATTTACAGCAAGAAAGAACACTGCTCTGAGAATCCGAAGATCTATTTCAAGTTTCATCTCTACTGGTAACACATTTAGGAAATCCAGATTTTCCAACAATTTGGTTCTAAAATTCTACAGAAAAGTAAAACCCATTTGCCCTAAACTGTTCTTTCTATGGACTTCCCTGGTGGCTCAGATGGTAAAGAATCTGCCTGCAGTGCAGGAGACCCAGGTTTGATCCCTGGGTCATGAAGATCCCCTGGAGAAGGGAATGGCTACCCACTCCAGTATTCTTGCCTGGAGAAGTCCTTATACAGGGGAGCCTGGTGGGCTGCAGCCCATAGGATCACAAAGAGTCAGACATGACTGAGCAACTAACACTTTCACTTTTATTCTTCTTGCAGGTGAAAGTTCTGAGGTCCAGGGAAATGAAGATCCTAAGGCTAGTTAGCAACACAACAGGAAATAAAGTGTCATTACTCCTGATGCCAACATACGACCTTTCCTTTAGAACATTCTGCTTTCTAACAGATTCAGTCAGTATTTATGGAGCATTTCCTATGAAATAAGCACTGTAGTAGATATTTTCATGTTATATATCTCATGAAAAGTGAAAGTGTTAGTTGCTCAATGGTGTCAGACTCTTTGCAACCCCATGAACTGTACCTTGCCAGGCTCCATTTTCTTTTCCAGGGGATCTTCTGGACCCAGGTATCTAACACAGGTTTCCTGCATTACAGGCAGATTCTTTACCATCTAAGTCACCAGGGAAGCCCTATCTCTCATGGGATCCTTTTAAAAATGAAGTAAGCTCTGTGATTATATTAGTTTGCTATGGCTGCCAGAACCAAATACCACAGGCTGGATGACTTAAAGAATAGAAATTAATTTCCTTGCATTTCCAGAGGCTGAAACTCCAAGGTCCAGGTGTTCATAGGATTAGTTCCATTCTGAGGCCCCTCTCCTTGGCTTGCAAATGGCCGCCTTCTCCCTGTGTCCTTGTATGATCACCCATCTCTCGTGTTGCCTGTACCTTAATCTCCTCTTCTTATAAGGACACAATCCTACTGGATTAGGGACAACTCGTATGAAATTAAAAGATGTTTGCTCCCTGGAAAGAAAGCTATGACAAACCTAGACAGCGTATTAAAAAGCAGAGATATCACTTTGCCAGTCAAGGTCCATGTAGGCAAAGCTATGGCTTTTCCAGTAGTCATATAAGGATGTGAGAGTTGGACCATAAAGAAGGCTGAGTGCCAAAGAATTGATGCCTTTGAACCGTGGTGCTGGAGAAGACTCTTGAGAGTCCCTTGGACAGCAAGGAGATCAAACCAGTCAATTCTAAAGGAAATTAACCTTGAATATTCATTGGAAGGACTGATGCCAAAGCTGAAGCTCCAATACAATAGCCAACTCATCGGAAAAGACCCTGATGCTGAGAAAGATTGAGGGCAAGAGGAGAAGGGGGCAGCAGAGGATGATATGGTTAGATGGCATCACCGACTCAATGGACATGAGTTTGAGCAAACTCTGGGAGATGGTGAAGGACAGGGAAGCCTGACATGCTGCAGTCCATGGGGTCACAAAGAGTTGGATACAATTTAGCGACTGAACAACAACATATGACGTCATGTTACCTAAATTACCTCATTAGAAGCCTGATCTCCAAATACAGTCACATTCTGAGATACTAGATGGCAGCAGCTGCTGATTTTCAACATCCCCTGAAAGGAGTTCAGGGTGGAGAGCAGAAATGAGTCACTCTGTGCTGGGGGTGGAGAGGGGGACTGGCAGGACAGGTCTTCAGATAGTTAATTTTCAGTAGCTGATTTTATGAGCCCAATTCTTGTTATCTCCTGATATCTAGAAAAGCACTAAAATCCTTCATGGCGATGACTGTTTCTCATAACTAGCAGAAGGCTACATCAAACTAGGAGAAATTTTCTGGAAAAATATGTGCTGGATTGCATGTATTTTCCCACCACCAAAATCACATATATACTGACCTCCCCTACCTCTTTGGAGTAATTTCTCAGAGCTATCTGAAATGCAATCTCCAGGGATGCAGTCCTCATTTTGCCCCAAATAAAACTTAACTCACAACTCTCACATTGTGCATTTTTTTTAAGTCAACAATATTGGTAGTTTGAAGGTAAACACAATTAAGTCCATGACAATGGATTCTACCCCACTCTAGCATAACCTGTTATAATTGAACTTGTAAAACCTTAACCTGTTGTCTCCTCCCACTTCAGTAACTGCTTACTCACCTCTTCAAATTAATCCTGCTCCAAACCAAATGCACCATTTTCTTTCATCTTTTCCTTTTGCTAAATGTCTCTGAATTTTTTCCTTTTCTTCTAATTTGCCTCATTTGTAATAAGAGTTACTATTATATAAAATGCTAGCCTCTGTAATCTTTCCTATAATCTCTTATGCTTTTCACAATGAGCAGAGAAGGCAAATTTTAGTAAGACCATTTTATAAATGTAAAAACCAAGGTTTAGAAAAGTTGAGTAACTTTCCCAAGTCACACAACAAGTAATGGAGGATCTGTAGTTTGAACTCAGATCTGACTCCCAAATCTCTTCTTTCATTTCTCATAACTTCTATTTTTTCTTATTATTTGCTAATACCTTAGGCCTGGCAGTTTTCAATGGCACTGAAGAGCCATACTGAAAGAACACCTAGTGATGAAACAAGTGCCTTTAAAAAAAGTCAGGTGTCTTCCATTTCCTCTTGTTACCAATTTAATTAATGTAATGAGTGAATGGATTATATTAGATGAGAACTGGGCTTAAGCTAAAAGGAAACAAAAGGTCTTAAGTGTTTTAAATGCCTTCATAAAATTGGTTCTGTTATAAATTAAATATATTATTCATCCTACTTACTTGCATCTGCCTGTATCATATGAATGTGAAATTAGGGCTTTTCCACCTGAACTCACAGAATGATAGAAAATCTCTCATTATCCTTAGTGTAAATTATATTAATACCTTTGAAAACAGCAGATGCCCTGAGTATAAACCCAAGCACAGTGGAATAGATTGCAATTCTTCCAAGATCTCTGTCATTCATACAATACATACCTATTGAACACCGCCACAATGCCAGGCCCCATGGGAGTTTCCAGGGATAGCACTATGAACAAGACAAAGAGAGTCTCGGCCTTCCTGAAATTCAGAATTTAATGAGGGAGAAAGACATTAGACAATGATTTGCACAAACAGCAGAAGAGTTACAATTTGTGTTGGGTCTATCATGGCATCTGGCCCCATCACTTCATGGAAAATAGATGGGGAAACAGTGGAAATAGTGTCAGACTTTATTTTTTTGGGCTCCAGAATCACTGCTGATGGTGATTGCAGCCATGAAATTAAAAGACGCTTACTCATTGGAAGGAAGGTTATGGCCAACCTAGATAGCATATTTAAAAGCAGAGACATTACTTTGCCAACAAAAGTCCATCTAGTCAAGGCTATGGTTTTTCCAGTGGTCATGTATGGATGTGAGAGTTGGACGGTGAAGAAAGCTGAGTGCCGAAGAATTGATGCTTTTGAACTGTGGTGTTGGAGAAGACTCTTGAGAGTCCCTTGGACTGCAGGGAGATCCAATCAGTCCATCCTGGAAGAGATCAATCCTGGGTGTTCATTGGAAGGTCTGATGTTGAAGCTGAAACTCCAATACTTTGGCCACCTCACGTGAAGAGTTGACTCATTGGAAAAGACCCTAAAGCTGGGTAGGATTGGGGGCAGGAGGAGAAGGGGACGACAGAGGATGAGATGGTTGGATGGCATCACCGACTCGATGGACATGGGTTTGGGTAGACTCCGGGAGTTGGTGATGGACAGGGAGGCCTGGCATGCTGCAATTCATGGGGTCGCAAAGAGTCAGACATGACAGCGACTGAACTGAACTGAACTGATGAAGGAAACTAAAACAACCTGGGTGAGCAGATAACTGGGGAAGTTTTTTTCTATTCTTTGAGACCAAGAAAGACCTTCTGAAGAAAGCAGCATTTAAGTTAAAACAAAAAGGAAGTTAAGATGTGGAATCTGAAAAAGTTGGTATGAATTAAATTATTTACAAAATAAAAATACATTTATAGATATAGAAAAAAAACTTACAGTTATCACAGGGATAGCAGGGGGTGAGGGAGAACAAATTAGGAATTTGGGATTAACATATACATACTAGTATATATAAAATAGGTAACAACAAGGACGTACTGTATAGTACAGGGAAGTCTACTCAATATTCTTTAATGACTTATAACGGGAAAGAATCTGAAAAAGAATACACACACACACGAGTGAATCACTGTGCTGTGTACTTGAAAACTAACACAACATTGTAAATTAAATCTACTTCAATTTAAAAAAAAAGAATTACTTGGAAACTAACAATGACACAATTTTAAAGTCTGGAATAGATGGTTTTCTTGAGTTAAAAAAAAGATGTTAGCCAAATAAAGAAGGAAAGAGCTTTTCAGGGAGGGGGAATAGCATCTACAATGGTCATAAGAGGGCAAGGTGCTCAGGGAACTGGAAAGACAGAGAGAGGATGGTCAGGGAGGCTCTCAGGAGGAGTAAGGAGATAAATGTGAGGAGGGTGGCACAGGCCAGACATACAGGACCTTGTAGGTGAGGAAGACGAATCAGAAAGAAAGATATAACCCAGATTACTTTCGAGGCAAATGCTATTGTGATATTTTCATTGCTATTGTTTAGTCACTAAGTCATGTCCAACTATTTGTGACACCATGGACTGCAGCACACCAGGCTTTTTAGTCCTCCACTATCTCCCAGTGCATGCATGCTCAGTCTCTTAGTCATATCTGATTCTTTGCGACCTCATGAACTGTAGCCTGCCAGGCTCCTCTGTCCATAAAGTTTTACAGACAAGAATACTGGAGTGGGTTGCCATTTCCTACTCCAGAGGATCTTCTTGATCCAGGGATTGAACTCGAGTCTCCCAAGTCTCCTTCATTTTCAGGCCAGATTCTTTAGCACTGTGCCACCTGGGAAGTCCCAGAGTTTGCTTAAACTCATGTCATACTCCTTTCCCAATTTTGATACAGTCTATTGTTTCATGTCTGGTTCTAACTGTTGTTTATTGACCCTCATTACAAGTTTCTTAGGAAGTAGGAAAGGTGGTCTGGTACTCCCATCTCTTTAAGAATTTTCCACAGCTTTTTGTGATCCACACAGTTAAAGGCTTTATCATAGTCAATGAAGCAGATGCTTTTCTGGAACTCCCTTGCTTTCTCCATGAGCCAACAAATGTTGTCAATTTGATCTCTGGTTCCTCTGCCTCTTCAAAACCCAGCTTGTAGATCTGGAATTCTTAGTTCATGTACTACTGAAGCCTAGCTTGAGGATTTTAAGCATTATGTTGCTGGCATGTGAAATAAGTGCAATTGTATGGTAGTTTGAACATTCTTTGGCATTGCCCTTCTTTGGGATTGGAATGAAAACTGACCTTTACCAGGCTTGTGGCCATTGCTGAGTTTTCCAAATTTGCTGACATATTAAGTGCAGCATTATAACAGCATCTCTTTTAGGACTTTAAATAGTTCAGCTGGAATTCCATCACCTCCATTAGCTTTGTTTGGAGGAGGAAATGGCAACCCACTCCAGTATTCTTGCATAGAGAACCAATGGACAGTATGAAAAGGCAAAAAGATATGACACTGGAAGATGAACCCCTCAGGTTAGAAGGTGTCCAATATGCTACTGGGGTAGAGCAGAGGGCAATTATTAACAGCTCTAGAAAGAATGAAGAGGCTGGCCCAAAACGGAAATGACACTCAGTTGTGGATGTGCCTGATGGTGAAAGTAAAGTCCGATGATGTAAAGAACAATATTGCATAGGAACCTGAAATGTTAGGTCAAGGTAAATTGGACACGGTCAGCATGAGATAGCAAGACTGAACATCAACATCTTAAGAATCAATGAACTAAAATGGATGGGAATGGGCAAATTTTGTTCAGATGGCCATTATATCTACTACTGTGGGCAAAAATCCCTTAGAAGAAATGGAGGAGTCCTCAGAGTCAACAAAATAGTTCAAAACACAGTACTTGGGTGCAACCTCAAAAATGACAGGATGATCTCGGTTCATTTCCGAGGCAAACCATTCAACATCATAGTAATCTACCTCTATGCCCCAACCACTGATGCTGAAGAAGCTAAAGTTGACCAGTTCTATGAAGACCTACAAGACCTTCCAGACCTGGCACCAAGAAAGATGTCCTTTTCATCATAGGGGACTGGAATGCAAAAGTAGAAGATCAAGAGATACCTGGAGTCACAGGCAAGTTTGACCTTAGAGTACAAAATGAAGCACAGCAAAGGCTAACAGAGTTTTGTCAAGAGAATACACTGGTTATAGCAAATACTGTTTTTCAACAACCCAAGAGATGACTCTACACATGGACATAACCAGATGATCAATACTGAAATCATGTTGACTATGTTCTTTGCAGCCAAAGATGGAGCTTTATACAGTTGGCAAAAACAAGACCTGGAGCTGACTGTGGCACAGATCATGAGCTCCTTATTGTAGAACTCAGGCTTAAAATGAAGAAAGTAGGGAAAATAACTAGGTCATTCAGATATGACCCAAATCAAATCCCTTAAATTATTCACTGGAAGTGAGGGATAGATTCAAGGGATTAGATCTGGTAGAGTGCCTGAAGAACTATGGATGGATATTTTCATAATTAAAGACAAATCTAGTTCACTGTGTCTTCTTATAAAAATGAAGAAGAAACTCTGTATCATTACCGCAGAAATGCAACCTCCTGTAACACAACACTGTGAGGTACATTTCATTGGCCCCATGAGTATTTTTCTGTGTATTATCTAGAAAAGTAGAAACTGAAAATAATAAGGGATGGTAACAATCACAACAATGAAATCTTGCTATCATCATGGAAACCTCAAAAGAAAGCTGAGAAATTTGCTGTTGGTAAAAGAGTAGACTTCAGTACAGCTGGCCAACAAGCACATAAAAAATACTCAACATCACTAATTATTAGAGAAATGTAAATCAATACTATTATGAAGTACCACTCCTCCACCAGTCATAATGGTCATCACTAAAAAGTCTACAAATAATAAATGCAGGACAGGGTGTAGAAAACAGGGAACCCTCTTACACTACTGGTGGTAATGTAAATTATTGCACCCACTATGGAAATAGTATGGAGGTTCTTCAAAAAAACTAAAAATTGAATTACCATATGATCGAGCAAGGCTGGGCATATATCCAACAACTCCTGGGCATATATTCAGACAAAGCTGGATTTATATGTAAATAAAAATTACATATTTCTGTTTGCAATAAAAAATAAATAACTGTGGTACTGGAGAAGACTCTTGCTGGAGAGTCCCTTGGACAGCAAGGAGATCAAGCCAGTCAATCTTAAAGGAAATCAACCCCGAATACTCTTTGGAAGGAGTGATGCTGAAGCTGAATCTCCAATACTTTGGCCACCTGATGTGAATAGCTGACTCACTGGAAAAGACCCTGATGCTGGGAAAGATTGAAGGTGGGAGGAGAAGGGGACGACAGAGGATGAGATGGCTGGATGGCATCATTGATGCAATGGACATGAACTTGAGCAAACTCTGGGAGATGGTGAGGGACAGGGAGGCCTGGTGTGCTGCAGTATATGGGGTCATGAAGAGTTAGACACAACTTGGTGACTGAATAACAACAACATATAAACTCACATACACAAGGGAATACTACTCAGCCATAAAAAAGAATGAAATAATGCCAGTTACAGCAACATGGATGGATCTAGAGATTATCATACAAAGTAAGAAACAGAAAGCCAAATACCATATGATATCACTTATATATGGAATCAAAAATATGACAAAAATGAACATACCTGCAAAAGAAAAACAGTCAGACACACAGAGAACAGACTTCTGGTTGCCAAGGGGGAGCAGGGTGAGGGAGGGATGAATTGGAAGTTTGGAATTAGCAGACTCATTTTATATAGGATGGATAAACAACAAGATCCTACTGTATAGCACAGGGAATTACGTTCAATGAAAGTGAAAGTGTTAGTCATTTAATCATGTCTGACTCTTTGCGACCTTATGGACTATAACCCACCAGGCTCCTCTGTCCATGGAATTCTCCAGGCAAAAATACTGGAGTGTGTTGCCATTCCCTTCTCCAGGGGATCTTCCCAACCCATGGATTGAACCTGGGTATCCCACATTGCAGGCAGATTCTTTACTGTCTAAGCCACCAAGAAATATCCTAATATCATAATGGAAAAGAATATGAAAAATAATAAATACATGTATTACTTAATCACTCTACTGTACAGAAAAAATTAAAACAAGATTGTAAATCAACTATACTTCAATAAAATTAAAAAATAAAAGTAGATGTCAGTTGTTCTTACCACACATACACACAAAGTGGTAACTATGTGAGGGATGGATATACTAATTAGCCTTACTGTAACAATCATTTCACTATATGTATTTATATCAAAATAGCATCATGTTTTAAACATTAAATATATACAACTTTCATTTAAAAGAAAAAAGGTGAGAAAAGCAAAATGGCACTCTCTCTGAGATTTTGCAAAGCAGCCTGGCTAAAGAAGGTGGCTGATTTTAAAGGTAATACTACTGAACTAAAAAATTCAGGGAACTTTCCTAGGATTATAGCAAGTCTTGAAAATTCTGACTTTCCTCCACGGCTCCTTTCCCATTCCCTTTAATCATTTCTTCTTAAATGTCTGTTCTCACAAAGACAAGAGTAAATAGAATTCAACATTAAATAAAAGTATATAATAGTTCTAATTTAAGTATCAATATAAGGCAAATAAAATACTATATTTGCTATTTCTGCTAAAATGTAAAAAGATATGCATAGAAGTGACACTCTTCAGCATCGGTAGTCATTCCCTCGCTGTGACAAAATCTTTCTAAGACACTGATAAAAATGTAAGAGATTTTGATCTTTACAGTAAACTACAAAAATGCATATAAAAAAAAATCAACAGAAGGCTGACAAAATGTGCAAAGTCCACTCTGCCATAATACTGCTACCAATACCTAACATTTGTTGAGTTTGCAAGGCACTATAGTTTGCAAGGCACTATTCTAAGGTCTTTATATCTGTTTTCTCATTCATGTTTCACATTGTACAGATGAAGACCTAAAGGCAAAGAACAGTTAAATAAATAAATTTTCAACTAGTCTGAGTGAGAACTAACAGTTAATAGAAATGAACTTGTTTTGTAACTCTGCAAAGTGTTTTATGTATATTACCTAATTTACTCTCCATAAAAAATATTTTGTAATTGGTATTATTGTCCCCATTTTTTTCAGATATGAAAACTGAGATTCAGAGATAAAAAGTGATAACTAGTATATGATATTCAGTTCAGTTCAGTTCAGTTCAGTCGCTCAGTCGTGTCCGACTCTTTGAGACCCCATGAATTGCAGCACGCCAGGCCTCTCTGTCCATCACCAACTCCCGGAGTCTACCCAAACCCATGTCCATCGAGTCGGTGATGCCATCCAACCATCTCCTCCTCTGTTGTCCCCTTCTCCTCCCGCCCCCAATCCTACCCAGCATCAGGGTCTTTTCCAATGAGTCAACCCGACATTACTGAGATTCAAATAAAATCTACCTCTATATAACACACTACCAGACATTACAAATTGCAATAGATAAAGATATACCCTTTTAGGTCATGTCTTTCCCACAAAACAAGGGTGATATTTATGATATTAACATAATAATATAATGAACTAATTTGAAAAGATACCTGTACCCCCATGTTTGTTGTAGCATTATTTACAATAGCCAAGACATGGAAACAACTTGTTGAAAGATGAATGGATAAACATGTGCCATACACACACATACACAGACATATATGCATATATATATATATATATATATATATATATATGTATATGCAATGAAATGTTACTCAGCAATAAAAAGAAAGCACCCCTGCCATTTGTGACAACATGGATAAACCTCCTCAACGGCATTATGCTAAGTGAAATAAGTCATACAGAGAAAGACAAACACCATATGATTTCAATTACATGTAAGATCTATAATATAAAAAAACCTAATGGATATAGAGAGCAAACTGGTGGTTGCCAGAGGTGGGGATGAGGGTGAGGGAAATGTGTGAACTGAGTCAAAAGGTACAAACTTCCAGTTATAAAATAAATAAGTCCTGGGGATGTAATATACAACATAGTAACTATAGATAATAATACTGTACTGAATATCTGAAAATTGCTAAAAGAGTAAATACAAAAAGTTTTCATTGCAAGAAAAAAAATTGAAACTGTGTGGTGATGGGTGATAACTAAACTAATTGTGGGGATTTTCGTAATTCAATATATATAAATATCAAATTATTATGCTATATACTAGAAACACACACAATACACACAATTTTTTGAAAGTATATAAACTTTATTAAATGTTAAAATAATAACAATAGCCAACCCTCCAGAGTGAATGACCACTTATTGATATTGTTATTCTGGTTTTGAAGTGAAATGTGACACTTTTAGTAATAAAAGCTTTAGAAAAAGAGAAGAAATGGAAAGCAGAGCAAGAGTGAAAAAATTTATGCATGGAGAAATGGTGGGGGATGTTAGAATGCAGGAAGTTTGGCATCTAAAAAATTCTGGGTTGCAAATCAGGCAAAGAGGGTAGACTCTGGGTAAGAAAAAGAGAAACTCTGCCAGGTATTTCTCACCATCCAAATGCCACCCCTCTTTTTCCACACAGTCTCAAAACTGAGAGAAGCCCGGTGCCCCCTGTCCCATGATGATGCTCATCCCAAGCCAAGAGACATTAGTACACACAATCTTAAATATAGTTTAACGTATTCATGGCTACCTCCAGGAAATCTATCAACTGGCACACACTAATGAGGATCCTGAGAAGCCAGGGTAAGTAAGGCCCATGAACTATGGCACTGAAAGATGAGAATGGAAGCTTTCAAAAGCACCTCTCTCCCAGTGCAGTTTTCCCTGATGTCTATCCATCACACATGGTTTATCCAGGCATAGGTAATAATATGTCACTAGACTGCAAAGAGATCCAATCAATCCATCCTAAAGGAGAAAAATCCTGGGTGTTCATTGGAAGGACTGATGTTGAAGCTGAAACTCCAATACTTTGGCCACCTCATGCAAAACAGTTGACTCCCCAAAAAAAAGACCCTAAATGCTGGGTAGGATTGGGGGCAGGAGGAGAAGGGGACGACAGAGGAGGAGAAGGGGACGACAGAGGATGAGATGGTTGGATGGCATCACTGACTCGATGGATGTGGGTTTGGGTAGACTCTGGGAGTTGGTGGTGGACAGGGAGGCCTGGCATGCTGCAATTCATGGGTTGGCAAAGAGTTGGACACGACTGAGCGACTGAACTGAACTGAACTGATTCATTTTTTTATCTTTCTATCACATATTTTTAGATACCTATTATGTGTAAGGTACTGTGTTGGGCTCTTGAAACACAAACACACAAAATATAGTCCCTCCCTTAATGTTCAGTGAAGAAATCACACACATACACCTACACACACACACATGTACACACACACGCATATATAAACAGAGTGAGAGACAAAGGCAGAGAGATCCAGAGAAAGAGACAGTGAGAGACATAGAGACAAAGGGACACAGAAACAAAATGGCACTACAAAACACAGTGCAGCTTGCTATGGGAACCTCTAGAAGGCTGACTTGCTATCTAACAAGATTGAGGGCTTCACCGTTCACCTACCAATGAGCAGCAAACAGGACTTTCACACACACACAAAGCATGATCATGCATGACTGAGTACTGTAACTCACAATAACATAGAGTTGAGAAGTGACGTGATCAGAGCTGTGGATTACAAAAATTTAATTGGCAGTACAGGATAAATTATAGAGGTCAGGGTGGAGAGAAAGAAAATTAGAAGGCTATCGTAATAGTTGAAAAGAGAAGTTAGGAGGGTGTGAGATGCTTCAGTAGCCAAAGGGCTGGAAAGGAGGTGACAGATGAGAGAAGAGTGAATCAAAAGAAGCTGATGAATGTGAAAGGCTATAAGAATGGTGGACTCCAGGATTCTTAGCTATTGAGCCGGCATGACTGAGAAAATGGTGAGATAAGAGAAGCTATATTCATGAGCTCCATTTTGGGCCTGTGGAATTTTAGACACCAGAAATAGATGCCAGATAGAGGTATTTAGTAGGCAACTGTAAATTCAGTAACTTTTTTTGGGAGGAATATTGAATTTTCTGAGAACTATAGTCAGTCACTTATTCATTTACTGTACCTAAGGATATACCAGCATTCTACAAGCCACTGAAGAAATAAAGATGAATAATAATACAGCATTTTGCCCTCAAAAAGTTGGAGATGTGTGGGAGCTTGTCTTCAAGATGGCCATCATGAATTTCTTCCCTTCCTTATATGTGTATATCGTTCCTTCATGTGTGTTTGAAGTCGCTTCAGTCATGTCCAACTCTTTGCAATTCTATGGACTGTAGCCTGCCAGGCTCCTCTGTTCATGGGATTCCTCAGGCAAGAATACTAGAGTGGGTTACCATGCCCTCCTCCAGGGGATCTTCCTGACCAAGGGACTGAACCTGCATGTCTTATGTCTCCTGCATTGGCAGGCAGGTTCTTTACCACTAGTGCCACCTGGGAAGCCCATCCACCATCCCTTTATGGAGAGGCAGAGTCTTTTTCTCCCCTTTTCTTGAATGAAGGCTGGCTTAAAAACACGTTTTACTAATTCATTGTAGGAGAAATGATGTTCTAAGAGGTTTGAAGCTAGGTCACAGCAAGTCTTGCCACTTCTGCCTGGACCTCTGGGAACACTTGCTCTGGGGAAAGCCAGCTACCATATAAGAAGCTTGATCACTCTGAGACTGCCACGCTTTGAGAAGCCCGGGCCACACAGTGAAGTCCTGACTAAATCAGACACCAGTTGAAGAAAGAGGGAGAAGTCAAGGAGCACCAAGATATCAGAGGATATTTGTGTCAAGAAATCATCTTGTACATAGGTCCTCCAGCACCAACTGCCTAGACTTATGCCATGTAGGTCAGAGTTGAACCACCCAGCCAAGCTCTTGCCAAATTCCTGACCCACAAATTCATAAAATATAACACTGTTACTACTACAACTTTTATTACCACTAGTATTAACAAGAAGCGGCAGAAGAAGAGAAGAATGTTGTTGTTTCAAGCTACTTTAAACCATCAAGTTTTGGAGTATTTTTCATGAAGCAATAAATATCTAGAACAAGATGTGAGAATAAACTAGATGACACAGTATACTTGGAGAGGCAGGCATGCAGCAATTGATAATGCTGTATGATAGATGTAATCTCTTAACTAGAGAGAGAATACAGAGAGAAGAAAAGATGACCCAAAGTGACCTTTTTTAAAAAGACCAAAGAAACTTAAATTAGCAAGCTGTTCTAGATAACTGAGAATATGTATTAGAAAGATATATTTTACTCACTTCATTTATTTACTTTCATGGTTTCCATTCAGTTTCACTTCTACAATTAAGGCAAGCAGTATTCAAAGAGAAATTACAAACTATCACAAGCAATCATAGAGTAAAGTTGATTATGGCAATTTAGAGGTATGAATGCCATTTGTGAGTTACATTTTCAGACAGTAACAATAGAGTGGGAAGATGTATACAATTCATGGCAATTTGAAGACAAATTAGGTCTAAATAGTTTCAATTAAGCTTATATAGATCTAACTATCATGGAAATCGGCCTCCCTGTCCATCACCAACTCCCGGAGTTTTCACAAATTCATGTCTATTGAGTCGGTGATGCCAACCAATCATCTCATCCTCTGTTGTCCCCTTCTACTCCTGCCCTCAATCTTTCCCAGAATCAGGGTCTTTTCAAATGAGTCAGCTCTTCGCATAAGGTGGCCAAAGTATGAGTTTCAGCTTCAACATCAGTCCTTCAAATGAACACCTAAGACTGATCTCCTTTAGGATGGACTGGTTGGATCTCCTTGCAGTCCAAGGGACTCTCAAGAGTCTTCTCCAACACCATACTTCAAAACCATCAATTCTTCGGCACTCAGCTTTCTTTACAGTCCAGCTCTCACATCCATACATGACTAATGGAAAAACCATAGCCTTGACTAGACGGACCTTTGTTGACAAAGTAATGTCTCTTCTTTTTAATATGCTGTCTAGGTTGGTCATAACTTTCCTTCCAAGGAGTAAGCATTTTTTAATTTCATGGCTGCAATCACCATCTGCAGTGATTTTGGAGCCCCAAAAAATAATGTCAGCCACTGTTGTCACTGCTTCCCCATCTATTTGCCATGAACCAATGGGACTGGATGCCATGATCTTAGTTTTATGAATGTTGAACTTTAAGCCAACTTTTCACTCTCCTCTTTCACTTTCCTCAAGAGGCTCTTTAGTTCTTCTTCACTTTCTGCCATAAGGGTGGTGTCACCTGCATATCTGAGGTTATTGATATTTCTCCCAGCAATCTTGATTCCAGCTTGTGCTTCTTCCAGTCCAGCGTTTCTCATGATGTACTCTGCCTATAAGTTAAATAAGCAGGGTGACAATATACAGCCTGGACGTACTCCTTTTCCTGTTTGGAACCAGTCTGTTGTTCCATGTCCACGTCTAACTGTTGCTTCCTGACCTTCATACAGGTTTCTCAAGAGGCAGGTCAGGTGGGCTGGTATTCCCATCTCTTTCAGAATTTTCCACAGTTTATTGTGATCCACACAGTCAAAGGCTTTGGCATAGTCAATAAAGCAGAAATAGATGTTTTTTCTGGAACTCCCTTGCTTTTTCGATGATCCAACAGATGTTGGCAATTTGATCTCTGGTTCCTCTGCCTTTTCTAAAACCAGCTTGAACATCTGGAAGTTCACGGTTCACGTATTGCTGAAGCCTGGCTTGGAGAATTTTGAGTATTATTTTACCAGCGTGTGAGATGAGTACAGTTGTGCCTGGTGTGCTACGGTTCACAGGGTCGCAAAGAGTCGGACACAACTGAGAGACTGAACTGAACTGAACTGATCATGGAAGTCGTATTTATTTTCCTGGAAATGTGCTTGCGAATAGGTCAGTTCTACTATATAAAACACAATAAGCTTAGTAATATAATTGCTAAGAAGATGATACACAAAGTATGGTCAATAAACAGTAAGTTAATACTGTATATAAAGAAAGGAACAAGAATATCTTAGCTTCTATGTTCCCATATGTTGGCATCTGAGTCTTAAGTTGAGATAAATCAAGTATGGCTTTATTATTTTACACAAGCCCATTATTGGTTCATTCCTAAAAGAACAATGCAGTACAGTGTTTATGAGTATTTTTAAATGCCATTCAACCCGAAACGTTTTTTAATGATGATTTACTTTAATAGATCAGGTCACATTTTGAAGAACACAGGAGTCTAAAAAGAAAGGGCTTCTGATAACACAAACTTTATTTACAAGGAGCAAAGAAATGAATGCTTAAAGGCTACCCACAACCCCTTCTGGACAATTTACTATGTTAATAAGTGTCATCTTTACAACTGTTGAAACAAAGGTACCATACTATTTTTCTTTAAGAGAGAGGAGTCCTGTCTGAGACTATCCAGTGGTTGGTTGGGAAAAGGCTTCGGCCTCTTCTGGATACTGAGGATTCAGAGTAAAATGCCTACCGATGTATTATTTAAGCTCATTCCTACTGATAACGATCAGGTCAGTCAACCTTTAATTTTGGATTCTATTATTTACAAGGCCAAGAGGTCTGAAGTGAGTGGTAATGTTATTAAGCCTGGACCATCAAAATACATGTCTACATGTCTTACTTAAAATTTCTCTCACCTCTGTTTATTAGTCTGTAATCTAACTGGTTCAGGGACTCTTTTTGGTTGTACGGAGGTTCTATTTTGTGTATCTGCCAATGCTTCTTTAAAGATCTTAATCATTTCTATCTCTCTAGTCCCCTTCTCCCTTTGAATCCAGAAACCCCTGGGATGTGCCTGTCGGAAATCTGAATCAAAGAAATGCAAGCCATATCAATAAAGCCATACTGCATTTAGTTGAAGAAAAATTAAGGGCACCTGTTTCAAAGGACGACTTGGGCTACTATACTATGAAGCCATTTCCATTTCAGAGGCACTAAGAATGTGTAATGGTTCTACTGCTAATCTGTGATAAGCCTATCTATCTTAGCCATCCTGTGAATTCAGGGCCCTTAATCACCACAGCGTCTAGGACCTTCAGTAAGAAAATATCAAAGGAAGGAAGTAAAGGGAATCTAACAGGACTGATTGATGGAAACACCAGCAAATACAGGAGAAGATGTGAGAAGGGAGAAGGGAAGAGAGAGAAGTTGAGAAAAGAGTATTTCAAAGAAAAGTGTTGATGGAATTAAGCAAAAGAACGTTTAGAAAGAGAAGAGCCTGAAATATGTATGTTTAGAATGTTATAAAACCCCAAATGTCAAATTCTAAACTGCACATTTTCTACACCAATCATCCATATTCATGTTCATAAAGTTATGAATTGCTTTTACTTATATGAGAAACATTCAATTGAGGATGGCATCCTGAGGCATTTAATGTCAGTGTATAGTTATACTGTGATGCATACATGAAATGACATGAGGTTAAGCAAAACAAGCATTATCTTTTAGTATTTTCACTCAATATAAGAAAACAAAAGGGTTTTTCCCCTCCTTTTTCCATTGTCCTTAATCCTTTCCAAAAAGGGACACTATGCTCCATAAATATTTTAGGATTTTGTTTGATGATCATTTTCTTTGTTCCATAGATTTAAAAAAAATTAAATATTTCTCTTTCAATGAATCTTTCTAAATTATGGAATAAGCACCTAAATGTTAAGTGTAAGAAATGAATTTCAATAATAAACATATAGAAGTGTTCCCTAGGATACAGAAGAGTATTACAATAAAAAGGTTGCTTATAATAAAACCTAAATTGTCCTCAGAAACTGTCTCTTAAATCACATTTTTCAGGAAATATTTTACATGAGCACATTTCTTAAATGAATAAATAGTACAAAGAAAAGAGATAATTATGTTTCCCATATCTGCAAATAAAATTAAAGAGGTGTAACATAGAATACATTCTGGATGGAGAGAGAGAAATTGTTGATTCTGGTCCTAATTCTGTCACAAACCAGCTTCTCTGGACCTCATTTTCCTCTAATTAAGTTACTTTAAAGGTGCTTCCCAGCATCAACGTGCTGTAATGAACACATTACAAATTTTACAAATAGATTGGCACACAAGCACATGATTAAAGTTGGATCCTGCCATTTGGTCATATTTACCTCATGAACTTATTAGGGTGAGAACTAGGAATTCTAGGGCATCCTAACTTACCCAGTAAGTGTAATTCGTCTAAGAAGTAGTGATAAGGAGATAGCCAGAGGTGGTCAGTTTTGCTTGTTAGATTTCCTCACTCTAATTTTAAAAGTGCTCATCACATTAGAGTAAATGTGTAAGGGATTTGCCAAAATTAGTAGAATCTCTCTTCAATCAAAAATATTAGCAAGAGATCCAAGAGTGAGCAACAACATCCCATTTTAGCTCCCCCCCCCCAATGAATTGTTTTCCGTATGAAACAGAGTGGTACAACAGTACTGATTAACTAGATCAAATTCGACTAAATAAAGTAGTCAAACATCCACATTATCTGGTGCAAATTATTCTGCGTACAGCACTACAGATGCATATCCAGAGCTGGTGTTTGTAATTTTGAATGAGAAATACAAAGGAAACAATACTATGGTTTCATTAAGTGAGGTGAAATACATATAACATTCTTGGGACATCAGCTGCCTTTCATAATTAATGATCATGCACAGCATTAAAGAGTAGTTTTATTTGTCTATAAGTTTACTGAGAAAGTCATGTCTAGATGACACAAATTAAATATGTCCAGCTGCTAAAACCCACTAGAGATAATTGGTGACTCTCTAACTTAATGAACAAATTATCTCTGACCACCTAAATCTACCCTGGAAAAAGTATTATTATTATATTTTCAACCTTTTGCAAAATATTTGATGATGCTATGCAATCCCAGAATGACTTTTCCCTTGTCATCTGTGTTTGCTCACATGGCAAAGACCCATGCAGGAATTTCAGCTAGTTTTACTTCATTTCAGATAAACATTTCCAGGTAAGAAGGATGACGTTTTTACTCTACTTCCCTTAAACAATGGGAAAATTCAAAATACTGCAGACCTCATGCTCTCTCCCTGCTCTCAGTGAAATAACCCTGCATTATACCCATTCCCCAAGATTGATGTCTCACTGTTGAGAGCTAAGGTACTTCCTTTCAGGCAAACTTAGTTGAATAACATCTGGGTCTGAATTCCAACTCTGTCATTGACTAGCTATGCAAACATGGGCAAGCAAGTCATGTGCTCTCTCTGAGCTTCTGTAGCAGATTTGTAATTTGGAGACAACATTGATAACAATAACACAGGTTCTCCCATCCCCTACTCTGAAATGGCGTAAAGCAAAGAAGCAATGATCTTATCACATCTTGTTAACAGATGCACAAAATAAATCAAGATAAAGCACAAACGCTCACACAGTTCAAAGCTATGGTGACTTGATATTGAGAGGCCAAGTGTAGCTGTCTGGGAAGGAGCTTGGCAGTGCCACTTCTCTTGCTCAGGGTGTGTGCTGCCTTTAGCTTGCTAGAAAACAAATACTGTGCACTAGTTTTGCATTTCACTTTTTTCACATAAAAGTGAAAATCTCGTTTGGATTTCTTTTCATTAGAGAAAACTGGTATTAACTGGTAGCTTTTAAGTAAAGTGAAATTACTTAAAGCAAACTTTCAAAAAGTAGGGGTACCTGTAATACCTTGCTGGCATATTTTGATAATTACATATTCTAATACTGTAAACTTCCTGCCACAGAATAGGAACTAAATTAAGAGTAGCTGTTGCCTGGAATGTCATCCAAATTATATTTCTTATCCTACTTAACAAAGATGCCTTTGCAAACAGATTATTCATTTCTCACTCCCTCATATTTTTACTTATTAGGGATGTGGTTATATCAAATGCTATTTTTTTCTCAGTAAAGTCATACAAAATATTGGTTATTTGCTAAGACATTAAATGTGTACTATTGCAATCAGTGGAACAAATGTTTAGATACCACTGAAGACTTTTAGGTTGTGCACATAATATTTTACTTTTACATGTTTTTTTCTTTTCAAATAAATTCTATCTTCCTAATCTGGCCAATAAAAAATTCAATAAATCTTTGTTTTTCCTTTTATTTTCATGCTGAATGTAATACAATTTTGCTAGATAAATGCCTTCTAGCACAACTATCTGGAATAGACAACCTACTCAATGGAGATAAATGGAAAGATTAGCTTTCTATATGAAATGAGAGAAACCGTGATTGTTCTTTTACCCCTTCCAATTCTTTCTGAAACTTCCATATGTATATGTATGATAGCTGGCATGCACACTAACAGTTGTAAATATTTGTATTCTCAAAATTCATTCCACAGTTTTTATAATTTTCACAAACCCCCACATTTTAATATTATAGAATTCCTGTGAGAATAGCTTCATCTTAACTCTGCATACATGCAGTTGGAATAATGTGCTATCTACTGAGACCAATATCTGTGGTGAAATTTTCATATAAACTATTCTCATATAAACTGCTGAGGCAATATATATGATACACTATTTTATCATAAATTTGCTATTGTTCATGATGAAATTTCTTAGTGTTTCTCTATTACTATTAGAAAAGCTAAAGCCAAGGCATTAAGTAATCATACAGGGAATGTGATAAAGTTGTTTTATTTCTTATAATGAATGATTTTGAAAGATGACCCATGAACTAAGTTTTAAACATAATTTTTCTCTTATACCTAAATGGGCATTTATCAAATGCTTATTAAGATGGCTTGAAAACAAGAAAAATGATAAATCCTTCATCAAGAAGGATTGCATTTTTTTCTTCTTTTAACAAAGTAACATTCATCATTTCACCCTTCCTCTACTCCACTCCTGATTCCTGTTCAATTGATGGCTTTAGATTTGGATTTTTGCTTAGTCATCCCATTTATCAAGCAAGATAAATGAAATCAATACTCCGACAGGGAAAATGAGTTCACTAATATTTACATTTATTTTCTTTCTTTATTTTCAGTCTCAAATCTGTTACAATTCCATGTCACTTTCAAGTGACTCTTCAATGCTCTCTGGTTAACAATGAATCAACACAATTTTTAGCCATTCTTTTTTTTACACAATTGAAATCTCTTACTAATAGCAATGCTGTAGAACAAAGAGAAAACCCCATAAAAAGAGCTTTGAAGAGAAGTGATAGGAACCGTTATTAGTGGCTTATCAAAAACAAATTAGAACAGACAGACTAGAGTTTTAACAAATGATTGCATTCAGTGAATATGTAATTGAACTTTTAAAGGTGATGCCACTCTTTCCTTAATACAGTCTTATTGTGGCAATTTATTTCCTGACATTACAATTGGCTTTTGTGGCTGCAAACTGATATATCTTTATAAGGTTGTTTCCATTGACATTTTTTTCAAATTAAAATATAAATGTCTTTGCATGATTTTTGGGTTTAGCTTGTTCTCTTAATAGGAACAGTTGCATCCAATTTGAAAACGTTTCTTATACACTGAAAACTTGAAAATGGCTTTGATACTTAGAGGAAAAAATAGTACATTTGGTTCTTAATTGAATTCCATGTCTCTAAGATTATAATTGCTGGCATTAAAAATCTTTTACAGGGAATAAAATAAATATACATTATTAATTCACATTCAGCTAAATATAAATGAACACAGTGATTTTTATGTTGCTTCAATAACTTTCTGAAATTTAAGTTCCAAATTATTCTATTCATTTTGTCTTAAAAGACTTTAATCAATGTCTTTTATTACTCATTTGTATTAGTTAGGATATCATGGAAATGACCCTGATCATTCCCTCTGAATATGTTTCTTTCTTCTTAAATGTACTCAATAATGAGGTAAAAATGCTCCACAATACAAAATGGGTCAGTCATGATTCTTAGAAGGATAAATATTACTTAGAGAATGAATACTGATTGAATAACAAACCAAATGATTGTCTTAAACACCAGACTAACATTTGGATGGTCACTGGCCAAGCACAAGCCCATCCCTCCTTCTTGACCCACATATTCACACTGACAGTATTTTTTACTGTTTTTCTGTTTGGTTAGTTTGGGGATGGGAGAAGTGCAACATTTTCTTCGGTCCCCTAGAATTTTCATTCTAAAATAATTATTAACCAAATGAAAGTTCTCATTTAGGTGGCAGTATGGTTCTGCAGAGGTCAAATTGACAACATCTGTTGGATCATAGAAAAAAGCAAGAGAATTCGAGAAAAACAAAAACTGCAGAAAGTTCTTAAAAGAGATGGGAATATCAGACCACCTTACGGGCCACCTGAGAAACCTGTATGCAGGTCAAGAAGCAACAGTTAGAACCGAACATGGAACAATGAACTGGCTCAAAATGGAAAGGAGTTTGTCAAGGCTGTATCTTGTCACCCTGCTTATTTAACTTATATGCACAGTACATCATGCGAAATGCCGGGCTGAATGAAGCCCAAGCTCGAATCAAGACTGCCAAGAGAAATATCAATAACCTCAGATATGCAGATGACACCACCCTCATGGCAGAAAGCGAAGAGGAACTAAAGAGCCTCTTGATGAAGGTGAAAGAGGAGAGTGAAAAAGCTGGCTTAAAACTCAACATTCAAAAAAGTAAGATTATGGCATTCGGTGCAATCACTTCATGGCAAACAGATGGGGAAACAATGGAAACAGTGACAGATTTTATTTTCTTGGGCTCCAAAATCACTGTGAATGGTGACTGCAGCCATGAAATTAAAAGATTCTTGCTCCTTGGAAGAAACGCTATGACAAAACTAGTCAGCATATTAAAAAGCAGAGATATCATTTTGCTGACAAAAGTCTGTATAGTAAAAGCTATGCTTTTTCCAGGAGTCATGTAAGGATGTGAGAGTTGGACCATAAAGAAGGCTGAGCACTGAAGAACTGATGCTTTCGAATTGTGGTGCTGGAGAGTCCCTTGGACAGCAAGGAGATCAAATTAATCCTAAAGGAAATCAACCCTGAGTATTCATTGTAAGGACTGATGGTGAAACTGCAGCTCCAATACTTTGGCCACGTGATGGGAAAAGCCAACTCACTGGAAAAGACCCTGATGCTGGGAAAGATTGAAGGCAGGAGGAGAAGGGGGCAACAGAGGATGAGATGGTTGAATGGCATCACTGACTTAATGGACGTGAGTTTGGGCAAACTCTGGGATATAGTGAAGGACAGGGAACCCTAGCGTGCTACAGTCCATGGGGTTGTAAAGAGTTGGACATGACTCAGAGACTGAACAACAACAACAAATGGTTCTGCAACCCACCCACGCCTCTGCCACCACATCTGCTAAATAATCATATATTGTCAATAGCTTTAGTTTATGATGGTATAAAAGTTGCATTTTAAGCCTAAACATGCAATTCTTGGAAATGTATGTGTAACCAAAACTTCCTCAGGATTTTCCAGTTCGCACTGTATTAAAGAGTCATAATAACATTAATGCTCAAATCTTACTTGCTTTTTACATTCACCAAACCACAATTAGATCTCAAGTTCCCACCAAATTCACCCACTTCTGGAAATTCCTGAGAGTCCCCCATCCCTACTCCAACCGCAGAGAAAATCTTTTCTCATGGTGATTTAAGGATTTTTTTTTGTCCCTGTGCACTACTGGTCAAATCCACTTGAGAGTGGTCTCACCACTGCAGTGCTGCCTCCCTGTGCTTCTTAAAGCAGCACAACATTTTGAGGTGCAGAAACAGCACTGTTCCATATTCAGGTTTCAGGACTCTGGTGTCTGACTGAGCCATGGTGTGTTCCAAGCAAAAACGGAGAAATTGCCTTTCTCCCACTCTGTGGCATTCTCAAGCTGGTGTTTACCGAGTTCACTGAGATCCCCTCATGGAAAAGGTTGCCTCTGATTCTGCCCTCAGCTCCATCAGAAGGACTCCAAACTATCCCCTCCATATTCCAAAGGAACCTCAAGTCAAATTAAAGCCCTTCTCCTTCAGCTAAAAAAGGGGTTAACAAAACTTCACAGATTGAAAGGAAGCCAACATAATCATACTTGTCATTCCAATTAGACTTGGTAAGAACTACTGGGCTTCCCAGGTGGTGCTAGTAGTAAAGAATCCACCTGCCAATGCAGTGGACATAGGAGATGTGGGTTCGATTCCTGGGTTGGGACGATCCCCTGGGGTAGGAAATGGCTACCCACTCCAGTATTCTTGCCTGGAGAGTTCCATAGGCAGAGGAGCCTGGTGGGCTATAGTCCAAAGGGTCTCCAAGAGTCAGACATGACTGAAGCGACATAGGACAGCACTCACAAACTACCCTCTCTCTGTGTGTGTTCTCAGTCATGTCCGACTCTTTGCGACCCCATGGATGGTAGCCTGCCAGGATCTTTTGTTCATGGGATTATCCAGGCAAGAATACTGGAGTGGATTGCCATTTCCTCCTCCAAGGGATCTTCCCGACCCAGGGATTGAATCCATATCTCTTTCGTTTCCAGCATTTCCAGGTAGATTCATTACCATACAGGCCACTATACCTCATCTGTAATTCCAAAATATAAAGTGCTCTGAAAAGAGAGTTTCTCCAAATTTGGTGCCCAACTTATTCAGTTCATCAAAATTGAACTTATACTGACTGAGGTTTATATTTCATAAACTTTATGTTTCCCATATATTGTAAATATTTGGATGAGGTGCTGATTCAGACTCACTTGAGCTGTTACCCCAAATCAGTATACTCCATATCACTTTTCTAAAATAAACTTCTGAATTCCAAAATACATCTACCCCCACGAGGTTGCATACCTGCGCACATATGTATTTATATGTACACTACTTGTTGCAAGGAAGTATAACACATGAAAACAGAAACAAAATTGCTGAATGAGTGATGAGAATCTCTAATGTTTATTCATTCATTCAAAAAACTTATTAAATCTCATGATGTGGTATCTGATTATAACACATTAGACTTCCAAGTGCCATATCTATACGCATTATCATTGTTGATTCTTTATTGTTGTTATAACTGATTGTCAAACAACAGGTTGATCACCGACTAATATATCAAAATGAGTATTATTATAAATACTAGATATTTACTTGATTGAAATGACTAGTTTTTTTGAGTTCCTAGGCCCAATTCCAACATGTGTAGGGAGCCTTGCCCACACCAACAAGCAATTCTTGGACACTGAATTCAAGATATCTGAGAATTCAAGTCAATTCTGGAACTATCTACCCATAAATAGACTCAGATTCCACAGGTAAAGGGCTTAGTCCCATAAGATTGCCCTCCACCTCAAACACCAATTGTAAGCCCAGGATATTACCTTACCTAACAGCAACAAAATGGAGCTTCCAATGACTTCCTCCAACTCAGGATGCCAATCATGATTCCAGGTTGATAACTAACTTCTGCCATGCCCACCTCCAGGGGATCTTCCTGACACAGGGATCAAATCCAGGTCTCCTGCATCTCCTACACTGCAGGCAGATTCTTTACTGCTGAGCCACGGGGGAAACCCTGGAAACTCTATTACTCACAAGATTACCAATTTATTACAAAGGCTATTAAAGGATACAAATCAACAGCCAGATACAGAGATACATAGGGTGAAGTCCCAAACAAAGCACCTTCTGTCCTAGTGGAGTTTTGGGTCTAGCACAATGGCACATGAAAGCATTCTGGTTCCCTGATCTAGAAGCTTTCCAAATCCCCTGCTTTGGGAGTTTTATGAGGGATTCACTATATAGGCATAGTTGATGAACTCATTGGCCATTGCTGATTGATTCAACCTGCAGCTACTTGCCCCTCTCTGGAAATCAGGGGGTGGGACTGAAAGTTTCAACTCTTTATTCATGATTGGTTACCCTGGCAACCAGCTGTCATCCTTAGTTGCTTTCCAAAAGTTATCTTCATAAAAACAAACCCAGTTGTGGTGGAAAGGGACTAGTAAAAATAACATGACACCCACTTCAGCTTTATGGCTCTGAAGTGATTTCAAGAACTGAGGACAAGATACCAAATATTATAGCAAGAGATGCTCCCTATGGTCTTATTGCTCAGGAAATTCTAAGGGTTTGGGGAGCTGTAAGCCTGGAAATGAAAAGGACATCTTTTTGGGGTGTTAGTTCTAAAAGGTCTTGTAGGTCTTCATAGAACCATTTGACTTCATCTTCTTCAGCATTACTGGTTGGGGCATAGGCTTGGATTACCATGATATTGAATGGTTTGCCTTGAAAATGAACACAGATCATTCTGTCATTTTTGAGATTGCATCCAAGTACTGCATTTCAGACTCTTTTGTTGACTATGATGGCTACTCCATTTCTTCTAAGGGATTCCTGCCCACAGTAGTAGATATAATAGTCATCTGAGTTAAATTCACCCATTCCAGTACATCTTACTTTGCTGATTCCTAGAATGTCGACGTTCACTCTTGCCATCTCCTGTTTGACCACTTCCAATTTGTCTTGATTCATGGACCTAACATTCCAGGTTCCTATGTAATATTGCTCTTTACAGCATCGGACCTTGCTTCTATCACCAGTCACATCCACAACTAGGAACAGTTTTTGTATTGGCTCCATCCCTTCATTCTTTCTGGAGTTATTTCTCCATTGATCACCAGTAGCATAGTACGCACCTTACTGACCTGGGGAGATCCACTTTCAGCATCCTATCATTTTACATTTTCATACTGTTCATGGGGTTCTAAAGAAACACCTGGAGTAACAGGCAAATTTAGCCTTGGAGTACAGAATGAAGCAGGGCAAAAGCTAATAGTTTTACCAACAGAACACACTGGTCATAGCAAACACCCTCTTCCAACAACACAAGAGAAGACTCTACACATGGACATCACCAGATAGTCAACACTGAAATCAAAATGATTATATTCTTTGCAGCCAATGCAAAAAAAACAAAATGGCTGTCTGAGGAGGCCTTACAAATAGCTGGGCCCTTACAAAAAGAAAAGAGAAGCGAAAAGCAAAGGAGAAAAGGGAAAGATATTCCCATTTGAATGCAGAGTTCAAAAGAATAGCAAGGAGAGATAAGAAAGCCTTTCTCAGCGATCAATGCAAAGAAATAGAGGAAAACAAAAGAATGGGAAAGACTCGAGATCGCTTCAAGAAAATTAGAGATACCAAGGGAATATTTCATGCAACGATGGGCTTGATAAAGGACAGAAATGGTATGGACCTAACAAAAGCAGAAGATATTAAGAAGAGGTGGCAATAATATACATAAAAACTGTACAGAAATCTTCACAACCCAGATAATCACGATATGATCACTCACCTAGAGCCAGACATCCTGGAATGTGAATTCAAGTGGGCCTTAGAAAGCATCACTATGAACAAAGCTAGTGGAGGTGATGGAATTCCAGTTGAGCTATTTCAAATCCTGAAAGATGATCCTGTGAAAGTACTGCACTCAATATGTCAGCAAATTTGGAAAATACAGCAGTGGCCACAAGAGTGGATAAAGGTCAGTTTTCATTCCAATCCCAAAGAAAGGCAATGCCAAAGAATGCTCAAACTACTGCACAATTGCACTCATCTCACACGCTAGTAAGGTAATGCTCAAAATTCTCCAAGCCAGGCTTTAGCAATACGTGAACCATGAACTTCCAGATGTTCAAGCTGGTTTTAGAAAAGGCAGAGGAAACAGAGATCAAATTGCCAACATCCGTTGGATCATCAAAAAAGCAAGGGAGTTCCAGAAAAAACATTTATTTCTGCTTTACTGACTATGTCAAAGCCTTTGTCTGTGTGGATCACAATAAACTGTGGAAAATTCTGAAAGAGATGGGAATACCAGCCCACCTGACCTGCCTCTTGAGAAACCTGTATGCAGGTCAGGAAGCAACAGTTAGAAGTGGACATGGAACAACAGACTGATTCCAAATAGGAAGAGGAGTACGTCCAGGCTGTATATCGTCACCCTGCTTATTTAACTTATATACAGAGTACATCATGAGAAACATTGGGCTGGAAGAAGCACAAGCTGGAATCAAGATTGCCAGGAGAAATATCAATAACCTCAGATATGCAGATGACACCACCCTTATGGCAGAAGATGAAGAACTAAAAAGCCTCTTGATGAAAGTGAGAGAGGAGAGTGAAAAAGTTGGCTTAAAGCTCAACATTCAGAAAACTATGATTATGGCATACAGTCCCATCACTTCATGGCAAATAGATGGGGAAATAGTGAAAACAGTGGCTGACTTTATTTATGGGGGCTCCAAAGTCACTGCAGATGGTGATTGCAGCCATGAAATTAAAAGACGCTTACTTCTTGGAAGGAAAGTTATGACCAACCTAGATAGCATATTAATAAAGCAGAACATTACTTTGCCAACAAATGTCCATCTAGTCAAGGCTATTGTTTTTCCAGTAGCCATGTATGGATATGAAAGTTGGAGTGTGAAGAAAGCTGAGCATCGAAGAATTGATGCTTTTGAACTGTGGTGTTGGAGAAGGCTCTTGAGAATCCCTTGGACTGCAAGGAGATTCAACCAGTCCATCCTAAAGGAGATCAGTCCTAGGTGTTCATTTGAAGGACTGATGTTGAAGCTGAAACTCGAATACTTTGGCCACCTCATGCGAAGAGTTGACTCATTGGAAAAGACCCTGATGCTGGGAAGAATTGGGGGCAGGAGGAGAAGGGGACGACAGAGGATGAGATGGCTGGATGGCATCACTGACTCAATGAACATGAGTTTGGGTAAACTCCGGGAGTTGGTGATGGACAGGGAGGCCTGGCATGCTGAGATTCATGGGGTCACAAAGAGTCGGACATGACTTAGTGAACACACTGAACTGAACTGAAGCCTGGAAATATGAATGAAGACCAAATATATGAGAGAAATATATTTAGGTCATCTGAATGATCAAATATATGTACATATTTTTCCCTTGAAATCATACTATTTCAACCTGTAATAGATATATAAATAAACTGTCAACTCACACAGAGAAAAGCCTTCTTAAAGCAGCCTTTCATCTACTACAATGTTTTTGAAAATCACTTAAAGGACATTTTTAATTGCCCTATATTTGGTCACCTTATTGGCTTGATCTTATATATTAATATTTGTTACATAATTTTAAGTTCTTTAAAATCCTGTGCTAAAATTATTTCAAATATTATTTTTAACTAAAATTACGGTTTTTAATCATAGAAATTATCTAGGGAGTCCATCTTACAAGTCACCTAGGAAATACATCATTCAAGTCCCTAGTGAGTTCATATTATTTTTCAGGATTGGGTAACTTTAAGTGCTCTCTGTTTTACCTTAATTCTTAGTCATATATGCATCCCGGAGCATATACTGGGGAATAGTTAAGAAAATTATTGTGAAGAATACACTGTCTTCTAAATGACTAGAACAGCCCTTTTACAAACCAAATCTAAAGATTATCATACCAAGTGAAGTAAGTCAGACAGAGAAGGACAAATATCATATGTCTCACATGTGGAATCTTACAAAATGATAAAGAAGAACTTATTTACAAAATAGAAAAAGAATCAGACATAGAAAGCAAACTTATTATTAACAAAGGGGAATGACAGGGGAGGGATGAATTAGGAGCTTGCGATTAAGAGATGCACATTACTAAATATAAAACAGTTAAACAGTAAGAACCTACCATATAGCACAGGGAACTATATTCAGTATCTTGTAATAACCTATAATGGAAAAGAAACTGAAAAAAATAGATATATATGTATAATGGAGTCACTTTGCTATACACCTGAATCTATCACACACTGTAAATCAGCTATACTTCAATTCAAAAAAAAGGAAAAACCAATACCAGTGCAGCTTATATCTGTTCTGTGTTTGGTGCGCATGTACTTTCTCTCACATTTATATAACATTGCTTAACTTGTCAATGTTCTCTCCTCTTTTTCTTTAGCTTGAAATCATAAAAATCATATGAAGTAATTAAAGCAGAGATGTGTTCTCCATTTTACAAAGAAGAAAATTAAAGTCAAGATAGAGCACTTTGTATAAGAACAGAAAAGCATTCTGTTGCAGAGTAGATGGGCGCAAGAACACCATTCTACATAACCCTCCTTGTCTTTGTCATCCAGTGGTATACCTAAATCAGGCTACAGCATAAATATGTTTGTAAATTACTTTCCTGCTCTTAAAATAATAACTTTCTTTCACCTTAACGTTTGTGCCAAAGGATGACACTATTCAGTACTGCAGGCATTATCTCTTAATTAACCACCATTTATATTTCAGCACCATTTTATGTACTGTATTTTATTACATCATTAGACTTTTTAAAAAACTTATTTATTTTAGTTGGAGGCTAATAATTTTACAATAATGTAGTGGTTTTTGCCATACACTGACATGAATCAGCCATGGGTGTACATGTGTTCCCCATCCTGAACCCCCCTCTCACCTCCCTCCCCATCCCATCCCTCTGGGTCATCCCAGTGCACCAGCCCTGAGTACCCTGTCTCATGCATCGAACCTGGACTGGCGATCTCTTTCACATATGATAATATACATGTTTCAATGCTATTCTCCCAGACTTTATTTTTATGTTCATAATTGCTGATAAGTGCTGAACTTTTTTAACATGAAAGAATTTAGTCATTAAAAATGGATAAAATCTTGAAGGCAGAATGTTAAGTAGTTACTTCATTTGCAGTTTTTAGATAGATAACAAGGATCCAGTTAGAATGTATATTACCTCTTGTAATTTGGAAATAGATCCTGTGATAGAGAATACCTGCTAGGGTGTAAGTAACGAACTGGGAGTCATGCTGGTGAACAGTCCCAAATTAGAAAAGAACAGCATCTTCATTTTTCATTCTTTATAGAACTTGAGGATAACATTTTAAAAAGTTTTATGAAACAGGTGATTTATAAGGAAAAAACTGCTCATAAATGTAACAGAATTATTAGCATTCTGTGAGGGAAACTCAGTCTTACGAAGACAGACATTTTCAAATCATCAGCATCCATATCCACTGACATTTTAAATCCTTACTCCTAAGAACATCTTCCATGGTTTTTATTAACACACATAATAATGATTCCACAGTTGTCAATCACACTAACAAAAAGCTACATCCACTATGTTGGAAGGACTGATGCTGAAGCTGAAGCTCCAATACTCTGGCCACCTGATGTGAGGAGCCAACTCATTGGAAAAGACCCTGATGCTGGGAAAGATTGAGGGTAGGAGTAGAAGGGGATGACAGAGGATGAGATGGTTGGACGGCACCACTGACTCAATGGTCATGAGTTTGAGCAAACTCTGGGAGACAGTGGAGGACACAGGGGCCTGTTGTGCTGCAGTACATTGGTTCGCAAAGAGTCGGACAGGACTTAGCAACTGAACAACAAGAACAAGGAATACAAAGGCTCTTTACACCAAAGATGGGTATCCTAGGCACTATGCTAGTGGTTGCAGAGAAAACAGATTCATTTGATACTTCCTCCACTCTCAAAGATCTTACAGTAAACTTTAAAATAATGAAAAAAGTGATCAGTTACATGGGAAGAATAGATAGTAATACAAGTTGATCAAGAAGAGGTTTCACCAAAGATCAGAAGTAATATTGAAATAAATCTCGAAGGATGGGCAGAATCTCAATAGGTAAAGATGAAGAAACAAAATGAGTAAAATGTATTGGAGTGGAAAGGCAAGAAATGACAAAAAAAATTCAGCTTGGTTAGAGTATATTTTATGTAGGAGGATATGATTATACTTGAAAGGAGTTAAAAATAGGAAACATTCCCTGCCTTGATCATTGCATATTTCAGCCAAAAGTAGTGGTGGACTTGCGTGATAACTAATTATTTGAAAGCAATGTCAAAGTCAATGTTTCTCTTTTTTTCTCCTTAGAATTCACTCAGTGGTTTTTGTCTTTCCAACAAACCCTATCATTTTTGTCTCTCTCTTCTCTCCTCTGCTTGAGAATCTCTGAGTACATAGGACTGCAGAGTACTGGGAGTACCTCACAATTAAAGCAGACAAAAACTCCTGTGTCTTGGTGGGCAATGATGATTCAGGCCCATGGATCACATTCATCCCCATCACACATGTATTCTAACCACTATGCCCATCTTCTTCCTTTCTATCATCCTAATTCTTCTACTCTGTTATAGATTAGAAAATAAGCAAATTTAGCTTTGGCTTTTAGATATGCTCCCAATGTTCACTAGTTCTATGGTTCTCAGTTATGAACCAGTTATATTTTTATAGATTATGATGTCAGTGCTTGAGGGACTACAGTAAACACTTTGTGATAAAGACATCAGACATGAGATAAACAAGACTTTCCTTTGAGAGAACATAAGATCAGGACACAGTAAGCCAGATGATCATAAAAAGGGCACTGTGATCTGAATGTTTATGTCTCTCATAAATTCACACGTTCAAATCCTAACCCCTAAGGCACCCTTGTCCCTTTTCACCATGTGAGGATGCAATAAGAAGCTGGCAGCCTACAACTCGGAAGAGAGCACCCACCAGAACCCGAGCATGTTGGCACCTTGATCTTACACTTCCAGCCTCCAAAACTATGAACAATACATTTTTACTGTCTATAAGTCACCTAGTCTATGGTATAATACCCAGACTTTTAGAGAAGTCATAGCAAACTAAGACAGAAAGGTCTCTAGAAAGATGGACAATGTCTCCTATGCTGGTTATTATGTTTTGTTCCCCTCTCACAATCACCAGCAATACCCATGTCCACCCCTTTTCTTTCCTGCTCTGTTTCCTGGGAGGTTGACTTCTATGGACTAAGTTGCTCATGCTCCCTGGCCAGCTACCTTTCCACGAGGTTAGGCAAACAAGAGGCACTAGCAGGAAATGTTAGGGTAGGAGAAGTAAAAGGTCAGAGTCCTTCCCTCAGACCTTCTTACTTCAGCACCTTGTTACTAGAGGTACTAAAGCCCCTCAGTGATTTCACCTCCTGCCTTTAAGAGTCTTCTCCGTGGTTCCTGCTTTTATTCAGCTACCTTCAGTACCTTTAAGATTAGTGGTTGTAACAACTTTTAGGGCTTCCTTGGTGGCTCAGATGGTAAAGCATCTGCCTGCAATGCAAGAGACATGGGTTCAATCCTTGGGTCAAGAAGATCCCCTGGAGAAGGGGATGGGTACACATTATAGGATTCTTGCCTGGAGAATTCCATGGGCAAAGGAGCCTGGTTGGCTACAGTCCATGGGGTCACAAAGAGTTGGACATAACTGAGGGACTAACACTTTCACTTTTTTTCACATTTCAACAACTTTTAATTAGTGGTGCGTGCTCATTTCCTCAGCTGTGTCCAACTCTTTGTGACCCCATGGACTGTAGCCTGCCAGGCTCCTCTGTCGATAGGATTCTCCAGTCAAGAATACTGGAGTGTGTTGTCATTTCCTCCTCCAGGGGATCTTCCCAACCCAGGAATTGAGCCCACATCTCTTGTGTCATTAGACAGACTCTTTACCACTAGTGCCACCTGGGAAGCCCTTTAACTAGTGGTAGTCTCTGGGTAATTTACATCCAGCCATTAATGTTTCTTCATTTGAACCATCTAAGGTGCGGCCTTATTTCTTGCAACCCTGACTGATACAACTCCAGAGCCCACAGGATTTATTCTAATTTGCTTGAAGTTATTGTCAAATTGAAGGAAAATGAGAAGGTGGTAAGTAAATGTGAGTCACTGAAATGGAAAAGGAGCACCACAATGGTAAAGGTGGGCAGAGACTGTACAAGCACTGGCCAATAGATAAAGGGTCTTTAATCATAACTTTCTCATATTTGCAGCTATGTCCAGTGTGAAATGGAGACAGGATATTGCTGGCCCCAGAGTCAATAATTTTAATTCTATTGGCAAGATCCATTTTATTGTGATTTTCTATTTCAGCTTGATAACATTAAAACTAATCTAATGTCTCATTTTGATTTCATTCTTACCAAGCAACTTTCTGACTATAACTTGGGTTCCATATAAGTGCTAACAAGAAGGAATATACAGGCTTCAAATATTCCAGTAACTGTGATTATTTTTTTAATCACTGCAAACTAATAAATAACCATCATGTTTTTGCTATTAAGACTTGGTTAAATACAAGTGCTTTCTTAAGAGATTTGTCTTCTTTAGGTGTGTTATTAACATCAAGACTCTGAAGGCAAGGCCTTGGACCACCTGTAGCTTGTGACTTGTTTTTGCTGTTTTGAAATTCTGTACTATAATACCTAATGTGTTGAGGAACACTTAGAAGAATATGGGCTGCTAGACTAAGGGAAGCAATTTTATACCAACCATGTTTCTTGGCAGGACCTTGGAAGAAAATCTTGGTAAAGACTTCACAGAAGGTAAAAGACCCTACCTAATTTGCCCAGGAAATAAATGGACTAGACCTATCATTCTGTGGCCACTTAATGGTGTTTGGAGTTATGTCAAATAATGTCTTCCCATATCATACAAAGAGTATTTCTGCAGTCAAAAGCTCCTTTTTTTAAAGGTATTATTCTGTCCATGACGTGCATGCTAAGTCACTTCAGTCGTGTCCGACTCTTTGCAGCCCTATGGACTGTAACCTGCCAGGCTCTGTCTATCCATGGGATTCCCCAGGCAAGAATATTGGACTGGGTTGCCATGCCTTCCTCCAGGGATCTTCCCGACCCAGGGATAAAACCCCAGGCTATTACATCTCCTGCACTGGCAGGTGGGTTCTTTACCACTAGCACTACCTGGGAAGCCCCACTATCCATGACAAAACATCATAAGTAGATAGATTTTGACTGGTTCTTCAACTTCCTCTATGACCTTAAGTATCAGTTTCTTGACATAAGCACCATTATTCCTGCTCTTTTACATGTTTATACCAGTCTTGTCCATTTACAATTACTTTGTCACTCAGATGTTTGTCTGTGACATTCTGTGCCACTATGTTAGTTAAAATACCTTCAGATGGATGTTTCTGAGTATCCTGTGGGTGTTCAGGAGAAGAAAGAGACAGGCAATCAGTTTCTGTTGTATAATCACCTCATACTCAAGCAGTCTGTCTATAAGAATTCTTTCTTATGGATAGAAATGCTCATTCTACAATGTTCAAAACTCACCAGAGTCCCCTCCACCCCCTAATCAATAAATTCAGAGTTTGAAACTGAATCATTCATGCTAAATACATTTATTAAAGAAATATAACCTACTTCTCCATAGGAGAGATTGTCTGATTATAACAAGAAAAAAAACCTCTCTTGACTATCAAAAGACTTTCCCATATTCAGTCGTGAAGATTTAGGAATAGTGAATAATCATCAACTGATTGAATTTTTTCTAAGCATGTGGCATATACTCTCAGAAAGGGCACTTTACTGTCTTCAGAATGATGTGGGAAAGTTCAAGAAATTAGCTAATAAGCCATCATTCTCTTCTATTTATTCCTTATTCTCTGCCTGTCCTTTTCCCTTCCTAATTTGCTTCTGTGGGATTTCTAATGATGCTCTAATAACAAGAACAGCTGCAGCAGTGGTGTGGCAACAGCAGCTATCATTTATATATTGACTACATACTACGTACTTAGCATTTTGCTCAACCCTTTACAGTAATCAATTTGTTACCTCTTTCCTCAGTGCTCAGAGGCAGCTACCAGTCTTTTTCCCTTTTTGCATGTGAAAAATAGAGATTAAGTAACTTGCTAATAAAGTCAGATAGCTAATAAAGAGATCAACCTATGTTCAGATTCAAACCCAGGGCCATTCGACTCTGGAAGTTATGCACTTAACCACTGTATAATTGTGTCCTTTAGAGGTGAAGTTAGTGAATTGCCCTGATCTCTGGGAGACTATAGGTGCTATGCAATTGGAAGGTCTGTAATCTTCTCAGTATTTATATATGCTTATCATTTGCTCAAGGTATATGGAACTATGACCAAAAAAGCAACACTAGGAAGTGTATGTGGCTTCAGCAGGAATCGTAAGGGAAGCAGGAGGACATCCAGCTTAACAGCCATATCAGCTGAATCATCAATTAGGTGGCATATGTCATGGCCAGGTAATGGAAATATTCATAAAAATAACTTTTTTAGTAGAGGATTTTAAATCATTCATTAATATATTCACATGTTTCAGTATTTGTGGAATTTATATTAGGGTTTATTTACTGCAATTGTGAAAGTCTCTCAGCCGTGTCTGACTCTTTGTGACCCCATGGACTACACAGTCCATGGAATTCTCTAGGCTGGCATACTGGAGTAGGTAGCCTTTCCCTTCTCCAGGGGATCTTCCCAACCCAGGGATTGAATCCAGGTCTCCCGCATTGCAGGTGAATTTGTACCAGCTGAGCCACAATAGAAGCCCAAGAATACTTGAGTGGGTAGTCTATCCCTTCTTCAGCGGATCTTCCCAACCCAGGAATTGAACTGGGATCTCCTGCATTACAGATGGATTATTTACCAGCTGAGCTATCAGGGAAGCCCATTTACTTCAAGGCAATCATCGTATTCCATAATTCACTGAAACTGGGGAGATCTATTTTCTACATAGAATACACTCTTGAATTGTGACTGAGAAATCAGGGGTGGAAATAAGCTGTACTTGTGTGTGTGCTAAGTTGCTTCAGTCATGTCCGACTTTTTGAGACCCTTTGAACTGTATGTAGCCCAGTAGGCTCGCTATATGTTGCCATAAGATATTAAAGGTCAGAATAAAGTGATGGAAAATAATCAAAACTAGGACCTGTGATTTCCTAATGAGTGTTTGAATGCAACTAGTAGTTTACTTCTGACAAATCACTTATCTTTTCTGTGTTTCCCAGTTTTCAGCCATCAAGTGGGGGTATTAATATAAGATCCCTGCTCTGCCCTTGCCTGCCCTGACTTGTCTAAAATCTCAATCACTTGAGCATCTAATGAGCTACCAACAAGCATCAAAGATGAATGAGAATGCTTGTCCTTCACGTCCTTAGTCTACTATAGTACCTACCAGGAGCTAGAATATGTGGACTATACAGAAACACAAATGAATTTGTAAACAAATTTAAAGATCCTAGCCAGAAAATGAGTATGGTTTTATGACAACAGTATATGCATCAAGGGACACAAATAAATAGATGGAGAATGAGAAACTCGAGTCAGGAATTTCTTGTCATCTCTCTGGGGTGCAGGCAACGGGCTTATGAAAAACTCAAAAGGAATAAAGAAATCCCATCTGACATTTAGTTCAGACTTTATTAGCGAACATTTTTCACTTAGGATATTCACATGTAAATTTCAGACTGCAGTTTCCTTCTTACTGTCAATGGATTCTGGTTATTGCCCAATTCATCATTAGCAGCTGTAATAAAGCCAATGCTAGTCTTCAGTAGATGGTAAACTCACTACTCTCATGTGAGTTGGCATCATGGACCTGGCCAAGTAATAAGCTGAGACACACGGTTGGTGTATTGGACTTGTTCTGCCAAACAGCAAGTTTCCTATGGGAAGGTTTGAAGTCTGGTAGATTTCATTTATCACTGAACAGGAATATTTAATTATTGATAGTCCTCAAATTAATTTCTTGCAAAGCAACTTAAACTCTTAGATAGAGTTCTCTCTCTTTTCTCTGCTAGTGAAAAGTCATATTCTGCACACACAGAATATGTCTTATTCACAGTTTTGCCATTAGTCCTCTGCTTAGACAATACTTTCACAAAGAATACTTCCACCTAAACAGTCTGGAGAGCAGCTGACTACTTCTATCTACTAGACACTCTAAAGATTAATCTCATAAAGGCAGAAACCTTCCTATGAAAGTGCAAAACTACTCAAGGACGAAGACATTCTTATTAAAGGAGAATTAAAGACATTAGGAATTGAAATCTTAAAGTTACAAAATGGAATTCCTTAACTCAAGAGATAAAAAGATGTCTCAAATTCTATTTGAGCATAACAATCTTGTCCCCTTTAAAGTGACATATTTTGAAACCTAGAGAGCCTTCATGTGTCTATGTGTATAGGTGTGGAAATGTACACAGAACTCACTGTGATACATTAAAATTAGATTAATTTTAGATAAGTCAGACAATACATTATCTTACAAATAAAGTTGTGCTGATTTTAAACTCCCCATATAATCAAACCTTGAAAAATTCACTCTAGCATTAGAAATCATTTTTCCCTAATTATCTGGCACATTTCTTTGAAGTGATTACTGAACTATATATGCAAAACAATGTACATTAATGACATATTGCTACTTATATCACTCTCCTGAATGTATTTTCCAGAACTCCAATAGGTATTTGATTAGAATATTTCCAAATTATGATTCAAAGTACCTTACACAAATCAACTGCTACAGCCTTCAGAGCTAAAGACTGTCATGAAGGATGGTGGGGACATATGTCTCTTTGAGTTAGCTTTCTTGGGATTTTGATATTTGTATTGGAATATTACCCCCCGATGTCTCTGATCTGTATAAAGCTAATTATATGCTACTATTAAAGCAGATTGCAAAAGACATTGACAGTTGGAAAGGCCTAATGACCAGCTGGATTGGAAAATTTCATGTTGTCAAAATGGTAACTTTGCCAGGAGTTTTAGATGCCTTTTATCTGCTACAAACATGAATACCTAAGTCTTGTTTTAAAGTAAACTTAGCCTGTTAAATAGTCACATTTGGAGTATAACAGAACTGCAAATGCTAAGTGGCATATTCTATATTTTGAGACTGTAATCCTTCGTTACCTAAATAAATGTTGAATTTATGGACTTTATTTTTTGCCTCAAACTTAGTAAAAATGAAATCTATATGAATAAGAAAAGGTATCCTCTAATATAGCCAATGTCTATGAAATGTTAAAAAATAGTTTGATGAATCAGGGAGCAAAATCAAACCAATTATACAATGTCCCTTACCATTTCCTTACCCCATATTGTTTAAGGAGACATTTCACTTTACAACTACCTATGTTGACAAAATAATAATTACACTTATATGGTGCTTTTTAAGTATTTTTAAACATTATCTCATTTACTCCTCATAACAATTCAATTATATAGAGTTCCTAGTACTAGATTATTCACACTGATACTAGAATTACTTAATTAGAAAAAAAAATAACTATTTAATACCTTCTCGTTTCTCCTTACATTTTCAACATTTTTCCTACTAATCCATCTCACAATCCCATGGCATTCTTCTTAGACATAATGGGTACAATCAGCTGATAACTGCCTCATCTTCCCATCAACAATTTCACCCACACACTTGCATCTGTTCCCATATAACAGCAGCAGCAACAACAATAGCTGGGTTTTACTGAGAACTTGCCATTTGCCAAGTACTACTTTATGCACTTCATCCATCCCTGTGTCGAGCTCCATAGTATCCAACTCTTTTCGACCCTATGGACTAGACTATTGTCTGCCAGGCTCCTCTGTCCATGGGATTCTCCAGTCAAGGATACTGGAGTGGGTTGCTGTGTCCTCTTCTAGGGGATCTTTCTGACCCAGGGACAGAACCCACATCTCTTATGTCTCCTGCATTGGAAGGAGGGTTCTTTACCACTAGTGCCGCCTGGGAAGCCCATGCACTTCATCCAATTTGACCTATTCAATATTTATGACAACTCTATGAGGCATGTGCTATTATATCCCCCATATTTAATTTTTCAACTTTTATTGAGATACAATTGACATATAACATTTTAAGATTAAGATTTACAACATAATGATTGATATATGTATATATTGTGAAATGGTGACACAATATGTTTAGTTAATATCCATCACTTCACATAGTTAAAAAGAGTTTCTTTCTTTGTGATAAGAACTTTAAAGATTTACTCTCTTAGAAATTTCAGGTATATAAGACTGCTGAGTATAGTCACGATGATGTACATTACATCTCCAGTACTTAAATTTATCTTTTAACTAGAAGTGTGTACCTTTTGACCACCTTCACCCAGTTCCCCCACCCACTGTCTTGTGCAACCACCAATCTAACACTAACCCTAACTCTGTTTTGGTATGTTTGTTTTTTTCAGATACCATATATCATCCCCATTTTAGAGATGAGTAAATGAAAGCATTCATCTAGGTTTACCAAAAACAAACAAACAGACAAACCACAGGAGGCAAACACAGGATCTGAACCCAGAAAGTCTGCCTCCAGACTGACTCAACTCCATACTCAACTGCCTTGCTGCTATTATAGAAGAGTCCTCTAGGAGTATGCTCCCTTGTGCCTTCCTTGAATCCCAACCCCTCTCACCTTCTGAAAGACTTTACTCCTGTAATTATGTCGAGTGCATGCTCTTATAGACCTCTCAACCTTAATAAAATGCAAATAGGATTACAGAGTTTTACTTCTGTATCTGCTCCTGGCCAACCCATCTTCCCTTGAGTAAACACCCAGTTCTTGAGACTAAAAAAAAAAGGTAGGAGTCATCCTTGATTCTTCTTTTTCCTTCAGATTTCAGGTCTATCCATCAGTAAGTCCTGTCATATCTCAAAATATCAATTTCCAAAAGTATTTCTACCCTTGAAATGTTTCAAGTTTGTTTCCACTGGATTTTAAAATACCAGTCCAAGGCACTATCATCTCTCATCTGGACTACTGAAATAGCCCCCTAATTTGTCTCCCTGTTTCTACTCATTTCCCCATACAACTTATCTTCCTTATATAATACCTCCTATAATTTTGTGAAAACTATGGCACTTCACAGGTTAAAACCTTCCAGTATCTCTCCATGAAATCTAACATAAAATACAAACTCTTTATCTTGGACTACAACTTGTATATGATATAGCTTCTTCCTGTATCTCCATGCTCGAGTCCTTTTACCCTCCCTCCCCCTCATTAATTATGCTCCAGTTAGATTGGTTCTTCTTACATAGTAAGTTTATTTATGTTTCAGGGACTTTGAAATAGAATAAATAAATATATACAAAATGTGCTGTGTGTGCTAAGTCACTTCGGTAATGTCAGACTCTGCATGACCCTATGGACTGTAGCATGCCAGGCTCCTCTGTCCACGGCATTCTCCAGGCAAGAATACTGGAGTGGGCTGCCATGCCCTTCTCCACGGGATCTTCCTGACCCAGGGACTGAACCTGCATCTCTTATGTCTCTTGCATTGGCAGGCGAGTTCTTTACCACTAGCACCACCTGACTTTGAAATATATATCAAATATATATATTTTGATATATAGAAAGAGATACTTATGCTTGGATGACTTTTCCCTCAAATGTTTACATAGCTGCCTCTTTCTTGTCTTTCCAGTCTCAAGTCAAATACCATTCCTCCACAAAGGGTTTTCTCAACCACCCTGGCTAAATTGGCCACCCTCTGCAAAAGTATGACAGTTCTTATTATTTTAAGTGCTAGAAATCTTCTCATTTATTTGCATTTTATGCTCTGTCTTTCCCACTGAAATATAAGTTCCTTGAGGACAGGGACCAAGTCCATCTTGAATCCTTAGCATAGGATCTTTAGTACCTAGAAAGCATCTGTACCACGATAGGCGCTCAATATTTTTAACAGACTCACTATGATACTCTTACATCTATGAATACAAATTCGAACACATGGTAAATATGGGGAGTGGTTACATGAGGTCACCAAAAGTGGAACAGGAAACACAATTAAGGGCCTTATTCCAATTACAGAGTAGTCTGCATTTAAAAAACCCCAAATCATAAGACTGACAAATAGATAGACAGACAGACACACCATCTTGTGGCTTTGAATTTTCCAGGCCAATGTGATAGTATTTCCACTTAGAAGTGATATAATATCCTTGGAAGTAAGAAAGGCTTGGTAGATTACTATGAATTTAAGTTTCCCAAAGTTCTTAACAAGCGTGAAGTAGATGTTTATGGGGCAAAGAGTCTTCCCCAAATAAAAAATATATATATATATAAAATATAAAATAAACCACCTCCTCTTTCAACCATAGCCTGGTGAAATCCCCAAAACAAAGACTGTTATATACTAAATTATAAAGTATATGATCTATTTTTGATAGCTTTTTAAGCCATAATTGATATATATGAAACTGCACATATTTAATGTACAAAATATGATGAGTTTGGACTTTTGCATATACCCATCAAACCATCACCATGAATCAAAGTAGCAGACATATGTATCCCCTCCCACAGGTTCCTTGTGTCCCTTACATGAGATCTACCTTCTCAAGATTTTCTTCATTTCACTACATAGTATTGGAGTTTTTGTTCTTGTTCATTTTTTTTATATCCCATGTTTTTTCCTTCTAATTTTACTGAGATATAATTGACATACAGTGCTGTATATGTTTAGAGTGTATAGCATAATGACTTGACTTACATACATCATGAAGATGATCATATTAAATTTACTGAACATCCATCATCTCATATAGATTCAAAATTAAAGAAATGGAAAAAAAATTCCTTCTGATGAGAACTCTTAGGATTTTCTCTCTTAACAACTTTCATATGTAGTATACAGCAGCATAAATTATCTTTAGCATGTTGTACATTACATCCTTTGTACTTATTTATCTTTTAACTGGAAGTCTGTACCTTTTGACTGCATTCATCCAATTCCCTCTTCTCCCAATCTCTGTCTCTGGTAACCACAATTCTGAACTCTTTCTTTAAGAGTTTGTTTATTTGTTTGTAAGTATAATTGACCTACAGCACTATGTTAGTTCCCATTACATGACACAGTGATTCAATATTTCTATACATTTCAAAATGATCACCACAAGTCTACTCATGACCTGTCACCATACAAACATATGACAGAGTTATTTAGAATATCCCCCACACTATATTTTTTTATATCAGTGTGTCATTTATTTTGCAACTGGAAATTTGTACCTCTTAATCTCCCTCACCTATTTCTTTCCTCCTCCACTCCCACCATACAGTATTGTTAGCTATAGGGACATTCTTGTACAGTAGGTCTTTAGAATTTATTCATCTTACATAAGTGAAACTTTATACCCATTAAACAAGAACTCCCCATTTCCTTATCCCTCCAGCTGCTGGCAAGTATCGTTGTATTTTCAGCTTCTGTGAGTTGACAATTTTAGATATTGATACAGTCAGTAAAAACAAGACCTGGAGCTGACTGTGGCTCACATCATCAGCTCCTTATTGGAAAAGTCAGGTTTAAATTGAAGCCAGTAGGGAAAACCACTAGGCCATTGAGGTATGACCTAAATCAAATCCTTTATGATTATACAGTGCAGTTGACAAATAGATTAAAGGGATCAGATCTGGTAGACAGAGTGCCTGAAGAAGTATGGACAGAGGTTCATAACATTGTATAGGAGGCAATGACCAAAATCATCTCAAAGGAAAAAAAAATTGCAAGAAGGCAAAGTGGTTGTCTGCAGAGTCTTTACAAATAACTCAAGAAAGAAAAGAAGTGAAAGGCAAGGGAGAAAGGGAAAGATATACCCAAATGAATACAGAGTTCTAAAGAATAGCAAGAAGAGATAAGAAGGCTTTTTAAAATGAACAATGTAAAGAAATAGAAGAAAATAAGATATTTGGAAAAGGCTAGAGATCTCGTCAAGAAAATTGGAGATATCAAGAGAACATTTCATGCAAAGATGGGCACAATAAAGGTCAGAAACAGTAAGAACCTAATAGAAGTAGAAGAGATTAGAATAGGTGACAAGAATACACAGAAGAACTATACAAGAAAAGTTTTAATGACCCAGATAACCATGATGGTTAATATTCAGGAAATCAGTCCTAAATATTCGTTGGAAGGACTGATGCTGAAGCTGAATCTCCAACACTTTGGCCACCTGACGCGAAGAACTGACTCATTGGAAAACACCCTGATGCTGGGAAAGACTGAAGGCAGGAGGAGAAGGGGATGACAGAGAATGAGATGGTTTGATGGGATCATCGACTCAATGGACATAAGTTTGAGCAAGCTCCGGGAGTTGGTGATGGACAGAGAAGCCTGGCATGCTGCAGTCCATGGGGTTGCAAAGAGTCAGACACAACTGAGCAACGGAACTGAACTGAACCATGATGGTGTGGTCACTCACCTAGGACCAGACATCTTGGAGTGTGAAGTGAAGTGGGCTTTAGGAAGCATTGCTATGAACAAAGCTAGTAGTGGTGATGGAATTTCAGATGAGCTGTTTAAAATCCTAAAAGATAATGCTGTTAAAGTGCTGCACTCAATATGCCAGCAAATCTGGAAAACTCAGCAGTGGCCACAGGACTAGAAAAGGTCAGCTTTCATTCCAATCCCAAAGAAAGGCAATGCCAAAACTACTGGAAAATTGTGTTCATTTCACAAGCTAGCAAGGTTACGCTCAAAATCCTTCAAGCTAAGTTTCAGCAGTACGTGAACTGAGAACTTCCAGATGCACAAGCTGCATTTAGGAAACGCAAAGGAACCAAAGATCAAATTGCCAACATTGGCTTGATCATGGAGAAAGCAAGAGAATTCCAGAAAACAATTTACTTCTGCTTCACTGACTATGCTAAAGCCTTTGACTGTGTGGATCACAACAAATCATAGAAAATTCTTAAAGAGACTGGAATACCAGACCACTTTACCTGTCTCCTGAGAAACTTGCATGCGGGTTAAGAAGCAACAGCTAGAACCAGACATGGAACAACAGACTGGTTCCAAATTGGCAAAGAAGCACAGCAAGGCTGTATACTGTCACCCTGCTTATTTAACTTCTATGAAGAATACATCATGTGAAATGCCTGGTTGGATGAATCACAAGCTGGAATCCAGATTGCCAGGAGAAATATCAACAACCTCAGATATGCAGATGACACCAGTGTAATGGCATAAAGTGAAGAGGAACCAAAGAGTCTTTTGATGAGGGCCAAAGAGCAGAGTGAAAAAGCTGGCTTAAAACTAAATATTCAAAAAACTAAGAACATGGTATCTGGCCCCATCACTTCATGGCAAATATTAGAAAAGGATAAAGTGGAAGCAGTGATAGATTTTCCTTTCTTGAGCTTCAAAATCACTGCAGACTGTGCCTGCAACCATGAAATTAAAAGATACTTGCTTCTTGGAAGGAGTGCCACAACATATATAGACAGCATATTAAAAAACAGAGACATCACTTTGCTGACAAAGGTCTGTATAGTCAAAGCTATGGTTTTTCCAGTAGTCACATATGGATGTGAGAGTTGGAACATAAAACAGGCTGAGTGTTGAAAAATTGATGCTTTTGAATTGTGGTCCTGGAGAAGCATCTTGAATGTCCCTTGCAAAGAGATCAAACCACATCAATCCTAAAGGAAATCAACCCTGAATATTCACTGGAAGTTCTGTTGCTGAAGCTGAAGCTCCAATACTTAGGCAACATGATGCAGAGAGTCGACTCATTGGAAAAGACCCTGAGGCTGGGAAAGACTGAAGGCAAAAGGAGAAGGCAGTGGCAGAGGATGAGATGGTTACATAGCATCACCCATTCAATGGACATGAATATAGGCAAACTCTGGGAGATAGTGAAACACAGAGGAGCCTGGCGTGCTACAGTCCATGGAGTCACAAAGAGTAGAACATAACTTAGTGTCTGAACAACAGCGACGAGTTCATACAAATGGAACTGTTAGTCTTGGCAATGATTTCTTAGCTATGACACCAAAAGCACAGGCAATAAAACCAAAAGTAGACAAAAGGAACTCTATCAAACTAAAAGCTTTCTGCACAGCAAAAGAACTAATCAACAAAATGAAAAGGCAATCTATGGAATGAGAGAAAACATCTGCAAGCCATATAAATGATAAGGAGTTAATGTCTGAAATAAACTCCTATAATTCAAAAGTTCAAATAACTCAACTAAAAATGGGGCAAAGGACTTGAATAGGCATTTCTCCGAAGAAGACATGCAGATGGCTAACAGGCACATGAAAAGGTGTGCACCATCACCAATCATGAGGGAAATGCCAATCAAATTCTCACACCTCTTAGGATGGCTATGCTAAATAAAAACGAACAGTAAGTGCTGGCAAATGTATAGAGAACTTGGAACTCTTGTACTCTGTTGGTATGCATGTAAAATGCTAAATCAGCTATAGAAAAACAGTAAAAGTAGGTTTGTCTAAAAATTAAAAATACGATCCAGCTGTATACCCACCTCTGGGTATATAGCCAGAAGAATCGAAGTCAGGATATCAAAGAGATAGTTGCTTTCCCATGTTTATTGCCATATTGGCAACAACCACAATATGTAAACAACTTAAATGTCCACTGACAGATGAATGGATCAAAAAAGTATGCTATATACATACAATAGAACATTATGTAGCCTTGAAAAATAAGGATATCCTGCCAGTTGTGACAACATGGATAATTCTGGAAGACATCATGCTAAGTGAAGTAAGCCAGTAACAGAAAGACAAATACTATAGGCATACAATCTTTAAATTCTCTCCTTCCTTTTCCCCACTCACTTCCTAAGTGCATGCATGCTTAGTTGCTTCAGTCTTGTCCGACTCTTTGTGACCCCATGTATAGCCTGTCAGGCTCCTCTGTCCGTAGGATTTCCCAGACAAGAATACTGGAGTGCACTGTCATGCCCTCCTCCAGGGGATCTTCCAGATGCAGGGATCAAACCTGCATCTCCAGCAGCTCCTGCATTGCAAGGAGATTATTTACCGCTGAGCCACTGGGGAAGTCCCCATTCTCTAAGTATTCTTTAGCTAAATATTTTCAGTATTAGTTTGGTAGGGCTGCTTCAACAAAGTGCCCCAAACTGAGTGGTTAAAACAACAAAAGAGTAGTCTCTTACTCTTCAGGAGTTCATAAATCTGATCAAGGTGTGGGCAGGACTGGTTCTTTCTAGGGGCTCTGAGGGAGAATCTGTCCCATGCTCCTCTCCTAGTTTCTAGTGGTTAATGCAATCCTTGGCATTTCTTGACTTACAGTTGCATCACTCCAATCTCTTCCTCTGTCCTCACATAGACTTCTCCCCTGTTCGCCTGTCAGTCTTTAAATCTCTCTCCCATTACAAAGGCACTAGTCATGGGGTTCAGGTCTCAGTCTAATCCAGTATGACCTCATCTTATCCTGATTAAATCTTCAAAGATCCTATTTCCAAATAAAGTCACATTACAGGTACTACGAGTTAGAACTTCATTATTCTTTTTTTGGGGGGGGGGTTAACTGAACCCATAACACTCTGATTTAGCTTTGTTACAGTAGCTTATAATTTACACTATTATTATGCATGTAGTACCCTAAGCTTCAGGTTTAACAAGGTATGAGTTTGCATCTTACTTGTTTGGATTTATAAGCTTATTTTTCTTCAAAAAGGATATTGTAAGCCTCCAGTTTCAAACATAGCTTAAAATTCCTATTTCTAATAGAAGCAGACTAGTTCTAAGCAAATACCTTTCAGCCCTTGTTTTAAGAAAATCATTAGCTCATGTAAATAAAAGGATAATTTGTGGTATCCTCTTATCTTTCTCATGTAGTGTTCTGTGGTAGGGTAGTGAGAGTTTTTCAGTTCTTCAATGATTCTTCAATGATCACAAATAGATAATAGTAATGATACCAGGCCACCACTCTGTTTAATACTTTACAATCATATACAGAAAGGTGACTTTATGGAATTGCTTATTATGTGGGCTGTGAGTTGAGAATATATGGTTACAGTCCATTTAATGAAGTTCTCCTAAAAACCAAAAGCCCGTAAAACCTGAAACATAAAAATTCCTTTCTGCAAAATCAAATGCTTTTTCACCATTCCAGTGTTTTAAGTATCATTTCACTCTTAAATCTCTGAGAAAAGCAAACCCATTTATGCTATTCATAAAACTTACGAGCAAGCTGTTGTTTTTAATAAAACACAAGTCATTTGCACCTATAATAAACAGATGTAACCTCTTTTGCCCCCCTAAAATAGAATTGTTTGTATTTATGAATGGTCCCAATCAGCTAAATACAGTTTTAATTGGCTCTTTATCAACCTTAATCAGAAAAATTATTCTCTCATTCATTAGTTGAGGTCTGAATTTTAAGATCTGAATCATAATGGGTCGCGAAGTAAATTTTCTAAATCCTTTTCCATGCAAATCTCAAATTCAGGGATATACATAACAAAATTTTATCATCAGCAAGATTGAGATTTCTTTTGGAAATCACAGAATTCAAAACTAGAAGAGACCTTTGGCAACAATGAGTTATTGGCAGAGCTAGGACGAGACCCTGGGTTTCCTATTTTCCCATTTCAGTGTTTTCTCTACTGCTGAAGGTCTTCCCCAGTGAATCAGTGGTAAAGAATCCACCTGCCAGTGCAGGAGATGCAGGTTTGATCCCTAGGCTGGGAAGATCCCCTGGAGAAGGAAATGGCAACCCACTCCAGTATTCTTGCTTGGGAAATCCCACGGACAGAGTAGCCTGGTGGGCTACAGTCCATGGGGTCGCAAAAGAGTCAGAGACAACTTAAAAGCTAAAAAACAACAACTAATGCTGAGCACCACTTCTCCATATAACCAATGATTTATTTGCAGCATCAAAGGTTCAAAAAAATCTACTTTGATTCAATTGGTTGCAACAGATATTTTAAATCGCCAAATATACAAAAGACCTAAATAACATCATTTCTAAAATAATCACTCACTCCAAATGCCTTATCAAACATAATTCAGTCTTTTGAGCTGACATTTTTAAAAAGTGTTCCCTTTTTAAACTATACCTTTGATCAGTCTTTTTTTTTTTTTTTTTGACTAATCAGCATCTCCCTGGGATACTTCCCAGAAAGTAAGTAAGATGTTTTCCAAACCTGCTAATTGAATAGAATTTTCTCTGTTTTTATATGTGTGTGGTTGTGGTATGCTTACAATAAGCAGCTTTCAGGATAGATTAAAGCCTTTCATTTCAATTTAATTATTAATTAATTTCAATAGTCAATTATTGCTTTGTGTACCACAGAAAAATAGAGATCATCCTTTAATTATTGATTCATCTGATAGTAGTTCACCAGCTGTACTACCTTTACAGATCAACATTTCTGTTGATAAATTTTCAGCTTGCTTTGCTTTCTTTGTCAAAAGGAGAAATTTTAAAGCCATCTGTTAAGCTCACAACCTCGGTTTTCTCCTACTGATCATTCTGAGCAAAATTATCGGGCACAAAGTCCTCTGCTCCTTACAGGTATGAAGACATCCTTCTAAGGGCAGTTTTCTTTTTACTTTTTCTGAAGAACAATAGGTCAGAAGTAGATTAATCAATGCATATATTTAATTTTATAAATTATTTTCTTGCCACATTGGGAAAATTCCCCCACAGTGACTATTACATTGATTTTAGTGTTAATTCTGTCAATACATGAAAAATATTTCCTGTGTAATTTGACATATTTAAACTGTGAAAATAAAATTTGCTTTAAGTATTTTCTCCATTATACATGGAGAGAGATGCTATAGCAGAGTTCTCTGTTTTATGAGCCTTTGCCAAGGTTACCAATGCAGAATTCTCATTTTGATCAGTTAGTTCACTTATTGACAAGTCCATGATCACTAAGAATTTCTTCTAATCCTTTTCTAGAAATAGTGCCTATGTTATGTTAAATACAGAGCTGGCTGTTATAAAGTAAAACCTTGAATACTAGCTGCTTAAATAAGAGAGGTTTATTTTTCTTTCACATCAGAACTTGGGTAGGCAGTTTCAAAATCAGCAGGGATCCTAGTTCCTTCAAGTATCCTGATCAGATATCATCAATAGATAGCTACCATCTCCTTGTCCAGGAAAGTCTTATAGCTCCTGTTATGCTTACATTCCAGCCTAAAGGAAAGACATAAAGACACAAGACAGGAAATGTCCCTTTGTTTTAAATGAATGGTCTAGACATGAGACACATCACTTCTGTTCACATTCCATTAGCCAAAATCTGGTCACATGGCTAGCCTTACATAACTATCACAGAGCCTGTGAAATGTAGTCTTTGACATTTATGTTGATCATATGCCAAACATAAATTCTATTCCTATATATGAAAGTGAGAATGAATATTCAGGGGACGATTAGCAATCTCCATCACTGTGCTAGTTGGGATAATGAAAATTAATATTAAGCCAATAATTCCTTTCAGTTGTATAGCACTTTTTTCTGAGTTCTTCAATTATCTTACTTTAGCCTCAATTTAGTCATTTCTTCATGATTTACACTAAAACCTGGAAGGAAAGGAGAATAAAATAATTAAAAGTGGCAATTAATACAAATACAATTAATATTCTATTTTTATTTGAATGTTCTGGCTCTTTGATGCTTATACCATCAAGGCCAGCAATATTGAAATATTAAGCTTCAAATAGACTAGGACATTTCACACCTACAGAGAGATGTGCTTGTGCTGCTCTTTCTGGCTGCAAGGGTCTTTTCTTACTTGCCTGCCAAACATACATGAAAATCTGAAATTCAGTGTTATCTCTTCCATAACCTCAGAAAAAGACTTTCCCACTAATCCAAGTAAAATTGACAATACCACCTATTATGTTCTCACTCTATCTTAAATAAGTCATAATGTATTGTACCTTTTGTTTTGTGTATCTGTCTCCTCTTGAGAATCTGCCTTAGCAGCAAGAAGCTCTTTCCTGGAAATGCCTGGGAGTTTACAGTGCAAAATGTCAGACCATTGTCTCAAGGTGGAATAACTCTGTGGTGTCATTCGTGTTCCTGGGCTTTCCACTTGGAACAAGCTAGACTACACATCTTTGCCATGGATCTTCCTCCCCTGTAACCCATTTTCCTCACTTCTTTAAAGCATTTACTGGCAAGCGATCCCTCAATAAATCAATTTCTTGAAAATCGCATTTCAGGCTTCTATGAAGTATCACAAGAGACTGTAGAAAAGCATCTCAGTGGCTAAATGTCAAGTAGTACCAATTAGTAGTGGTAGGCGGAATGCAGAGATGCACTAGCTTTTGTAAAGTCTCTGGTGTTTGCAAAATATAGAGAGCTTAGTAACTATTCAGACTGGTTTGTGATGGCTGTTGCTAAGCACCATTGATGTTTTGAAGGAAGCAAATGACAGCCTAAGATCACTTAACTACCAATGTCAAGCAATGTCTGACCATCAGAGGGCCTCCTTAGAAGCATTTTTAAAAGACCTGGAGCCTATTATACAGAGTGAAGTAAGCCCGAAAGAAAAACACCAATACAGTATACTAACACATATATATGGTATTTAGTCAATCGGTAAAGATAACCCAGTATGCGAGACATCAAAAGAGACACAGATAAATAGAACAGTATTATGGACTCTATGGGAGAGGGCGAGGGCGGGATGATATGGGAGAATGGCATGGAAGCATGTAAATTATCATATGTGAAATGAATCGCCAGTCCAGGTTCAATGCATGATAAGGGTGCTCAGGGCTGGTGCACCAGGATGACCCGGAGGGATGGGATGGGGAGGAAGGTGGAAAGGGGATTCTGGAAGGGGAATACATGTATACCCATGGTGGATTCATGTCAATGTATAGCAAAACAAAAATAAATAAATAAATGACCTTAATACCCTTAGAAGAAATGGAGTAGCCATCATAGTCAACAAAAGAGTCAAAAATGCAGTACTTGGATGCAGTCTCAAAAACGACGGAATGATTTCTGTTCATTTCCAAGGTAAACCATTCAATATCATGGTAACCCAAGTCTATGTCCTGACCAGTAATGCTGAAGAAGCTGAAGTTGAATGGTTATATGAAGACCTACAATACTTTCTAGAACTAACACCCCAAAAAGATGTCCTATTCATTATAGGGGACTGGAATGCAAAAGTAGGAAGTCAAGAAATACCTGAAATAACAGGTAAATTTGGCCTTGGAGTACAGAATGAAGTAGGGCAAAGGCTAATAGAGTTCTGCCAAAAGAATTCATTGGTCATAGCAAACACCCTCCTCCAACAACACAAGAGAAGACTCTACACATGGACATCACCAGATGGTCAACACCGAAATCAGATTGATTATATTCTTTGCAGCCAAAGATGGAAAAGCTCTATAAAGTCAGCAAAAACAAGACTGAGAGCTGACTGTGGCTCAGATTGCGAACTCCTTATTGCCAAATTCAGACTTAAATTGAAGAAAGTGGGGAAAACCACTAGACCAGGTATGACCTAAATCAAATTCCTTATGATTATACAGTACAACAGAGAAATAGATTTAAGGGACTAGATCTGATAGACAGAGTGCCTGAAGACCTACGGATGTTACATTGTAGAGGGAGAGAGATCTAGACCATCCCCAAGAAAAGGAAATGCAAAAAAGCAAAATGGCTGTCTGAGGAGGCCTTACAAATAGCTGTGAAAAGAAGAGAAGTCAAAAGCAAAGGAGAAAAGGAAAGATATTTCCGTTTGAATGCAGAGTTCCAAAGAATAGCAAAAAGAGATATGAAAGCCTTCCTCAGAGATCAATGCAAAGAAATAGAAGAAAACAACAGAATGGGAAAGACTAGAGATCTCTTCAAGAAAATCAAAGATACCAAGGGAACATGTCATGCAAAGATGGGCTCAATAAAGGACAGAAATGGTATGGACCTAACAGAAGCAGAAGATATTGAGAAAAGGTGGCAAGAATACACAGAAGAACTATACAAAAAAGATCTTCACTACCCAGTTAATCACAATGGTGTGATCACTCACACTCACCTAGAGCCAGACATCCTGGAATGTGAAGTCAAGTGGGCCTTAAGAAGCGTCGCTACGAACAAAGCTACTGAAGGTGATGGAATTCTAGTTGAGCTATTTGAAACCATAAAAGATGATTCTGTGAAAGTGCTGCACTCAGTATGTCACCAAATTTGGAAAACTCTGCAGTGGCCACAGGACTGGAAAATATCAGTGTACATTCCAATCCCAAAGAAAGGAAATGCCAAAGAACGCTCGAACTACCGCACAATTGCACCCATCTCACATGCTAGTAAAGTACTGCTCAAAATTCTCCAAGCCAGGCTTCAGCAATTCGTGAACTGTGAACTTTCAGATGTTCAAGCTGGTTCTAGAAAAGGCAGAGGAATCAGAGATCAAATTGCCAACATCCACTGGATCATCGAATAAGAGAGTTCCAGAAAAATATCTAATTCGGCTTTATTAACTATGCCAAAGCCTTTGACTGTGTGGATCACAATAAACTGTGGAAAATTCTTCAAGAGATGGGCATACGAGACCACCTGACCTGCCTCTTGAGAAACCTGTATGCAGGTCAGGAAGCAACAGTTAGAACTGGGCATGAAACAACAGACTGGTTCCAAACAGGAAAAGGAGTACGTCCAGGCTGTATATTGTCACCCTGCTTATTTAACTTATATGCAGAGTGAGAAATGCTGGGCTGGAGGAAACACAAGCTGCAATCAAGATTGCCGGGAGAAATATCAATAACCTCTGATATGCAGATGACACCACCCTTATGGCAGAAAGCGAAGAACTAAAGAGCCTCTTGAGGAAAGTGAAAGAGGAGAGTGAAAAAGTTGGCTTAAAGCTCAACATTCAGAAAACTAAGATCATGGCATCAAGTCCCATCACTTCATGGCAAACAGATGGGGAAAGAGTGGAAACAGTGTCAGATTTTATTATGGGGGGCTCCAAACTCACTGCAGATGGTGATTGCAGCCATGAAATTAAAGGACGCTTGCTCCTTGGAAGAAAAGTTATGACCAACCTAGATAGCATATTAAAAAGCAGAGACATTACTTTGTCAACAAAGGTCTGTCTAGTCAAGGCTATGGTTTTTCCAGTAGTCGTGTAAGGATGTGAGTGTTGCACTATAAAGAAAGCTGACCGCCAAACAATTGAAGCTTTTGAACTGTGGTGTTGGAGAAGACTCTTGAGAGCCCCTTGGACTGCAAGGAGATCCAATCAATCCATCCTAAAGGAAATCAGTCCTGGGTGTTCATTGGAAGGACTGATGTTGAAGCTGAAACTCCAATACTTTGGCCACTTGATGCGAACAGCTGACTCATTGGAAAAGACCCTGATACTGGGAAACACTGAGGGCAGGAGGAGAAGGGGATGACATAGGATGAGATGGTTGGATGTCATCACCGACTCAATGGACATGGGTTTGGGTAGACTCTGGGAGTTGGTGACAGACAGGGAGGCCTGGCATGCTGCGGTTCATGGGGTCACAAAGAGTCGGACATGACTGAGCAACTGAACTGAACTGATAATCTCCTATAGTCAAAATACAGACTGACACAAGATCTGATCATAGGAGACTGAGCATCTGAGGAGGCTGACTTCTCAATCTAGAGAAGTCTCCTATGCCAAAGTCAGGGTCGTTATAGAGAAGGAATGGGTCTTTAACAAATTTTGAATGAGAATATCTGGGCAGATTCACCTGATCAGCTTGAATTCCCTGATTCCCCTTAACCATCTGGACCTGAAAAATGCCCTCGCTCTTCGTTGTTAGAAGAGAGAAGGTCCCTTGTTTGAAGACTATGCAGAAGGCTCAAATGAGGAAAATGTATTATAAGGCAATGCTGGCTCCTCTCAGGATCTAGGCCTCTCTCCACTCTTGGACTCCAGACCAACAACCAGAGTCAGAGCTCAGCCTGACCCTACTGGGGAAGTGCTATGTCTATCAAGGGAATAGATGATTTATACACCAAAGGAGCTGAAGGACCTGGCTAACATGGACTAGGAGGAACTGGGAGAGAATATCTGGGACTAGAACTTCAGCGTGTTGTATAGATGGTCACAAAATAAAAATGGATAGATGAAAGTTTGTTATATTGTGACACATTTCTGTTGCAAAGGACCCTGTTTAGTGCTTCTAATACACTACTGGGGATGGATCTTGGAGGCTCTGTAAGAATGACAGCTAACATTAAATGAGGTAGAGAGAACCAGTGGGAGAGAGAGGAAAGTGACACAGGGAAATGATTGGAAATTCATGCACTAAAAATGTTAGTAGCATCTACTTCCAGCTGATGAGATTATATATGAAGTTTAAAAGCTCTCAGATTATTATTTCAAACAAGCATACATCAGTATTTTTACAGGCACTAGAAATGCAAAATTTATCTGCTTTCATGAAATTTAAAGTCTACTGCAAAGGAAGGACTGAGCAAGAGTAGCCTAAAAAGAAGCTAGGTCTTGATTCAGTAGAATAGAATGGGGGAAGGGGCAGGATTCTCACAACCTCTTGATCTTTCAGGTTTTTATTCTCCTGGCCCTTACCTAATCTCTCACTCTCTTTCTCTCTCTCCCCCTGTGTGTGTGTGTGTGTGTGTGTATGAAAACACTGTGTGACTCTTGAGCTCTTCTCCCAGTGTCTGACTCTAAAAGGCAAATAATCCTGGGAAGATCATCATATGACCCTTTTGACAGTAAATAGTAATGGGAAAAAAATAAGACCAGCTTACTAAGTCAGGCAAAGGAAAGGGGAGCAGATGTCTTGAATAAAAAGGAAGGGAGGCAGTCTTTGGTGATGAAGAATAAAGTCGTTCTACCTTACCATTGCCCAGGTCAATATCTGCAGATGATAAATACTGTTTTAAATTGTAGTCATACTCTTTAAGAAGCCATTCAGAAAACAGAACTTGTAGGAAATTTGCAATTATGTGGAACAGGGGAAAATATTCTTTTTCATATTCTTTTTCATATTCTTTTCCATTATCATTGGAGAAGGAAATGACAACCCACTCCTGTATTCTTGCCTGAGAAATCCCGTGAACAGAGGAGCCTGGCAGGTTACAGTCCATGTGGTCCCAAAAAGTAGGACATGACTGAGTAACTAACACTTTATTGCAAGATATTGAATATCGTTTCCTGTGCTATACAGTCAGACCTTGTTTTTTTTTTTAATTGTATTAGTTTTGCCATATATTGACATGAATCCGCCATGGCTGTACATGTGTTCCCCTTCCAGAACCCCCCTCCCATCTCCCTTCCCATCCCATCCCTCTGGGTCATCCCGGTGCATCAGCCCTAAGTACCCTGTATCATGCATCGAACCTGGACTGGCGATTTGTTTCACATATGATAATTTACATGCTTCAATGCCATTCTCCCATATCATCCCGGCTTTGCCCTCTCCCATAGAGTCCAAAATACAGTTCTATACATCTGTGTCTCTTTTGCTGTCTCGTATACAGGGTTATCTTTACCGATTTACTAAATTCCATATATATGCGTTAGTATACTGTATTGGTGTTTTTCCTTCTTCAGCCACCTCATTAGAACTGATTCAAATGTATTCTTTTTAATGGCTGAGTAATATTCCATTGTGTATATGTACCACTGCTTCCTTACTCATTCGTCTGTTGATGGACATCTAATTTGCTTCCATGTCCTGGCTATTATAAACAGTGCTGCGATGAGCATTGGGGTACACGTGTCTCTTTCAATTCTGGTTTCCTCATTGTGTATGCCCAGCAGCGGGGTTGCTGGGTCATATGGCAGTTCTATTTCCAGGTTTTTGAGGAATCTCCACACTGTTCTCCATAGTGGCTGTACTAGTTTGCATTCCCACCAACAGTGTAAGAGGGTTCCCTTTTCTCCACACCCTCTCCAGCATTTATTGCTTGTAGACTTTTGGATAGCAGCCATTCTGATTGGCGTGAGATGGTACTTCATTGTGGTTTTGATTTGCATTTCTCTGATAATGAGTGATGTTGAGCATCTTTTCATGTGTTTGTTAGCCATCTGAATGTCTTCTTTGGAGAAATGTCTGTTTAGTTCTTTGGCCCAGTTTTTGATTGGGTCGTTTATTTTTCTGGAATTGACCTGCAGGAGTTGTTTGTATATTTTTGAGACTAATGCTTTGTCAGTTGCATCCTTTGCTATTATTTTCTCCCATTCTGAAGGCTGTCTTTTCACCTTGCTTATAGTTTCCTTTGTTGTGCAGAAGTTTTTAATTTTAATTAGGTCCCATTTGTTTATTTTTGCTTTTATTTCCAATATTCTGGGAGGTGGGTCATAGACGATCCTGTTGTGATTTATGTCATAGAGTGTTTTGCCTATGTTTTCCTTCAGGAGTTTTATAGTTTCTGGTCTTACGTTTAGATCTTTAATCCATTTTGAGTTTGTTTTTGTGTATGGTGTTAGAAATTGTTCTAGTTTCCTTCTTTTACAAGTGGTTGACCAGTTTTCCCAGCACCACTTGTTAAAGAGATTGTCTTTTCTCCATTGTATATTCTTGCCTCCTTTGTCAAAGATAAGGTGTCCTTAGGTGCGTGGATTTATCTCTGGGCTTTCTATTTTGTTCCATTGATCTATATTTCTGTCTTTGTGCCAGTACCATATTGTCTTGATGACTGTGGCTTTGTAGTAGTGCCTGAAGTCAGGCAGGTTGATTCTTCCAGTTCCATTCTTCTTTCTCAAGATTACTTTGGCTATTCGAGGTTTTTTTGTATTTCCATACAAATTTTGAAATTATTTGTTCTAGTTCTCTGAAAAATACCGTTGGTAGCTTGCATTGAATCTATAGATTGCTTTGGGTAGTATACTCATTTTCACTATACTGATTCTTCCAATCCGTGAACACGGTATATTTCTCTATTTGTGTCCTTTTTGATTTCTTTCACCAGTGTTTTATAGTTTTCTATATATAGGTCTTTTGTTTCTTTAGGTAGATATATTCCTAAGTATTTTATTCTTTTCATTGCAATGGTGAATGGAATTGTTTCCTTAATTTCTCTTTCTGTTTTCTCATTGTTAGTGTATAGGAATGCAAGGGATTTCTGTGTGTTGATTGTATATCCTGCAACTTTACTATATTCATTGATTAGCTCTAGTAATTTTCTGGTGGAGTCTTGAGGGTTTTCTATGTAGAGGATCATGTCATCTGCAAACAGTGAGAGTTTTACTTCTTCTTTTCCAATCTGGATTCCTTTTATTTCTTTTTCTGCTCTGATTGCTGTGGCCAAAACTTCCAAAACTATGTTGAATAGTAGTGGTGAGAGTGGGCACCCTTGTCTTGTTCCTGACGTTAGGGAAAATGCTTTCAATTTTTCGCCATTTAGGATAATGTTTGCTGTGGGTTTGTCACATATAGCTTTTATTATGTTGAGGTATGTTCCTTCTATTCCTGCTTTTTGGAGGGTTTTATCATAAATGGATGTTGAATTTTGTCAAAGGCTTTCTCTGTATCTATTGAGATAATCATATGGTTTTTATTTTTTAATTCGTTAATGTGGTGTATTACATTGATTGATTTGTGGATATTGAAGAATCCTTGCATCCCTGGGATAAAGCCCACTTGGTCATGATGTATCATCTTTTTGACCTTGTTTTTTAAAAAAATAATTTTATTTGTTTATTTTTGGCTGTGCTGGGTCTTCTTGCCTAATATGTGACAGCTGGAAGCAGGACTCAGCTTTTCTAACTCAGTTTAGTTCAGTTCAGTCACTCAGTCAGTTCTGACTCTTTCTGAACCCATAAACTGCAGCACATCAGGCCTCCCTGTCCATCACCAACTCTCAGAGTTTACTAAAACTCAAGTCCATTGAGTCGGTGATGCCATCCAACCATCTCATACTCTGTCATCCCCTTCTCCTCCCGCCTCAACCTTTCCCAGCATCAGGGTCTTTACCAATGAGTCGGTTCTTCACATCAGGTGGCCAAAGTTTTGGAGTTTCAGCTTCATCACCAGTCCTACCAATGAATATACAGGACAGATTTCCTTTATGGTGGACTGGTTGGATCTGTCCAAGGGATTCTTAAGAGTCTTCTCCAACACCGCAGGTCAAAAGCATCAATTCTTCAGAGCTCAGCTTTCTTTATAGTCCAACTCTCACATCCATACATGACTGTTGGAAAAACCATAGCTTTGACTAGATGGACCTTTGTTGGCAAAGTAATGTCTCTTTTTTAATATCCTGTCTAGGTTGATCATAACTTTCCTTCCAAGAAGTAAGTGTCTTTTAATTTCATGGCTGCAGTCACCATCTACAATGATTTTGAGCTCCCAAAAAATAATGTCTGTCACTGTTTCCACTGTTTCCCCATCTATATGCCATGAAATGATGGGAACAGATGCCATGATTTTAGTTTCCTGAATGTTGAGTTCTAAGCCAACTTTTTCCCTTTCCTCTTTTACTTTCCTCAGTAGGCTCTTAAGCTCTTCGCTTTCTGCCATAAGGGTGGTATCATCTGCATATCTGAGGTTATTGAAATTTCTCCAACAATCTTGATTCCAGCTTGTGCTTCATCCAGCCTAGTGTTTCTCATGATGTACTCTGTGTATAAGTTAAATAAGCAGGGTGACAATATACAGCCTTGATGTACTCCTTTCCCGATTTGGAACCAGTCTTTTGTTCCATGTACAGTTCTAACTGTTGTTTCCTGACCTGCATACAGGTGACTCAGGAGGCACGTTAGGTGGCCTAGTATTACCATATCTTTCAGAATTTTTCACAGTTTGTGGTGATCCACACAATCAGAGGCTTTGGTGTAGTCAATAAAGCAGAGATAGATGTTTTTCTGGAACTCTCTTGCTTTTTCAATAATCCAGCAGATATTGGCAACTTGATCTCTGGTTCCTCTGCCTTTTCTAAATCCAGTTTGAACATCTGGAAGTTCACGGTTCACATACCATCGAAGCCTGGCTTGAAGATTTTTGAGCATTATTTGGTTGCGTGTGAGATGAGTGCAATTGTGCAGTAGTTTGAACATTCTTTGTCATTGCCTTTCTTTGGGAATGGAATGAAAACTGACCTTTTCCAGTCCTGTGGCCAATGCTGAGTTTTCCAAATTTGCTGACATACTGAGTGTAGCACTTTCACAGCATCATCTTTTAGAATTTGAAATAGCTCAACTGGAATTCCATCATCTCTGCTAGCTTTGTAGTGGTGCTTCCTAAGGCTCACTTGACTTCACATTCCAGGATTCCTGGCTCTAGGTGAGTGGTCACACCATCGTGATTATCTTCGTTGTGAAGATCTTTTTTTGTATAATTCTTCTGTGTATTCTTGCCACCTCTTCTTAATATCTTCTGCCTCTGTTAGGTCCATATCATTTCTGTCCTTTATTGTGCCTATCTTTGCATGAAATGTTCCCTTGATATCTCTGATTTTCTTGACGAGATCTCTAGTCTTTCCCATCTATCATTTTCCTCTATTTCTTTGCATTGATCACTGAGGAAGGCTTTCTTATCTCTCCTTGCTATTCTTTGGAACTCTGCATTCAAATGGGTATATCTTTCCTTTTCTCCTTTGCCTTTCACTTCTCCTCTTTTCCTAGCTGTTTTTGCCTATTTGTGTTTCTTTTTCTTGGGGATAGTCTTGATCACTCCCTCCTGTACAATGTCACAAACCTCCACCCATAGGTCTTCAGGCACTCTGTATATCAGATCTAATCCCTTGAATCTATTTCTCACTTTCACTGTATAGTCGTAAGGGATTTGATTTAGGTCATATGTGAATGGTCTAGTGGTTTTCCCTACTTTCTTCAATTTAATTCTGAATTTGGCAATAAGGAGTCCATGATCTGAGCCACAGTCAGCTCTCAGTATTGTTTTTGCTGATTGTATAGAGCTTCTCCATCTTTTGCTGCAAAGAATATAATCAATCTGATTCTGGTATTGACCAGCTGGTGATGTCCATGTGTAGAGTCTTCTCTTGTGTTGTTGGATAATGGTGTTTGCTTTAACCAGTGCATTCTTTTGGCAAAACTATTAGCCTTTTTCCTGCTTCATTCTGTACTCCAAGGCCAAATTTGCCTGTTATTCCAGGTGTTTCTTGACTTCCTACTTTGGCATTCAGGTCCCATATAATAAACAGGAAGTCTTTTTTGGGTGTTAGTTCTAGAAGGTCTTGCAGGTCTTTGTAGAACTGTTCAACTTCAGCTTCTTCAGCATTATTGGTTGGGGCATAGATTTGGATTTCTGTGATATTGAATTGTTTGCTTCGGAAACGAACAGAGATCTTTCTGTAATTTTTGAGATTGCATCCAAGTACTGAATTTCAGACTCTTTTGTTGACTATATGGCCACTCCATCTAACTCAAGGTCAGTGCTTTCTTCTACTATATTGCAAAATTATGGAGCAAAAAAGACATGGCCTATAAAAGGTTATTTTCTTTTTCCAATAGTTCACTTTCATCAGTGAATTTTATTCTAATATTCAGGTGCATTGAGTGTTATCTTGTATTTGCCATAATATCCAAGATATCTATTTCAGAAACTGTGTGTAGGAAATTTTCAAATAATTCAGCATGGAACAAAATTTCAGGATATCATTAAATTTATTGTCCTCTACCCCAAACAAAAGCTTTTCCCTACTTCAGAGCACAGTACTGATGCCATTATCCAGTCACCATGCACTATATCAAGGCTTTTTTTCCTAAAAAGTTCAAGAAAAACAGAACTAAATTTTCCCCTGAAATTGGAAGCTCTAACTACAACTGCTTTATTCATAGGATTACAATATTTCGCAATTAGAAACACAGGATGTACAGTTAAATTTTTATTTCATATAAACAAGGGATAATATTTAAAAATACAAGCATTTCCTAAATACTTCATGGGCTATAGTTATACCAAAAAAAATTACTCATTTATCTGAAATTCATATTTAACTGGGTATATTTTATCTAGCAACTCTACTGAATTCACTGCTATTTCACATAGACTAATCTGTAGAAGCATGGCCTTCAATTGAGTCATCTTTCCAGTTCATGTGTGTTAATACTTGGAATTTTAGCAGTATCATTTTTGGTCCTAGAAATCTGAAAGTGAAAGTCGCTCAGTCGTATCCAACTCTTTGTGACCCCATGGACTATAGAGTCCTTTGGATTCTCCAGGCCAGAAAACTGGAGTGGGTAGCCATTCCCTTCTCCAAGGGATCTTCCCAACTCAGGGATCAAACCCAGGTCTCCTGCATCACAGACAGATTCTTTGTCAACTGAGCTACCAAGGAATTATCAAGTAGGTGAGGGGAAGATGTAGTACAATAAGCATGGATTTAAATAAGACAAATTCGGGACTCATTTCCTATTTGAGATTTTCCAATGAATAGCTGCGTGACCTTCCATAAGATATTTAATTTCTCTGAGCCTCAGCTGCTCCTTCTATAAAATTACCTACCTCATAGCTAATACAGTAGCACAATGATTATAGGAAAAGATTGTGACTGCATATTACTTAGCATCATGCATCTCATCAGTTGCTGTTGTAGTTCAGTCACTCAGTCTTGTCCGACTCTCAGCGACCCTATGGATTGTTGCACACCTGGCTTCCCTGTCCTTTACTATCTCCCTGAGTTTGCTCAAACTCATGTCCATTGAGTCTGTGATGCCATCCAATCATCTCATCCTTTGTCACCCCCTTCTCCTCCTGCTCTCAACACCTAAAATATTAGGTAAACAAAACTAAAACAGTTTCATGTGGACAGATAACTGGGCTAGATATGAATCCATCTTGACACACAGATATTCGTATGTAAGTTAAGATCTGTCATGTCTATTTTATCAGTGAGTAGAGTCTAAATGAAAATGAACTGTCATTATTGTAAATACTAGATAACTTAGAAATTACCCACTTAGTGTTACAGACATCAACTTACCAGTCTGCCATATTACTTTGTCAAGTGGTTAGACTGTTTAAAAGTCTAAGGATATTAAGATGAAAGAATTTATATGTCAGATATATAGATCTTTGGAAACAGATGATACTATGAGTATGTTATCACTGGCAAATATTTCTGAACAGATGTAGGTCATTTACCAGTCTTTGTCAAAGTTGTAACCATTTGAATCAGTCTATTGAAGGAACAAAGGAAGATAATTTGTAGTCAATAGGCTCTGAAGACTGAGATTTTGGTAATTCTCAGAGTGAAAATGGATGAGGAAGACAAATATTAACAGTTTCAAGCATTACCCTGGTGATTCAGACAGTAAAGAATCTGCCTGCAATGCAGGAGACCTGGGTTCAATCCCTCAGTCAGGAAGACTCCCTGGAGTAGGAAACAGCAACCCACTCCCATTTTCTTGCCTGGAGAATTCCATGGACAGAGAAGCCTGATGGGCTTCAGTCCATGGGATCACAAAGAGTAGGACATGAATGAGCAACTAACACTTTCACTTCACTTCTAGAAGATTGAGCAAAAGAAAAAATAGCTTGGGGAAAAAATAGTGATCATATTTTGAGATATTAACAGCTATCAACTTGAAAAAATTCACAGGTGAAACAGTGTTCCAGATGGAGCAGTGAAGAGAAATTTGAAGTTTGACAAGTTCACTTGGGTAAAAAGGCTTTTTATCGGGAGAATGAATGCCAAGCCTTAAAGCCTTGATTAATCATATTTTGTAGACCTCTAGGATATCCTATTCTTATCATTTTGAGAAGGGTGAAGATGATGATAGAGTCAAAATGCACCTTGATTTTTCAGTCTAGCATTCTATTCAGGTTTTAATCATAGAAAGTTATCATGACACACAGAGACATAACTTGAGAAACAACCACCTTTCTAAAAATCTCTACTGAAGATGGTTTCAGCCATACCTAGGCTCTTTTTATTTAAGATGACTAAAAGAATTGAAAAGTCATACACAAAAGTATAATTCTTTTGCATCTCTGCTATTCAGTTCACTTTATCATAAAGACATGCCAGCATAAAAGAAATTTCAAAAGCTTAGTTAAAGTCATACAATTTTCTCATCTATTGTTTTGTTTCAAAGGATGTTTCAAATGGCATGGCTCTTCTTTTGTACCAAGGCTGTAGTAATATCATTGCAGGATCCTTCTATACTAATTTTTCCTCTTACTTCCTTCTCTATCTGTGCTGCAGACTCCTTAGAAAAACCGTCTGAATCAGCTAGATGTATATATATAAATACATATGTGTGTGTGTATGTATATCAAACTCCATGATTTTTAGTTCATGTATATCCTCACAGATATACTGAATATCTTTTTTTAAAAAAAAGAATGAATTGTTTCAGCTATTATGGCTGAAGTTCTTCTGACTCACCTAGATAATGTGATTAGCTATTACTAAGGGCCTACGTAAACTTTACAGAGAAATAAACTTTACCTAGGGAAGTCTCTTTGGAAGTTCAGGAAAAATCTTTGAAGACCTAATCAGATGGAAAAAGTATGACACGTGACTTCCACTGATTGGTCATGAATTGTCCTTTCTTGACTCTCTGCACTACATTTTGTATTCCCTATTTTACAGTGATAAAAGAGTAAGGGGGAAATAACCAAGAAGAAATAGAAAATATGAACAGGTTAATATCAGTAATAAAACTGACTTAGTAATAAAGTGATTCCCAACTAACAAAAGCCCAGGACCAGTTGGCTTCACAGCTGAATTCTACCTAACATTTAGAGAAGAGTTAACACCTATACTTCTCAAACAATTCTGAAAAATTGCAGAGGAAGGAATGCTTCCAAACTCATTCTTTGAGGTAAACATCACCCTGATACCAAAATCAGACAAAGATATCATACACACACACACACACACACACACACACATTAAAATCAATGTCAATGATGAACACAGATGCAAAAACCCTCAATAAAATATTAGCAAACCAAATTCAACAATACATTAAAGGGATCATACACCATAATCAGGTGGGATTTATCCCAAGGATGAAATGGTAGACAAAATTCAACATCTATTTATGATGAAAAAAACTCTCATCAAAGCAAATATAGAGGGAACACGCATCAACACAAAGCAGTAAAGAATCCATCTGCCAATGCAGGAGACTCCTGTTCGATCCCCGGGTGGGGAAGATATCCTGGAGTAGGAAATGGCAATTCACTCCAGTATTCTTGCTTGGAAAATTCCATGGACAGAGGAGCCTCGTGGGCTAAAGTTCATGGGGTCATGAAAAAGTTGGCCATGACTGAGCAACTAAACAAACAACAAATGACAAGTCCACAGCTAACATCACATTCAACATTGAAAAGCTGAAAGCATTTCCTGTAAAGTCAAAAACAAGACAAGGATTCCCACTCTTACCACTTGTATTCAACATACAACTGGAAGTTCTAGTCACAGCAGTAAGACAAGAGAAAGAAATAAAAGGAATCCAAATTGGAAAGGAATAGATAAACTGTCACTGTTTGCAAATGGCATGATATTATATGTAGAAAATCCTAAAAACACCACTAAAAACCTAATAGAACTCATCAATGAATTTGTTTAAATTGAGTATATAAAATTAGTATACAGAAATCTGTCTCATTTCTATACACAATCTTTCTCATTTCTAGACACTTAATAATTAACTATTAGAGAAAATGAGAAAAGCAATCCCATTTATAATCTCATCAAAAAGAATAAAAATCCTAGGAAAAAATCTAACTAAGGAGGTAAAAAGACTCATACTTGGAAAGCTATGACACTGATGAAAAAAATTGAAGATAACAGAAAGAGATGGAAAGACATACCATGTTGATGTATATCTACAAATTCAGTGTAATTTCTATCAAAATATCAATGGAATTTTTCCCATAACTAGAATAAATAATTTTAAAATTTTTTGTAGAAACCTAAAATACCCCAAAACAGTTTTGAGAAAGAAGGACAGAGATGTATCACATCACCTGATTTAAAACCATACTACAAGGCTGTAGTAATCAAAAGAGTACGGAGCTGGCACAAAATCAGGCACATGGATCAATGGTGAGGAATAGAGAGCCCAGAAATAAGCCCATACACTTATGTTCAATTAATCTATGACAAAAGATGCAAGATTATACAATAGAGAAAACACAGTCACTTAAATAAATGGTGTTGGGGAAACTGGACAGCTACACGTAAAAGAATCAAACTGGACTACTCTCTCACACCATCACAAAAATAAATTCAAAATACATTAAAGACTTAAATGTAAGATCTGAAACCATAAAACTTCTAAAAGAAAACATAGGAAGTACACTCTTTGGCGCTAGTGTTACTAATTTTTTTTGGCTATGTCTCTTCAGGCAAGGAAAACAAAAGCGAAAATAAACAAATGAGTCAACATCAAACTGAAAAGCTTTTGCACAGCAAAGGAAACTGCCAATAAAGCGAAAAGGCCACCTACTGAATGGGAGAAGATATTTGCAAATGATATATTCAATAAATGGTTGGTTAATATCCAAAATATACAAAGAACTCAACTTACCATCAAAAATCCAAACAACCCAATTAAAAAATGAATCTGAATATTTTTCTATAGAAGACACACAGATGGTCAAGAGGCACAGGAAAAGATGCTTAACATCACTAATCATCAGGGAATGCAAATTAAAACCACAGTGAGATATCAGCACTCACCTGTCAAAATGACTATTATAAACAACAACAACAAATAGCAAGTGTTGGCAAAGATATGGAGAAAAGAGAACCACAGTGCTCTTTAGGTAATAATGTAAATGGGTAGAACTATTATAGAAAACAGTGTGGAGTTTCCTCAAAAAATTAAAAGTAGAACTACCATATGATCCAGCAATTCTACTGGTATCTATCTAAAGAAAATGAAAACACTAATTTGAAAAGATATATGCACTTCTGTGTTCATTGTAGGATAATTTATAGTAGCCAAAATATGGTAGCAATTTCTGTGCCCACCAATAGAAGGATGAATAAAGAAGATGTGGTGTGTACACACACACACACACACACACACACACAATGCAATATATCTTAACCATAAAAAAGAATGAATTATGCTATTTGCAACAATATGGATGGACTTGGAGGGTATTACGCTAAGGAAAACAAAATAAATACTGTATGATTTCATTCATATGTAGAATTTTAAAAATAAATACACAAACATAACAAAACAGAAACAGAGTTACAGATACAAAGAACAAACAGGTGGTTTCCAGAGTGGAAGGGTAAGAAAAGGAAAGAAATAGGTAAGGGAGATTAAAAGGTCCAAACTTCCAGTTGAATAAGCGACTCATGGGCATGAAATATACAGTATGGAGAATACTGTAAGTAACTATAGACTATTTGTGTGGTGACATCATAACTAGACTTATCATAGTGATTACTTTGAAATGCATAGAAATATCAAATCATTATGTTGTATAGGAGGAACTAACATAGTGCCTCCTACACAACATAGTGGTCAATTATAGTTCAAAAGCATACAAATTCATAGAATAAAGATCAGATTTGTGGTAACCAGAGGTGGAGTTTGAAGGGAGGGGGAGTTGGATGAAGGTGGTCAAAAGGTACAAACTTCCAGTTACAAGATAAAATAAGTACTAGGGGTGCAATGTACAGCATAAGTAATACAATTAACACTGTTGTATGTCATAAATGAAAAATTGTTAAAACGGCAAATCCTAAGAGTTCTCATCACAAGGAAAACAGTTTTTTCTGTTCCTTTAATTTTGAATCTATATGATATGGCAAATGTTCACTAAATTTATTGTGATCATCAATTCATAATATATGTGTCAAGTCATTATGTTGTACATCTTATAAATTTACACAGTGCTATATGTCAATTAACAGATTTTTTTGTAAATTGTTTATATATATACACATTTTAATCTTTTTTTTTTAATCTTTTTGGCTGTGCCCTGCAGCATGCAGGATCTTAGTTCCCTGAAGAGGGATCGATCACGCACTCTTTGACTCAGCAGCATGGAGTCTTAACCACTGGATCACTAGGAAAGTCCCCAGTACGTCAATTATATTTCAATAAAAATTCAATAAAAATATGTTTTAAAAAGTTGAAAAAAATGTAAGGGGAAATAAGATATTACTCAATAAATGAGGACATAAAACATTTTAATAGTAATAATAGCAACAAAACTCACACAATCATAAAGAGCTACCACAAAGGTCCACAAATATTCTATATTTAATAGTGTGGAAATATTTAAAAACCAGGGAGAAAAAAAAAACCCTAGAAACAGTAGAGCTTCAGCTGTAGACAGGATTGAGGTTTGAGCAGCCAGTCTGAGGTTTATACAAGAATTGCTACTTGGGGAAGCACTGCAGTAAAGATATTCTCAAACTAAATGATACAGTCAGGTTCTCAAAGGTAAATTTGTCTACAAGGTAAAAAATTCATTATCTCACAACCTCAGGAGAACCTTGTCACAGGAGTGCAAAGCTAGCCAAACAGTTTTGGTAGAAGCCACTGTAACTAAAGAAAAGCAGAGCCTTCTTCTCTTAGGCAGATGCCCTACAAGCATTTAGTTGCCACATCAATAACCCTGAAAACTCCCCAATAAATCATATTTCTACACATGTACATGAATTGGTCTTGTATGAGGCAAATATCATGTCTAATTTCTGGGGGCAGGTTCTCAGTTGTTAGTCTGAGTGTTTTTATTTATTGCAGATTATGAATTATTTCAGCTGCTGTGCTTGGTTGCTCAATGGTGTGTGACTCTTTGCAACACCATAGACTGTAGCACCCCAGGATCCTCTGCCCATGGAATTCTCCAGGCAAGAATAATCGAGTGGGTTGCCATTCACTTCTCCAGGGGATCTTCCCAACCCAGGGATTGAGCCCGGGTCTCCCACATTGCAGGCGGATTCTTTACCTTCTGAGCCACCAGGGAAGCCCCCTATTTCAGCTACTCAACTACAAATAAACAATTCTTTTATTTCAGAAATAAACAAAACCAGTACACACATGGTTTTGCTCCTGTAATCCTCATTTCATAGGGCTTGGATTTGGGACAGCGGCACCCCTTCCTCATTACCATTATCTAGGCTCTTTGAGATCATACTCTTTTTATCTCCATAAAAACACCTACTTGCTCTCTTATTTTAGTGGTCTGCAGATCTCCAGTTCACTCACTCTCATTTCTTTAGCTCCTGCCTGACTGCCACCTTCAAACACTAATTGTCATAATTCTTGGAGATTTAAAATTTCACCTAGAAGATTGTTCCAATAAATTAGTCTCAGTTCCCACACATTCTTCTCTCCCAGAATCTGTTCCTCCATCCTATCCAATCACTTTAATCCCATAGTCATAAGTTTGATCTTAGAATTAAAATAACTGAAATTACTCCATAATTTTAATTTCAAACATTCCAATATTTAGCCACAAATTCTTATCATTCCACCTAACTTCCTCTGCTACCTTGACTCCAACAATCATTCCACTGAAGTAATAAACCCAAACCTTTTCACCGGCCATCACCCCCTTGATATCTCGCCTTCCGTCATGATGCAACTTAAATTCCAAAGTCAATTACTATAATGAATCTTATGCATATACCATTCTATTTCTCCCCTTTACCTCCCATGTCTCACTTTCTCACTTCATTTTACTCAGCTGGTGAGACTAAAACCTTGATGAAATCAAATTTTCCAGCTACTTATTATACTTGCAACCCCTACAGCTAGCTGGACATGGCCATAGAAAACATATAATCACACTGAATAGTCTCACATTTAATTCATGACTATACACCTCACAAAAGCCCTTAATGCTGAATGGGTATCATGCCATATTTCCCCTAGTGCATTCACTCTTAACACTTCTAGCTGACTATTCTATTAATACATTTACTCTGCTCTTAAATCTTTAGTGCCTGTTCTCCCATCCTCATGCTCAGATGATGACTTTGCTTCCTATTGCATTGAGAAAACTAACTATTCCTTTGAGAAAATAATCAGATGAGACCTTCTATGTATTCTCACCACCACATTTACCTACCTACTGGTATCTCTACCTATATATTCTACTTCCCTTCTATTTCTATGAATAGACTATGCATCCTCCTAGCCTATGTCCCTCCCTGTAAACAAGCCCTTATCTTCACTCCACCATTCAAGAACATTGCTCTGGACATCCTCCCATTTTTATTATGAATTTTTTTCTTCTTTATGGAATAATTCTCATTGGTACACAAATTGTTACTTCTCCCATTACACACACAAGACATCTCTGACCCATTTACCCTCTAGCTATCAGGCTACATCTCTTTCTCATTATAAAAAAAAAATTAAAGAGTTGTCTCTGATCTCATATATAGTATCATGTCATTTGCATGTAATGACGATTTTACTTCTTCCATTCCAATATGTATATCTTTTATTTCTTTTTTTTGTCTGATTGCTGTGACTGGGACTTTCAAAACTATATTGAATAGAAGTGGTAAGAGTACGAATCCTTGTCTTGTTCCAGATTTTAGTGGGAAGGCTTTCAGCTTTTCACTGCTGAGTATTATATTGGCTGTGGATTTGCCATAAATAGGTTTTATTATGTTGAGCTATGATCTATAATCTTGTTAACACCTTTCAGATACTGTCACACCTCTTGTCGAAAACCTACAATGGCTTTCCATAGTAAATCAAAGTTCTTACTGTGACAACCCAAACTACACAAGCTGTCCTTCCTTTCCTCTGACATTACCTCCTACATACTGTATACGTGTGAGTGTGTGTGTGTGTGTGTGTGTGTGCGCACTTAGTCACTCAGTCGTGTCTATCTCTTTGCGACTTCATGGACTGTAGCCTGCCAGGCTCCTCTGTCCATGGGGTTTCCCAAGCTAGAAAACTGGAGTGGGTTGCCATTCCATTCTCCAGGGGATCTTCTCAACCCAGGAATCTAACCCATGTCTCCTGCATTACAGGCAGATTCTTTACCATCTGAGCTACCAGGGAAGTCCTTATCTCCTACTACTCTTCCCTAGTTCTCTCCAGAGTGAAACTCCTTTCTGTTCCTTGAACATATTTCATAAGCTCTTGACTCAAAGGTCTTCATACTTATAATTACCTCTATCTGGGATGCCCTTCCTATAGACCGCAGCATGGTTCATGTCCTCACTTTACATCAATGTCCATGTGTCTCTGGGTGAGGACTTCTTGACTATCGTATCCAAAACAAAAAATTTACCTCACTATCTCAAATTCTTAGTTTTTACTTATTTTTTTCTTCTTGTCCCATTTCATACCTAATACCTTATGCTTTATTTATTTATCCCGCTTAGTGTGGGTCTTTCCGAGAAGAATGTAAGCACCATACATGCAGATATTTTTGTCTGATTATTTAATATTATTATCAGTGTTTCCCTGAGTCTGGAACAGTACCAGGGATATGGTATTAATTTTTTAATAAAGGAATTAATGTATGTATTCTTTAATTACTCTTTATTTCATTTCTTCTATTCTGTTTATATTCAAAGAATGCCATTTATACTGATCTTGGAACTTGTGAATCTATGTTCTATATCTATTAATTTTTTCTCTTATACTTCCTTTTGTTCCAATAGACAGAATTTCAGGTGAATTGTGGGCTTCAGGCCTGTGGGTTACTGATGCACTGATTCATTCCTGCTTTCCTATTTAGCAAGTTCTTTGATTTAAAAAAAAATGTTTGTAATACTATTTTTAAAAGCTTAAACCCTGTATTTGTAATGTAATTTGCTCTTATCCATTTCCAGAAATTACAGACCATCATGAAATTTTGTTTTAGAAGGTCTACCTCTAATTACAGAATATTTCACATATTTTAACTAAATTTCCACATTAATTAGTATTGAAGAATGAATGATCTTTTAACAATAAAACACTTGCTCTAGCTGAAGCTGAAGACTTGAGGGTCAAGACACTGAAATAACACCTTTGCATAAAGAGATTTAAGAGCCATTTTAACTTTCCTCAAACACAAAGAGGAAGAATTTCAGACAGAAGGAGGTTTTAGTTGATGTTATTTTCTCTAAAGGAGAATGGAGAATAAAAGAAATTTGTATCTTTAAAAACTTTGGACCTTGGTGCTATCCTGGGGTTTAGATGAACCTGAGATCAAAAATGAAAAGGGTTGAGGTGAGCCAATGGTTGGTGCCTTTCAAACAAAGAATTCTAATCTTTAAATTACCAGGTTCCAAAAAGAAAAGCTCCATTATATAAGCTGGAAGTAAAATCAAAAGCATCCCATCTATGACAGCATAGGTCAACAAAAGATAAAGACTCTCAACTTTAAACAAAATTTCAAAAACAGCAAGAACAAATTTGAGTTTAAAATCTAGAACTAATCTGAAAATTGACATCAATGGGGAGTAAGAAACATTTTTTCCACTATGATACTTTATTAGATACTTATAAAATGAGCTCACTCATCCTTAAAATATACTACTCTAATATGATTTAGTTCCCCAAGCTTTTACTGTGGGATTTTACCTTTCTTATATAGTCTCAAAAGGGAGACTAGAGTTAATATTAACTTTGAATATTAAATACAGATATTTCATTATTTTTTAATTTTCAATTTTTTCCTTGCTGGGATAATCATCACTCATTTTTTCACGGATAAATCATACAAAATTATAATAAATGTGTAGAAATCAAATTGCATTTAATATTAACATATGCAAGTTGAAATTGACCATGAAAGTTTGCCTAATTAGCTCACTCCAAAGTTTCTAAATTATCCACAACTGATATTCTCCAAAATTTTATTTAAGAAACAAGTACAACTTAACACTGTTAATTTAATGACTGTACAAAATGGGTTATTCACCTCTATTTTTGTTTCTCTTTTTTTTTTAACATGACTTGAACTCAAACTATGACTTTCTATAGCAAATAATGACAGCTATCTCTGGTTCATAAACAGCATTACAAATATATAGTTTGGAAAAAATTTTAGTATAACTCATTCATCAAAAAGCATTGCTCTGAAAGGACAGCCTTCAGAATGGGAGAAAATAATAGCAAATAAATCAACTGACAAAGAATTAATCTCAAAAATATACAAGCAGCTCCTGCAGCTCAATTCCAGAAAAATAAATGACCCAATCAAAAAATGGGCTAAGGAACTAAACAGACATTTCTCCAAAGAAGACATGGCTAACAAACACATGAAAAGATGCTCAACATCACTCATTATCAGAGAAATGCAAATCAAAACCACAACGAGGTACCATCTCACACCAGTCAGAATGGCTGCTATCGAAAAGTCTACAAGCAATAAATGCTGGAGAGGGTGCGGAGAAAAAGGAACCCTGTTACACCGTTGGTGGGAATGCAAACTAGTACAGCCACTATGGAGAACAGTGTGGCGATTCCTTAAAACTGGAAATAAAACTGCAGTACAACGCAGCAACCCCACTGCTGGGCATACACACCGAGGAAACCAGAACTGAAAGAAACACATGTACCCCAATGTTCATCACAGCACTGTTTACAATAGCCAAGACATGGAAGCAACCTAGATGTCAATGGGCAGAAGAATGGATAAGAAAGCTATGGTACATATACATAATAGAATATTCAGTTCAGTTCAGTCACTCAGTCGTGTCCGACTCTTTGTGACCCCATGAAGTGCAGCAATCCAGGCCTCCCTGTCCATCACCAAGTCCCTCAGTTTACCCAAACTCATGTCCATTGAGTTGGTGATGCCATCCAACCATCTCATCCTCCGTCATCCCCTTCTCCTCCTGCCTACAACCTTTCCCAGCATCAGGGCCTTTTCAAATGACTCAGCACTTCGCATGAGGTGGCCAAAGTATTGGAGTTTCAGCTTCAACATCAGTCCTTTCAATGAACACCCAGGACTGATCTCCTTTAGGATGGACTTGTTGTATCTCTTTGCAGTCAAAGGGACTCTCAAGAGTCTTCTCCAACACCACAGTTCAAAAGCATCAATTCTTCGGCACTCAGCTTTCTTTATAGTCCAACTCTCACATTCTTAATGACTACTGGAAAAATCATAGCCTTGACTAGGCAGACTTTTTGTTGACAAAGTAATGTTTCTGCTTTTTAATATGCTGTCTGGGTTAGTCATAACTTTCCTTCCAAGGACTAAGCGTCTTTTGATTTCATGGCTGAAATCACCATCTGCAGTGATTTTGGAGCCCCCCAAAATAAAGTCAACCACTGTTTCCATTGTTTCCCCATTTATTTGCCATGAAGGATGGAACCAGATGCCATGATCTTAGTTTGCTGAACGTTGAGCTTTAAGCCAGCTTTTTCACTCTCCTCTTTCACTTTCCTGAAGAAGCTCTTTAGATCCTCACTTTCTGCCATAAGGGTGGTATCACTGCATATCTGAGGTTATTGATATTTCTCCCGGCAAACCTGATTCCAGCCTGTGCTTCATCCAGCCTAGTGTTTCTCATGATGTACTCTGCATATAAGTTAAATAAGCAGGGTGACAATATACGGCCTTGATGTACTCCTTTTCCTATTTGTAACCAGTCTGTTGTTCTATGTCCAGTTCTAACTGTTGCTTCCTGACCATTGAAACAGGTTTCTCAGGAGGCAGGTCAAGTGGTCTGGTATTCCCACCTCTTTCAGAATTTTCCACAGTTTATTGTGATCCACAGAGTCAAAGGCTTTGGCATAGTCAATAAAGCAGAAATAGATGTTTTTCTGAAACTCTCTTGCTTATTCAATGATCCAGCAGATATTGGCAATCTGATCTCTTGTTCCTCTGCCTTTTCTAAAACCATCTTGAACATCTGGAAGTCCTCGGTTCATGTATTGCTGAGGCCTGGCTTGCAGAATTCTAAGCATTACTTGCGTGTGAGATGAGTGCAATTGTGCGGTAGTTTGAGCATTTTTTGGCATTGTCTTTCTTTGGGATTGGAATGAAAACTGACCTTTTCCAGTCTTGTGGCCACTGCTGAGTTTTCCAAATTTGCTGGCATATTGAGTGCAGCACTTTCACAGCATCATCTTTTAGGATTTTAAGTAATTCAACGTGAATTCCATCACCTCTACTAACTTTATTTGTAGTGATGCTTCCTAAGGCCCACTTGACTTCACATTCCAGGATGTATGGGTCTAGGTGAGTGATCACAGCATCATGATTAACTGGGTCACGAAGATCTTTTCTGTACAGTTCTTCTGTGTATTCTTGCCACCTCTTCTTAATACCTTCTGCTTATTGTCAGGTCCATACCATTTCTGTCCTTTATCGAGCCCACCATTGCATGAAATGTTCCCTTGGTATCTCTAATTTTCTTGAAGTGATCTCGAGTCTTTCCCATTCTATTGTTTTCCTCTATTTCTTTGCATTGATCGCTGAGGAAGGCTTTCTTATCTCTCCTTGCTATTCTTTAGAACTCTGCATTCAAATGGGTATATCTTTCCTTTTCTCCTTTGCTTTTCGCTCCCCTTCTTTTCACAGGTATTTGTAAGGTCTCCTCAGACAGCCATTTTGCTTTTTTGCATTTCTTTTTCTTGGGGATGGTCTTGATCCCTGTCTCCTGTACAATGTCACGAACCTCCATTCATAGTTCATCAGGTACTCTATCAGATCTAGTCCCTTAAATCTAATTCTCACTTCCACTGTAATATTAAGGGATTTGACTTAGGTCATATGTGAATGGTCTAGTGGTTTTCCCCACTTTCTTCAATTTAAGTCTGAATTTGGCAATAAGGAATTCATGATCTGAGCCACAGTAAGCTTCCACTCTTGATTTTGCTGACTGTATAGAGCTTCTCCATCTTTGGCTTCAAAGAATATAATTAATCTGATTTTGGTGTTGACCATCTGGTGATGCCCATGTGTAGAGTCTTCTCTTGTGTTGTTGGAAGAGGGTGTTTGCTATGACCAGTGGGTTCTCTTGGCAAAACTCTATTAGCCTTTGGCCTGCTTCATTCTGTATTCTAAGGCCAAATTTGCCTGTTACTCCAGGTGTTTCTTGACTTCTTATTTTTTCATTCCAGTCCCCTATAATGAAAAGGACATCTTTTTTGGGTGTTAGTTCTAAAAGGTCTTGTAGGTCTTCACAGAAGAGTTCAACTTCAGCTTCTTCAGAATTACTGGTTAGGGCATAGACTTGGATTACTGTGATATTGAATGGTTTGCCTTGGAAACACACAGAGATCCTTTGGTCATTTTTGAGATCGCATCCAAGTACTGCATTTCGGACTCTTTTGTTGACTATGATGGCTATTCCATTTCTTCTAGGGGATTCCTGCCCACAGTAGTAGATATAATAGTCATTTAAGTTAAATTCACCCATTTCAGTCCATCTTAGTTTGCTGATTCCTAGAATGTCGATGCTCATTCTTGCCATCTCCTGTTGGACCACTTCCAATTTGCCTTGATTCATGGACCTAATTTCCCAGGTTCCTATGCAATATTGCTCTTTACAGCATCAGACCTTGCTTCTATCACTAGTCACATCCACAACTGGGGATTGTTTTTGCTTTGGTTCCATCCCTCCATTCTTTCCGGAGTTATTTCTCCACTGATCTCCAGTAGTATATTGGGCACCTACCGACCTGGGGAGTTCATCTTTCAGTGCCCTATCTTTTTGCTTTTTCATACTATTCCTGGGGTTCCCAAGGCAAGAATACTGAAGTGATTTGCCATTCCCTTCTGCAGTGGACCACATTCTGTCAGACTTCTCCACAATGACCCATCTGTCTTGGGTGGCCCCACACAGCATGCCTTATTTTCATTGAGTTAGACAAGCTGCGGTCCATGTGGTCAGATTGGCTAGTTGTCTGTGATTGTAGTTTCAGTCTGTCTGTCCTCTGATGCCCTCTCTCAGTGCCTACCGTCTTACTTGGGTTTCTCTTACCTTGGACTTGGGGTATCTCTTCATGGCTGTTCCAGCAAAGCTCAGCTGCTGTTCCTAACCTAGAATGTGGGGTAGCTTCTTGGCCGCCGCCCCTGACCTCGGACATGGAATAATGGAATATTACTCAGCCATTAAAAAGAATGTATTTGAATCAATTATTAAGAGGTGGATGAAACTGGAACCTATTATACAGAGTGAAATAAGTCAGAAAGAAAAACACCAATACAGTATACTAATGCATATACATGGAATTTAGAAAGGTGGTAATGATGACCCTATATGCGAGACAGCAAAAGAGACACAGATGTAAAGAACAGTCTTTTGGACTCTGTGGGAGAAGCTGAAAGTGGGATGATTTGACAGGGTAGCATTGAAACGTGTATATTATCATATGTGAAGTGGTTCGCCAGTCCATGTTCAATGCATGAGACAGGATGCTCAGGTCTGGTGCACTGGGATAACCCTGGGGGATGGGATGGGAGAGAGGTGGGAGGGGGGATTCTGGATTGGGAACACATGTGTGCCTGTGGCTGATTCATGTCGATGTTTGGCAAAAACCAGTACAATATTGCAAAGTAAAATAAATAAATTAATTAAAAAAATAAAATAAAGTGCATTAGTGATTCAAAAATAAAAAGCATTGCTATATTCAGAGGAATTCCAATTGATTTCATGAGATATTGAACTAGCACACCACTATCCAGGTCATGAAAAATCTGTGTTTTAAGAAATAGCTCTAGAAAATTGATTTTCAAACTTGACTCCAACCTGTTTGTCCCAAAAGGGGAAAATGAACAGATGACAATAAGAGAAATAGAAGCACAGGGAAAAAGAGAAAAAACATAAATATTTCTCATTTTCTCCATCTTCCAAAAGTAAACCAAGTTATTTTAAAAAATAACTGTGACTATTACCCTGATATATTTCCTCTAAAGAAAAGACAGTGATCATTACAAGGTATATTTTAGCTCCACTGATGATAAGAATTTTAATTTTGAGGCCAAAGAGACATGATCGCCAATGCCCAATTCTTTGCTTGCTGTGTTCATACTAATAGAAGTTGTGTGAATTGTTTTTGCTACATGATTAACAGTGAAAAAAACAATAATAACAATATCAATAGTATTTAAGATTTCCTGAGCTTTTGCTATGTGCAAAACATGCTGCTCAGCAGGCTCAGCACTTTAGAAGAATATAATTTTACTTCATCTGTAAATACCTCTCTAAGGTAGAAAAAATCATTTACATTCTATAAAGAGAAAAAAAAATCTGAGACTCATATGGGTTAAGTAACTTACCCGGATTTTACAAGATTGAAAAAAAAGAGGCTATTTCAGGGGGAAGGGGAGACAAATTTCTGAAATGCCACACTATAAAATTGTGGCAAATACAGAAAGAATTTTCAGAATTGATTACTATGTTTAAGGGAAAATCCTTGGGGATTCTGCAAGAGTGTCATGGTATACATCTGTGGCCTATATAGCTAGAAAAGAAAATGACACCAATATTTTCATTGAGAAATTAGATATGCACTATAGCTATAATTCTTAAAGATATGGGAATACCAGACCACCTTACCTGCCTCCTGCGAAACCTGTATGCAGGTCAAGAAGCAACAGTTAGAACCAGACATGGAACAATTGACTGGTTCAAAATTGGGAAAGGAGTATGACAAGGCTGAATACTGTCACGCTGTTTATTTCACTTGTATGCAGAGTACATCATGCAAAATGCTGGACTGGATGAATCACAAGCTGGAATCAAGATTTCCAGGAAAAATATCAATAACCTCAGCTATGCAGATGATATCACTATAATGGCAAAAAGTGAAGAGGAACTAAAGAGCTTCTTGATGAGGCTGAAAGAGGAGAGTGAAAAAGCTGCTTTAAAACTCAACATTCAAAGAACCAAGATCATGCTATCTGGTCCCATAATTTCATGGCAAATAGAATGGGAAAAAGTGGAAACAGTGGAAGATTTTATTTTCTTAGGCTCCAAAATCACTGTGGATGGTGACTGCAGCCATGAAATTAAAAGATGCTTGCTTTTTGGAAAAAAGCCATGACAATCCTCGACAGAACATTAAAAAGCAGAGACATCACTTCACCGACAAATTTCAGTATAGTCAAAGCTATGGTTTTTCCAGTAGTCATGTACAGATATGAGAGTTGAATCATAAAGAAGGCTGAGCACCAAAGAATTGATGCTTTCAAATTGTGGTCCTGGAGAAAACACTTGGGAGTCCCTTGGAGAGCAAGGAGATCAAAATCAGTCAATACTAAAGCAAATCAACCCTGAATATTCATTGGAAGGACTGATGCTGAAGCTGAAGTTCCAATACTTTGGCCACCTGATGCAAAGAGCTGACTCATTGGAAAAGACCCTGATGCTGGGAAAGATTCAAGACAGGAGGAGTAGGGGGTGACAGAGGATGAGATGATTGGATGGCATCACTGACTCAATGTAGATGAGTTTGAGTAAACTGCAGGAGATAGTGAAGGACAGGGAAGCTTGGCATGCTGCAATTCATGGGGTCACAAAGAATCGGACTGGACTTAGAAACTGAACAACAACAACATAGATGTAAAACTACTGAATTAGCAAATTGTTCATAATTTTACCCAGGATTCTTCTAGTTGAAGGAAAAAAATGGCAACTCAATGCAGAAGATTTCTGCATGGTAAAAACAATGGCCTATAGAGTGTATCTTCTCAAAATCCACTCCTACTACAAAATTCAGTCCCTCATTATCTCATGTCTGGGTGACCATAACTATCTCCTTACTAGTCTTTGCCAACTGTCTCTTTCTTTCTGATTTATCCTATACCCTGCCACATATTTAATCTTCCTGAAGTATAAATGTAATTATATCACTTCCCTGTCCATAAATTTCAATGATTGTCCCACTACTTAGAAATAAAGAAAAAGAGCATAATTTTCAAAGCTTTTCATTATATAAGCTTCAGTCTATTTTTCTAGTCTTACCTCAAATCTCTCCTGTATTTTGTGCATGTGTGTGTGAGTGTGTGTGTGTGTGCTCAGTCACGTGCAATTCTTTGTGACCCCATGGACTCTAGCCTGCCAGGCTCCTCTGTCCATGGAATTTTCCAGGCAAGAATACTGGAGAGGGTGTCATTCCTGTTTCAGAAGATCTTCCCAACCCAGGGATAGAACTTGTGTCTCCTGCACTGACAGATAAATTCTTTACCACTGAGCCACCAGGGAAACTCTGTCATGTATTTTATGTCCTACCTAATGTAAACTTTTGTTTGTTTCATTCTTATAGTTTTTGTAACATTTTACTGTGTATTTATCTGTAGACTCCTTGAACTGTCATTTTATAGATATTTATTGAGTGGTTGTTATTGCCATGTGCTATATTTGGTGTTGGGCTTCCCTGGTGGCTCAGTGGTAAAGAATCCACCTGCCAATGCAGGAGATGCAAGTTTGATCCCAGGGTCAGGAAGATTCCCTGGAGGAGGAAATGGCAACCCTCTCCAGTATTTTTGCCTGGGAAAACCCACGGACAGAGGAGCCTGGCAGGCTACAGTCCATGGGGTCGCAAAAGAGTCAGACACAACTTGGCAACTAAACAATACTTGGTGTTAGATGATACATTGGTGAGAAAGATAGAAATGGCAATTGTCTTACAAGTTTCTTGATGGAAAAGCCTGGATGTATTCATTATTTTACTCTCTGAAACAGTGACTTTCACATAGAATGTGCTCAAAGAGAACAGAGATTGCCTGGGACTGAGAATGGAGGAGGGAGGTAAACTCACTGCAAAAGAGTAAAATGAAATCATTTAGGCTTAATTGAAATAAATGTTCTACGTATGGATTTGGCTGCTGGTTACATGAGTACATACATTCGTTAAAAGCAATCAAACACCTATGATAAGTGCATTTTATCACTTGCAAATCATACCTCAATAAAGTTGATTTACAAAGTATAGATAACTATTGAAATGAATGAATGCAAGGAAATGACTAAGTATTTGAAAAGTGAAGATAGTAGTTATTTTGACGAGGAAGGAAGATGAAACTGATATTGCGATGCAGCACATGCAAGTGTTCATGGGGGAGGTTGTCAATGTTTTATTTCTTGAACCAGATGATGGCTACACATCTGTTCCACTTACAATAGTTCATTAAACTATATATTTGTTTTGTGCGGTGTTCCTGTTTTTTATTTTGTGATCAAAGCATGAAAGTTTTAATTGAAAGAGATTCTCATTATTACTTGAAGGCCACCTATCAAGCTGAAACACTGAACAATATAGTCATAGAATATTAGAACTGAAAAAAACTGAAATGATTGACTTGTCCAACCTGTACATTTCACAATTGGGTACCCAGAGAACCTGAGAAGGCAGCTTTCCTAAAGTCACACAGTGAGTTAGTCCCAGCCCTGGGACTATGTTTACTATGTATACCACACTCTTTAGCCAGCACAGTCAAAAGAAAACTACTTTCCACTAAAAAGGTACTTTAGCTATTTGACAATTCATGACAGTATACCCTATTGCATAGTTAAGTTGGTAGCACATTGTTCATTTAGAACTTCGGAAAAAGAAGATACTTTGGCCACCTAATGCAAAGAACTAACTCATTTGAAAACGCTGATGCTGGGAAAGATTGAAGGTGGGAGGATAAGGGGATGAAAGAAGATAAGATGGTTGGATGGCATCACCGACTCAATGGACATGAGTCTGAGTAAGCTCCAGGAGTTGGTGATGGACAGGGAGGCCTGGCGTGGTACAGTTCATGGGGTCACAGAGTCAGACACGATTGTGCAACTGAACTGAACTGAATAATATAGGTCTGCATTTGAACTACAAAGCATAAAATTTAACAGAAGTTTAAACTGAAATAAAAATGTTCCATACATTAGTTTTCAAAATTAATAAAATTGCTATTTTAAGAACTGACGTTAAACACAATTACTGAGTAAAATAAAGTAAATTAATGTAATCATAACTAATATATTTATAAATAAATAGTTTTAAAGGAATCAGCCTAGAATATAAATAAATAACTACAAATAAGTAAATAATCACAAATCTCTTTCATTTTATACCAATCATGGTCAAAGCTAACTAATAATGTATTTCCAAACTTTAATTAAAAGAGTTTTCTCTAGTATACTCTGAAACATGGTACTATATATCACTCCCTATCTGGCAATTTTTGGAGGAGGAGGAATATTGACTGGGGCTTCCCCTGTGGTTCAGTGGTAAAAAATCTGCCTGCAATGCAGGAGCCACAGGTGATGTGGTTTTGATCCCTGGGTCAGAAAGATCCCCTGGAGGAGGGCATGACAACCCACTCTAGTATTCTTGCCTGGGCAATCCCCATGGACAGAGGCGCCCGGTGGGCTACAGTCCATAGGGTCACAAAGAGTTGGACACAACTGAAGTGACTGAGTATGCATGTAACTACCTAGACGAATTTAAATTGGGGATTTTTCCCAGAAAAAAAGAGTTATTATCAGAGAAAAAGTTTATCTACTAACTGTCTAGCCGGGCAAACATCTAACCACCAAACATCTGCTCTTCTTACTGAAGTCAAGTATGACCCAACAGGACTCTTGGGTACAAACCCTTTCTGTGTGCCCTGCTTCTTGTTTGTAGGAAATAGGCTTTATTCAGCCTCCATGACCTTCCTTGAGTTCCAAAGGGCAGATTCAAACAGCTGCTCATCAGGGAAGGGAGGGAAGGCAGAAATGGGGAGGAACAGTCAAGTGGGGATACAGCCTTAGGGAAGGGTCCTGGTTCCTCCTCAAGGAATATACATGATATCTTTGAATTCTTCAGCAGGAACTAAGGCTCCCACCTAGGTTGAGGCTGGTAACTTCAGACTGAGCACAAGACTCCTAAAGGACCACCCTATTATTTTACCACCAACTAATCAGAAGAAAGCCACACAACCTGCAGCCCTCATCTCAAATTTTGCCTATAAAAAATTTCCCCCAAATCCATTGCAGAGTTTGGGGTTTTTGATAATGAGCTACCTGTTCTCCTTGCATGGCCCTGCAATAAACCTTTCTCTGCTTCAGATTGGGCTTCCCAGGTGGCACTAGTGGTAAAAAACCTGCCTGACAATGCAGGAGACATAAGATGCAGGTTCAATCCCTGAGTCAGGAAGATCCCCTGGTGGAAGGCATGGCAATTCACCCCAGTATTCTTCCCTGGAGAATCCCTTGGACAGAGGAGCCTGACTGGCTATAGTCCATGGGTTAGACACGATTGAAGCAACTTAGCACACAGCACACTGCTCCAGATTCCAGTATTTCAGTTTATTTGGCCTCACAGTGCATTGGACATATGAACTTTGTTAACACCATGGTCCTGTGAATGACCCACCTGTCCTTGAAACTCTCAGGCCCCTATCTTATTTTGCAGCTCAAGATGGCATATATATATATAAAATTTTACCTGTCTCTGAGCCTCTCATGAATGTGGGATCTCTGACCATCTCATATATGTGGAGTTTCTGTATATATTAAAGTAAATTTGATTTTTTCCTTTTAATCTGTCTCATTTCAATTGAATACTTAACTAGCCTGAAGAACCTAGAAGGGTAGAGGAAAATTTTCTTTGTCTCTGACTGTAATAAAATGGCACCTCTGTACAAAAAAAAATAGGTTTACAGAATATAATTTCTTTCTTTCTAGACTTCTTCCTCCTAACTCTACTACCATTTATCCTTGTGATATCCTTATGACTCTTATGATGGTAACCAGTGATTCTCAGATGGAAGAAACTATCTGAAGATATATGAAGAAAAAGGCTATTTTAAGTATTTACATTCATTTATAATATATTTGTTTCTAATTGAAATCAAAGGAAACATTTTCTTTATGTACTGCTACTGGTACTGCTAAGTCGCTTCAGTCGTGTCCGACTCTGTGTGACCCCATAGACGGCAGCCCACCAGGCTCCACCGTCCCTGGGATTCTCCAGGCAAGAACACTGGAGTGGGTTGCCATTTCCTTCTCCAGTGCATGAAAGTGAAAAGTGAAAGTGAAGTCGCTCAGTCGTGTCCGACTCTTAGCGACCCCATGGACTGCAGCCTACCAGGCTCCTCCATCCATGGGATTTTCCGGGCAAGAGTACTGGAGTGGGGTGCCATTGCCTTCTCCGTTCTTTATGTAAGAGATCCATTATTTAGAAGAAATATTAATACAATTGTAGCAGTTGAGGACCAGTAGATTTAAAAGTCATATCTAGAAAGACAGTGTCTTCAAGTAACATATTCACTTTTACGTTTCTATTTTATATATTGATTTGTAGTTTATAGTTTCAGATACCTAACAGGTTGAAAAGAATATGTTTGTGCGGTGGTGGGGATGGAGGTTGGGGTGGAAGAAGTGTAATAAAGTTGTATCCCAGGCACAGTGAGAAACCTTAAATGCTATCATAAAAAATGTGTCTTCCATCACCAAAGCAGAAATCTGTCCCTGTGTATTGCATATTGACCCTCTAATGACACAAATGCCTTCTCAGATCCCATTTCTTTGTTGTTCGGTCACTAAGTCATTTCCGATTCTTATCGACCCCATGGACTGCAGCATTGTCAGGCTTCCCCGTCCTTCACTGTCTCCTGGAGTTTGCTCAAATTCATGTCCACTGAGTCAGTAATGTCAGCCAACCATCTCATCCTCTGTTGCCCCCTTTTCCTGCGTCAATCTTTCTCAGCATCAGGGTCTTTTCCAATGAGTCGGCTCTTTGCATCAGGTGGCCAAAGTATTAGAACTTCAGCATCAGTCCAGCAAAGTGTTTTCTTCATACACATAACAATATCGTGATGGGCCTTTTACAAACTGCTTTTCAATATGCTGTCTAGGCTTATCATAGCTTTCCTTCCAAGGAGCAAGTGACTTTTAATTTCATGGCCTGCAGGCCCCATAACGAGAGCTATTTAGGGAACCTAATTCATTGAAGCTGTTAAGCATTGAAAACAAGCTTTAAAACACCTCATTTGTTTTAAATTAAGAATATAAGGTCCAAATTGGTATTAGGGCAATTTCAGAAAATAAATTAAAAGGGCACACAGCTCTGACCCAGTGAAACCAAGCAGGATCCTGTGGAGCTCCTGGGCAGGGTAGTCTTTTAAGCAGTTGCTAATCAGGGAAGGGAGGGGACACAGAGACAAGCCGGGAGCAGTTAAAAAACAATAGTGTAGCCTTGGGGCAAGATCTTGGTTCTACCTCAAGGGATACACATAACAATATCTGAGGCCTTTACAGAACTAAACTCCCCCAACAAATGCAAGATGCTAGAATTCTTCATTCCAGAGATCAGTTTGATAACCAGAGAAGCTCATCAGGAGACCACCTGAGACCAGATTAAAGGAGTGCAGGGTCTGCACACATCCTAATCTTTATTAGCAACCCCACCCAAAAATCATTGCTATAAAACTCCTAACCAAATCTTTCCTGGTTGGGGCACACAGTTTTTCGGGTCAGGAGACCACTGTGTCCCCCTTTGGCTGGCAAAGCAAATAGCTATTCTCTTCTACTTCATGCAAAACTCAGTCTCAGATTTGATTTGGCACCGGTGCACAGAGAAACTGAGATTTCAGCATCAATGACTTTCAAGAAAACTTCAGTCAAATAAAGTACCTACCCAGATGTTCCTACCACTCTTTAAGTATTGTTAGGAGAGCAAAGCCCTAGTCTTCTCATGTATTTAGAATTATGGAATATTGGTATTTCAAGAATAAACTTATAAATGAAAAAATGACTTCGGATGAGATGGGACTTATTCAAAGCCATATATACTAGCTAACGACAGAAACAGGACCTATATAGCTTGGGGCTTTTACCAGAATGAACAAGTTTTATTAATACCCCATTTTAACTTCAAATTTCATTTCTCTTAAATAATAAAAAAACTAAAAATAGAAGATGAAAAACATGTTGATGGCTTATATTGTGTTCATATACTATCCATTATATCAAGGTCAGAATAACATTCAAATTCTGATTAATTCCACTACAGTCTTACAATGAAATCATATTTAATCTCCTCAGTAACAGTGTCTGCATTTTAATATCTACTTCCATTATAAGGTTAACAGAGACATGATTACTTATGGAAGTAGTACATATTGTACACTTCATTATTTCAGCTTTTAAGGAATTTAGATTAAAAAAAAACACTCTCCTTAGATTATATGAAAACCAAGAAAATGTAAAACGAAACAAGTAATGGTTTCATTAGGTGATTAGATGATTCTCATCCTGAACGTTTTCCCACATAGATACTAGTAAATGTATAAAATACAATTAAATTAATTAAAATGGATATATTATCCAGATAGGGAAACAGGTTTTTCATTCTTGAAATACTGGGCCTCTGTGTTTGCAATGGAAATATGGTTTCAAACAAACCTCTCACTCTTTGTGATACATGTTAACAATATTTCATAGTTAGATGATCATCTGGCATCACAGACGCATATTTTTAAATGATATTAAATCAAGATTCTGCACCTATCATTTGCTTAGCATTCATTTAGCACTGTCTCATTCTCACCAGGGGTTCTGTCTCTGGATGATCATAAATGTTCATTACCCCTTATATAAAGTGAGTTTTTGCATAATGATTATGTTTAATGTTCTCTCCCTTCCTCCCTCCCTCTTCAGGCTATTAGGATCATGACATGTGACTTTTAGTTTTGAATAAAGCAAACTGTTGGAGTGATTAATGGCACAACATTGGAAGTTTTGTAGTGTGCAAACAGAACTCTTTTCTTTTGGTATGTGAGCCTGCTTTCTTTTTACACAATTTTTGGTTCTTTGGCTTTTCACAGCATGAGTTTTAAACTTCTCAACAGACCTCTTTACAAAGAAGGGCTCAGATGTCCACATTCCCAGCCCTTTTCTCCTTTTGTATTATAGAGTGGCTTATCTAAGATTGTTAGCCATTTACCCACACAGTCAAAGGCTATGCATTGGCCAAAAGTATGGATTTGCTTCTTCTGGATAACATGCTTGGGAAAGGTTGCTACATGGGGGCCTCACAGCAGTACATAGGGGCAGTACATGGGGTTAAAGCATTATTGCTCTAGCTTAGAAAAACCAAGGATTTGTCTTCTCAAGATTATACATGCTAGGTCTATAGATTGAAAATCAAGCTAGTGAGAAATCATCCAGTTCTGACATGCCTCAGAGGTACTCTAAGATCCAGTGCATGCATGCTAAGTCGCTTCAGTCATGTCCAACTCTTTGCAACCCTGCGGACTGTAGCCCGCTAGGCTCTTCTGTCCATGGGACTCTCCAGGCAACAATACTGGAGTGGGTTGTCATGCCCTTCTCCAGGAGATTTTCCTGACCCAGGGATCGAATCCATGGCTCTTACAACTCCTGCATTGGCAGGTGTTCAGAAAACCTTCCAAATCAAAAGCAAAAAAATGAACTCACTATAGTATTAGGGTTAAGTTCTGTTATGTTTTATTTCAATGCTTTGAGAAATGGAAACTGTGTATATGGCAACATTTAACTATCATGAATATGAAATTAACCAAAATACACAGGTTACTGCAAGTTCACTATTGACTACACTTCACCTACTTTCAAAATATTGCTAACAGTATCTTCAATATTCCGTAATATCCCAGACTATCCAGACTATACAAACTCCATAAAATATTTGTCTTCATTTTTTCTAGATGTTCTGAACATATGAAGAATAAAAAAATGTTAGATGAAAGGTGGCCATACCCACGGCCATTACACACTCAAATGCTAAGACCGTAATTATAATGCAAACCACCTCGAATCCGCCTCCTCAGAAGCAATATACAAACTCCAACTTTTTATAAAAAACCCACAATTCAATCAACCTCCGCATCCGCAACCCTAAACGTATACTAGTCTTATCATAAGCACAGTCTCGCCCCCCCCACTTCGAAATGACCCACCCAAGCCAAATCACGCCGTATACCACAGGGAGAATTGATACAAATATACGGAACCTGATAACTCATACAATAAAATACACGTTCAGAAAATCAAATAATCACACACAGTGCAAGAGTTGAAGTCTATGTTTTAAGCGGTGCTTAACAGGGATGCTAGACATACAACACAAATGAAGATAAATCACTTAATAGCAGAATAATGTAAGAAAAGATTGCAACAAAAGATAATATTGGCACAGTCTAATGCAACAGACTGTTATGAAAAGTGCCATTAAATGTCAAGCACTTGGTATTTTAACCGACAAAGACAAGTGTTACCTAACCGTATTGAATCAAAGTCTAATGACTAATGTCTATGTATAAATAATATTTCATAAAATAATTCATTACATACAGTGGAGGAGTATATTTTGCAGCTCTCTCATGAATAAACTTATAGATGAATCATTCTACAGTGAAGAAAAATACAAATATCCATATATACAAACTTATATATTAATACAAAAATATGACAGAAATTAAACTTATCTGATCAAACACACTTTCGTCACGAGACCTACATAATAGGACTGTTGGTGTGTCCTAGGCAAGAGGGGAGTGTATGGCGGCCTTAAGTTTAATGGTGTCGACACTTTTCAAATCCGAAGCCGCCCACAACTCACAAGTCACTTTCAACCACACCAGTATCCCACAGTTCGTACAGTAGAACTCTGTTAGCTATTTCAATAATCTGCAGGTGATAAAACCATAATTGCAATAAACTTATAGAGAAAACGCATTTCCAACATACAAAACTATAGAGCTTAATCACCAGCCTTGCTGTACAGCAGAAGATTAACCACAGATGTAAATTAACTATATGTGGAATAAAATTGTTTTTAAAAAAATAGGTATGTTTTAAAGGGACAGTACAAGTGTGATACTTGTTATATTGGTAATGATAGAATGTAAAGTAGTAGGCACGACAGGCCAAATGGAACTAATCTTTACAAAAAAGGTTTACTTGAACTGGATCATGGTGTAGGGAGTTTGCAAGCTTGTGGAAAAGGAAAGTATGAAAAGCAGGGGAGCCATGCCCCCCAAAATCACAAATAGGTAAAAATTGAGGTCCTTTCTAGTTTAGAACAAGTTTCTCTTTTTTCCCCCTTTTAAATAAAAAGCTACAATGTTATTTGTTGTTTGCTTGTTTGTTTTTAGAATTATTCTTGGTGGTGCCTGGAAGGTTTTCTATCAACGTTTTTAAAAAGTTAGATAAATGTGGAGTCCCTAGCATTTATCTCTTCGTATTCCAATGCAATTGAAAGACATCCAAGAGAAACATAGCAAAAGGAACAAAGAAAGGGTTTGTCAATAATAAAACAGGAACAGAAACTACAAGTAGAGCTCAAACAAAAACAGACCCAGGAACAAACAGCTATGTAATGTGTTTACTCTGCAGAGTATCAATGTGAAAAAAAAATGTTAGTGAGAAATTCACGGATGTATAAAAGCCAACAGAGCCCTAAACACCTGTAGCGCCAACTATGGAAAGAGAAACAAGAAAAAATAAATGTCTGACCTAAAAATAGCATTGGGATATGATCAACTAATTTCACAATTAATTGTCAAATACTTCTAGCCTTTTTCAAGGCACTATGCTAAGAAGATCAGTATCAGCCCTTGGTCACAGTGTCCATGCCATCATGAAATGTGCAATCCAGCAGAAAAGCTAGAGTGAAAAATACAACCAACTACAGTCTATAGTGTAAGAATATGAGAATATTAAAAAGAAAAGGACAAACAAAATAGTTTCTCATTTCAAAGGAGAAAGAAAAGTCAAATCAAGGAATCAGGAAAGAAGCCCTGAAGGAAATAGCATCTTGGTTGAACTTGAGTAATTGAGTATAGAGATCTCAAAAGCAAATATAAAAGGAGGGCATTTTGTGTCAAAAGAGCAAGAACAAAGGCCTGCAGGTGATACTATCAGATTATCCAAACGTTCAGGATTAACAAGTCCATTTGCCTGAGTATGCGAGTATGGACAAGGAACAAAAACAGAACAGGTAAGTTTGAAACTATCTGGAAGAGGTAGAAAATCTTCATTCTGATGGAAATGGAGAAACTTCATTTTTAAAGAAATGTACGTTTTGAAGTACACTTGATTTCACAATGTTGTAACAAAATTCAACTGTAGCATAAAAATGATATATACATATATATATATATATACATATATATATTGCTGGTTTGTTGTTTACTCCACTAAGTCAGTCCCTGGTTCTTTGCAAAACCCCATGAAACTGTAGCCCCGCCAGTCTCCTCCATTCATGGAATTCTCCAGGCATGGAATAATAGATTGGGTAGCTAGTTCCCCTCTCCAGGGGTAATTCTTGTCCCCCAACCCAGTAATGAACCTGCATCTCCTGCACTGGCAAGCATTGCAGGCCAGATATCCTTTACTGGGAGGCCAACACCAGGGAAGTCCAGGAGTATATATACACATTCTTTTCCGATATTCCTGCTCTTCCATTAAGGTTTATAACACAGAATATTGAATAAAGTTCTCCTGTGCTAAACAGTAGGACCTGGGCTATTTTTCTATTCTATATAAAATAGCTGTGCATCTGCTAACCCAGACCGTCCAGTCCCATCCCTTCCCACGAAGAAGCCACCTTCCCCCTTGGAACCACTAAGTCTGTTCTCTATGTCTTTTGGGAGTCAGTTTTCAGCTTGAACACTAATTTTTTAAAGGAGGGGAGTGGTGCAAAAGGTGCCATATCTTGGGGAATATAACTCTTGAAGAGCATTTAGTCTGAAGACACTGTCTGCGCCTCTGTCCATAACAATTATTCACTTTGCAGTGATAGTAGCCACTGTTGTTTGAGTTCAGTTTAACTACTGCCTGATCAGTAAAAGTAATCTGAAATAAAACAGACTGATTTTCAAAATTTCCTGCCCCACTCTCCTACTGGAGAAAGTGGCAAATGGTCTCAAACTGGGAAGGGATCATGAAAAATCATCACCAAAGAAGAGACAGGATGGATTAGACGTGTTTGTAGAGACCAGGCAGAAAACGATAGACAATTCTGTGTATCTATGATAGAGTTTCTCCCAAGACCTGAAAGTGACTGTGCTTCTTGTGTCCTCGAAAGGAGCTGGGACATATGCTTTGTAAAGCCCTAAAGTCAATAGGGAATAATGGAACCTCAGGTGATAGTTCCATCAAGAGAATAGACTACGACTAGTCCTTCCACACCATTCCAAACCTGTGCCCCAGTATAAGAAGAGCGGCACCACCACTCTGTCCCACCAAAATGAAGATGCTTTGGACCTTTGTGGACCAAGACCACTTGTAGCGTGCACTGCGCTCGGGAGTGAGAAATGAGGTGTCGTCGAATTTTTTTTTATGTGAACCCATGTACTGTAGGAGGCCGCCAGGCTCCTTCTGTCCATGGGATTTCTCCCCTCCAGCCAGAATACTGGGAGTGGTACACATTCCCCTTCTCCCAGGGGATGATCATCCTGAACCCAGGATGGAACCCGTGTCACCTTCATCACCTAACATTGGCAGGTAGATTCTATACCATTGAGGCATTTGGGAAACCCAGGGACTTAAACTCTGGATTGAATAATCCTCCCCTATAGCCTTTGCGCCAAAACCCTGGGGAGGTCGTACGGGAGATCTGATAACCATTGATATTTAGATTCGTGTCCAAAACAGTCCCCATTAAAAGGCAAGCTGATTATGTCAGATAAACTAAATGTTGATATCGCCCAACAACCTCAAAAACGCAATACACCATCCCACTAATGATCCATAGATAAACATACAACCCGTGCTTTCCTAGCCAAGAAAGCATCTCAGGCTCCTGATCTGGAAAACCTGAGTTTTATAACAGTGGCTATATTAAGTTTCTTAACAGAGCACTTTGTTATTGGCTATGTTAGTAAATTATGCTGGTATTTGCATGCTTTGATGAGTGTAATGGGCCCTTTTTGTGTAACAGCAGTCTTTGACAATTCCATTCGCTCAGTGGCAGGTACCTATAACAAAAAATATAGCTTTCCAACAGAAGAACTAGACAGAGGATTCTACCCAGTTGACAGGTTTCCCCCCTGAATATGTCAGAAGAAAGTACAAAATTATTCTTGACTCCTCCTACCTGATCAGATAAAATTTGTATCTCTTTTAAATTTCCACACATTCCCACTCCTTCCACACGTGCAATCAGAAAAGCGTGCACATAAACACACACATGAACACACACTCACACAACCACACATACACATACACATTTTAGAGGAAGTCAGTCGGGGCCTGCAGAGAAAATGATGAAGAGAGGGCAATCAGAGAACCAGTGCAGCTGATATGAGCATATGAGCATATCAACTGACAAACCTGCTATGCACATCTGCACTTTTATTATACTTTTATTATACCTGCTAAGCACACCTGCATTTTTATGATAAGAGTTTGCCTGAGGCCATCAGAGCAGCAGGGCCAGGAATACATTAGTAAATTAAAAGTAATGTCAGGCAACTTCCGTTACATGTAAACAATTAACAGCTCATTAAGGAGAATTTCACTTCTGTGGGAGTCTATTCTTTCCTTGATCAAACACAAGTTAGCTAATGAATTGAGGCCTCCATCATGAGGGTCAAGAGTCTCACAGGCTGTGTCACTGTCTGAATCAGAGTTGTCTTTTAGCACACTTATTGCAGTATAATCATCTACTGAATTACCCATATTTATTATGGCAGGCCAGCCATAAAAAATGTACCTTTCTAAATTCTTTTCACAGCCCTGCTTCTGTAATAGCCCAGTCTCATCTTGGGGTATAAGTTAAATATACTGGATGTATGCAGACATATTTTAGCCTCTGGAAAGACTTTTAGAAGGAGAAGTGTTAGTAGTAAAACTGAGATGCAAAAGGGCTGATGAAGCAGTAAACTGGATGTCTATTAAAAGCAATTAACTCCCTCCCCCCCAAAAAAAGAAAGATTAATCATGGTGTAAATTTTTCAAACCCATCACCACAGTCCCAATCAAGTTTAGATTTAGCAACATCACAATCTGCCCAATACATTCACTGAAGACACTCGGGATTTATTTGGCATTTTAAGGCTTTGCTCCCAAACCAATAATTAAGTGAACTTCACTCTCTAATGAAAAGTGCTGATTTTCTAAATGATATCTTTAAATATTTTTGATGTATATATCTCTAACTGAGCTTCAAATGCATACTTTGAAATTGAGCATAGAGTTAAAAAGAATGGCACTTATGAAGTTTCATTCTATAGTGAAAGAGTACCATCGGATATACAGGATATGATATACAGGAAAATGAGAACATAACTGAGGTAAAAAGGTCTGGTGGTTCTGCATTATTGTTGAAAAAATGCGGGCTCATGATATAATTTTAAGCTGGTTAATATTGCAGTAGGATTTATTTAGTCCTCCAGCTAACACTGACTGGACCCTTACTCTGTGCCAAGCATTGGGCTAGGAATACAGGGCTGAGATACATGAGCATCTTTCCTGGTGCTCTCATTCTACTTGGGGAGACAATGTGTAAATGGCTAATTACACTGACATCCGAGTCAGTATCATAAATTAAGAGTGACTTGGCTTGAGTGTTGTGAGGGCCCAAATAAAGAAGCAGCCAATTGAGGGTCACCCCACTGAGGTCTGTAGCAGCAACTAGCTGGTGTCTCTCAGTAGAGAATACACAGAACACACAAAAAACACAAGTCATGCTCTTCTCATAGTACCTTTTCTTTTTCTTTGGAACAGTTAGGTTAACAGATAGTTCTGCATATGATTATTATATGAATGTCTGTCTTTCATGCTCAACCATGAGAACCTTGAAGAGAAAGATTTGTCTGTTTTGGTTCACCATCTCCAGGGTCTACTAGATTGCTGACACAGAAGAAATGGTCAGTTATTATTTGGTAAGTAATGAATAAATGGTTTCAAGCTACAGGAAGAGATTTATTATGACAACCTTCACACAATATCAGTAGCTAGAACTTGGCCCTTCTGACAAGCTACTTCTTAGATTTTCATTCAAATAGTTTACCAGGGAACACTCTTGCACTGTTGGTGGGAGTGTAAACTGACATAGCCAATATGGAAAATAGTACGAAGGTTCCTTAAAAAACTAAAAATAGAGTTACCTTATGATTCAGCAATCCCACTCATGGGGCATATACTCAGACAAAACTACAATTCAAAAAGATATGTGCACTCCGATCTTCACAGCAACTCTATTTACAGTAACCAAGACATGGAAACAACCTAAATGTTTCTCGACAGATGAGTGGCTAAAGAAGATGTGGAACAATGGAATACTACTCAATCTTAAAAAAAAGAATGAAATAATGCCATTTGTAGAAACATGGAAGGACCTAGAGATTATCATACTAAGTTAAGTAAAAGACAAATACCATATGATATTGCTTATATGTGGAATCTAAAATATGACACAAATGAATATATTTATGAAACAGACACACAGACACAGAGAACAGACTTGTGGTTGCCAAGGGAGGGGGAATCTAGGGGAGGGAAGGACTGGGAGTTTGGGATTACCAAATACAAGCTAGTATATATAGGCTGAATAATCAAGCTCCTACTGTATAGCACAGGGAACTATATTCAATATCCTGTGATAAACCACAAGGGAAAAGAATCTGAAAAAGTATACATATATAAGTATACCATTGAGTCACTTTGCTGTACAGTAGAAATTAACATAACTTTGCAAATCAATTATACTTCGATAAAATGTTAAAAACATAGTTCACCCATCCCAATACAGACAGCTATCCTCTGACCTAAGTAGATAAAACTAACATACACGTTGCCATTGCCAGATACATGACTCCACCACACAGGCTACACAACATATGTCATAAAAATACTACCTCATGTTGATACATGCAACCCAGCTCTCTTTTGAAGACCATATGTGCTAGCACAGTACATGTATTCTACCCAAAATTTACCCCATAAGTACACTAATATGTCCTTGTTCATCATGACCCCATATTCTCCATTCTTTCCTTAGTAATTTTTACTTCCAGCCTGTGAAAGTCAGTGAAATTTTCCTAGAATATGTCATATATGTTTGGGTCTTGAATTGAAGACCCTTGGCCTGGACTCTGTTGAAACCAAAGCTTAGAAAATTTGGTGTTTTCATCAGAACCTTCTGCTTTATATGTTGTATGTGCTTAATCCTCAGTTGTGTCCAACTCTTTGTGACCCCATGGACTGTAGCCCGCCAGGCTCCTCTGTCCATGGGATTTCCCAGGCAAGAATACTAAAGTGGATGGCCATTTCCTCCTCCAGGCATCCCCCTGACACACGGATTGAACCCACATCTATCTCCTGCATTGCAGATAGATTCTTTACCATCTGAGCCACCAGAGAAGCCCTAATCTAATTCATGGTAGGGAAGGTCTCTACCTAGGAAATCACATCACAAGGAAATCGCCCCACTCAAAATAATCCGTTTAAAACTTTCCTGAGGTGTTCTTAAAACTGAGATAAGTGACTGAAATTCAAATACATCTGCTTTTTTCTTTACATAGAAAGGCATAAAGATTGACTATTAGTTAAGGAAAATATAGGACAAAATTAATCAAACTTTGATACAGATTTTTTGTTACAACTTTTTAATTAATTAATTTAAATTAGAGGGTAATTACAATATTGTGATGGTTTTTGCCATATACTGACATGAATCAGCCACATACACATATGTGTCCCCCCATCCTGAACCCCCCTCCCACCTCCTCCCCACTCCATCCCTCTGGGTTGTCCCAGAGCATCAGCTCTGGTTGTTCTGCTTTATGCATCAAACTTGCACTGGTCATCTATTTAATATATGGTAACATACCTGTTTCAAGGCTATTTTCTCAAATCATCCCACCCTTTCCTTCTCCCACAGAGTCCAAAAGTCTGTTCTTTATATCTGTGTCTCTTTTGCTGACCTGAATATAGGATCACCATTACTGTCTTTCTAAATTCCATATATATGTGTTAATATACAGTATTTTTATTTCTCCTTCTGTCTAATAGGCTCATTTTTCATCCACCTCATTAGAACTGATTAAAATGCTTTCCTTTTTATAGCTGAGTAATATTCCATTGTGTACATGTATCACAACTTCCTTATCCATTTGTCTGCTGATGGACATCTAGGTTGTTTCCACGACCTGGCTATTGTGAACATTGAGTGCTACAGTGAACTTTGGGGTACATGTCTTTTTCAATTCTGTGGTACAGATATTTTTTACATGGATTTCAGTGAAATGATTCAATGCCCATACTTGGTACACAATTGAGATAAACTGATCTGAATGTGGTTCCTGAAATAGACACGTACAATGCAGCTTTGAGGCCTTTTTTTCACATTACCCTCTCTTATCTTCATGTGTCTAAGGACCAGTGCAAGAATGACTTCATCCACTAAACCCTGCCCAGTCACTTGGTCCTCAGTTCATATTCTGTCTTTGAATTCCCATAAATCTCATTGTCTGAATTGCTTATTAGGCACTTAATGTATACACTCTTCTACTATTATTTGACATTTTACACATGCAGAAGGGCCAGCATCCAGGAACCTCAGAAAAATTAAAACCATGACTTTTCACAAAATGAATTTCTGAGGAATCTAGGGAATATATATATATATATATATATATATATATATATATTCATATATATATATATGAAGAAAAGCTATTGAAAAGGGCAATATGCTAATTATTTTTGACTGTTCTAAGGACTTCTGTATGTAGAGTAAATACAACGGTTCTCAAGGCTCCAAAAGATAGAACAAGGGCCAATGATGAAAAACTACTGGGGATCATTTTCACCTCAAGTCGAAACAGAAATTTCTAATAGTCAGAAGTGATTCAACACAGAATTGGCCACTACTTCAGTAGATAATGAACTCCATGATATTGAGGAAAGCTAGATTTAGAAAAGGCAGAGGAACCAGATATCAAATTGCCAACATCCACTGGATCATAGAAAAAGCAAGACAATTCCATAAAAACATCTACTTCTGCTTCATTGACTACACTAAAGCCTTTGACTGTGTGGATCACAACAAAGTATGGAAAATTCTTAAAGGGATGGGAATATCAGACCACCTTACCTGCCTCCTGCAAAACCTGTATGCAGGTCAAGAAGCAACAGTTAGAACCAGACATGGAACAACGGACTGGTTACAAATTGGGAAAAGAACACGTCAAGGCTGTATATTGTCACCCTGCTTATTTAACTTATATGCATACGACATCATGCAAAATGCTGGGCTGGATGAATCACAAGCTGGAATCAATACTGCCAGGATAAATATCAACGACCTCAGACATGCAAATAATACCACTCTAATGGCAGAAAGCTAAGAGAAACTAAAGGGCCTCTTGGTGAGGGTGAAAGAAGAGAGAAAAATCTGACTTAAAACTCAATATTCAACAAACTAAGATCATAGCATCCAGTCCCATCACTTCATGGTAAATAGATGGGGGAAAAATGGAAATAGTGACAAACTTTATTTTCTTGGCTTCCAAAATCAGTGTGGACAGTGACTGCAGCCACGAAATTAAAAGATGCTTGCTCCTTGAGAGAAAAGTTATGACAAACCTAGATAGCATATTAAAAAGCAGAGACATCACTTTGCCAACAAAGATCTGTATGGTCAAAGCTATGTTTTTTTCCAGTAGTCATGTATGGATGTGAGAGTTGGACAATAAAGAAAGTTGAATGCCACAGAACTGTTGGTTTCAAATTGTGGTGCTGAAGAAGACACTTGAGAGTCCCTTGGATAGCAAGGAGATCAAACCAGTTAATCATAAAGGAAATCAACCCTGAATATTCAATGGCTGTACTGATGCTGAAGCTGAAGCTCCAATACTTGGCCACCTGATGTGAAGAGCTGACTCATCGGAAAAGACCCTGATGCTGGGAGAGACTGAAGGCATGAGGAGAAGGGGACGGCAGAGGATGAGATGGTTTGATGGCATCATCAACTCAAAGGACATGAGTTTGAGCAAACTCCAGGAGATAGTGAAGGACATGGAAGCCTGGCATGCTGCAGTCCATGGGGCCACAAAGAGTCGGACATATCTCAGTGACTGAACAACAACTGCTATTGGGAATTCTTAATAAGAGATGATGTGACTATTTTATGGGGGTGTAGAGAGGACTTAAGCATCAGATGAGCAAAATAAATGTTATGGACTGTTATGAGCTAAATGCTTTTGTCCCTTAAAAATTCATATGTTGAAGCCTATCCCCCAATGTGATGGTATTTTGTGGGGCCTTTGGGATGTAAAGAAGATTGAGGCCACGAGTGTGGGAACCACATAATGAGATTAGTGCCGTTAGAGGAAGAAGAAGAGGAATTCTCTCTCTCCCTCACCTCCCATCCCCTTCCCATGACCACACATCCAGGAAAGATCATGTTGGCCCCCAGTGAGAAGGCTGGCTGTCTACAAACCAGCAACTGGGCTGTCAGCTGACACCAAATCTGTTGGCCCTTGGCCTCAGACTTCTTAACTTCCAGAACAATGAGAAATAAATGTAGGTTGTTTAGTCACTCACTCTGTGGTATTTTATTAAAGCAACTTGTTCAGACTAAGACAGGGACTTTTTCCACCCAGGGATTTTCTGATTTTTGATGTGCTTTGTCTTCCCACCTGGACTATAAGCTTCTCAGAGGCCTAAACTTTCAAATCTCTACATACCCTTGGCTTCTAGATCTGGATCTGTAACATAGTAGATGCAATTTTGTGGCTTCTCAGTGCATACAAAAGTTATGTTTACACTATACTATAGTCTATTAAGTGTTCAATAGCACAATGTCTAAAAAATTTTCATACTATAATTGAAAAATAGGTATTGCTAAAAAATGCTATCACCTGAGCCTTCAGCAAGTCATAATCTTTTTCCAATAGTAACATCACCGATCACTATAACAAATATAATAATGAAAAAGTTTGAAATATTGTGAGAATTAGCAAAATGTGACACATATACATGAAGTGAACAAATGCTTTTGGAAAAGTGGCACTGATAGACTTGTGAAAGATACAGGGTTGCTACAAACCTTCAATCTATAAAAATTACAGTATCTGCAAATCATGATAAAGCAAACCACAATAAAACAAGTTATGCATATTAATAATAGTGTTTGGGACTTCCCTGGTGGTCCAGTGTTTTGGAATCTGCCTTGCAATGCAGGGAACATGGATTCAATCCTTGGTTGGGGAACTATTAATAAGATTCCACATGTCAAGGGGCAACTAGTCCCATGTGCCACAAGGAAAGATCCCATGTGCCAAAACTAAGATCCAACACAGAAAATAAATAAATAAACATTAAAAAACAATAGTGTTCATGACTGACAATAATGCAATACCAATTGTATTAGTATTGATAATATTCAGTTCAGTTCAGACACTAAGTCATATCTGACTCTTTGCGACCCCATGGATTGCAGCATGTGATGTTTAATATTAGCATTAAGTCTTAATAAATTTTCAATAGATGCACCATAATAATTGTAGATTGAGTGATAACTGTATGCCAGTAGGTCAGTCAGAAGTAAAATAAAACTAAGTTATATGTGCGACTATGGAAAATGAAAAATGTGACTTTCAGTTTGCCAGAAAAATAGGACAAGTGTGAGAAAAGTTTTAACACTACTTAACATGAATAAGTTCGAGGAGAGCTAAAAAAAAAAAAAAGCGTCCAACCAGCCATTCTGGACCTAATAATATACCCAACTGATGACATTTCAGAACAATTCACTTAAAGTTAGATGTCAAAGCAGAAATCAGACACTCAACCCTGACTAAGAAAAAAAAGTACAGCTTTAACTCTGAACATCTCGATGTGTGAAGGGTACCTGAGTACTAATCCTATGTTGTATAAAATCTATCCAGGGAAATAGAACTCCTGGGAAGCAAACCACCAACATACAAGGCTGGAATTCACTTTCTTACCCTTCCTATCTTTTGAGTGTGCCATTCTAGTATAATACAAACAGGATGCATGAGGGAGTAATTTTGCAAATGTGCAGGGAATTTTGTGTGGAGATTTCTACGTGCAAACAGAGGCTGAAATAGTTGCCTAATAAATCTACTCAAACTCATTTCAATATTTTTACTTGCAGGTCTAAAACAATCTGGTTGCCTCCAAGGATTGGGGTAAATCCAAGGACTGTCATAGGATTAGCCTGAGTTGGAACTGGAGTATTTCTGGAATTGCAAGGAAGCCTAAGGCAACTTAGCCAGAGGGAGAATTCTAATTCTTATCCAAAACCAAGAAACAAAAAGAACAAAAACTAGAAACAAAAATGATATGAAGTTATAATAAAGAAAATAAGTTTATGAAGTCCAAAAGGTTAGGTGTTACTTGTATGGTCAGGCCACTCACTATGGTTGTTCTCTTGCTCTCTGTACATCCCCTGTCCAAACAGTGCCTGCTTTACCTATACTCTACTCACATGACTGACCTTTCTACATACTTGTCCCAGGACCCAGCTAGTGATTGCTTTTATCAAAGAGGTGATGAGGGGAGTGCCCCTCTACTGGTTTCCTTGTAACTAATAAGCACACCTGACTTCAATTTCCCTATAAATGGTTGTCTCTCCTTCTCACCAGGAGTGAAGACTGCCACCATGCCCTGCCTGCCATTCATGACACAGGGCGGGGTGTCTCTCCAGTACCTTGCTTCAGACATGTAAGCTCCCCCATCCGTTAAAACATCGATGTCTCTTACTGACTCTGGGCTCTTTTTTAGGTCTTGAAGCTGGGAAAACACAAGCCTTGCAGGCCTGTGGAGTGCAGCTCAACACTACTATTCATTGTCAAAGGAGAGTAAAAGTGATATCCAAGTGACTTCCCTAGAAGTCCAGTGGTTAGGACTCTGTGCTTCCACGTCAGGAGGCATGGGTTCGATTCCTGTACTGGGAACTAAGACCCCTCAAAAAACAACATCTGAAACTGATAGCGATGCAATCCAGGCTCTGGACTGAAGTTGGGAATGCTGAAATGATATTAGTGTCCCCTTTTTCTTTGTCAGTTCATACCCCATGGGGCAATTCTTGCAGTTAATGGAGCCAAAAAGGATCAGATATAAGCAAGTTTGAGATTTTACATCATGACATACATTAGATGTTTCATTTGGCACTTTTTTCCCTTCAATCTACTGGAAATCCCAGACCATTCATCTAATGGCAATAATACAATGACTATTTACTGTGTTTCTCCCATGTGTCAGGTGCTTTACAAATGGTATTTTGTTTTTTGAATCCTCACAATTTTTAGCCCCATTTTACAGACGATGAAATCCAAGAGTTAACCAGAGAACTGAAGTAACTTTTGTTCTTGTTTGTTGTTCAGTCGCTCAGTCATGTCCAACTCTATGCAATCCCATGGACTGCAGCACGCCAAGCTTCCCTGCCCATCACCAACTCCTGGAGCTTGCTCAAACTCATGTCCACTGAGCTGCCATCCAACCATCTCATCCTCTGTCATCCCCTTCTCCTCCTGCCTTCAATCTTCCCCAGCATCAGGTCTTACACAAGATCAATTACCTGGGCTAAGTTGTGTGGGTTTTTTGTTTTTTGAGGGGTTTTTTGTTTGTTTGTTTGATTTTGGTATTCTTTTGCCTCAGAGTTCTGGGTCCTTTCCTTTCCGATCTTGCTAAGGAAATATTCAGGCTCTGCACTTGAACATGACACCCAGGTGCTCCCTTGCACATTAAATTGGAGAAGCACTGTATTAGGCTACACAATATGCTGCTCTCCTTCTGTTTCTGTCTGTTTCAGTCAAACACACAAACATACTCACTCACAGAATAGGGGTTAGGGGAGAGGAAGCAGTGTTAAGTATCTATCTACTAAAAAAGTCAGAAGTAGCAATACACCTTTCTTTTCCAACAACCTTTGTAAATATTGGATGCATTTGTAAACTGGGTCTTTAAAACTGCATAGATACATATTCTATCACCTATTGAGATTCTGAAGTGTTTACTAAATAACACATTAGGGAAATATTTGGGGGAAAAAGGAATGCATTACGTTTGGCTTATAGGCGAGCATAAAAAGAGAAATAGAGGCGTAAATCATATTTAAAAAAGCAAGCGCCTGGACTTGCTGTGCTTCACACTCTGGTAATAAGTACATTAGCAATTACGAATGATTCTTGAATAGCTATGGCGTTAGAAAACCCACCAGCTGTAATAATTACAATCCAAGCTCTGAACAAGCTATTTTCCCTGAAACTGCAGAAACGAGGGTGCCATGGGAATTCCTGATATTTACGTAAGTTTACCATTACTTCTGGTTGGCAGTAAATTTTATTTCCAGGCGCTAGGCCACTGCAATCCAAAGGGATGTTAGTGAGAAAGAAAATAAAGTGAGAAAAAAGCTACATTTGGTCTCTTTTCCCTCCTTAATACATTTTCTCTACTATAGATTCTTTAATTTCCTTTATCAACATCTTATGGGCTTCCCAGGTGGCGCTAGTGGTAAAGAACTCTTCTGCCATTGTAGGAGACATAAAAGACATGGGTTTGATCCCTGGGTCGGGAAGATCCCCTGGAGGAGGGAATGGCAATCCACTCCAGTATTCTTGCCTGGAGAATCCCATGGACAGAGGAGCTGGCAGGCTACAGTACACAGGGTCACAAAGAGTCGAACATGAGTGAAGCGACCTAGAACACATGCATACATCTTATGTATAGGTAACATTTAAATTAAGTAGACTAACTCAATTTGAAAATTCTACTTTCAGTAGAGTCTATTTGAAAGCAATACTTGATACAGGAATTAAACATTTTAGCAAAGATGATTCTCTTTCCTAAGGCTAATGAGACTAATGCCTCAATGCTTCTCCAAAATTTTTGTGCACAGACATCACCTGGGAATCTCATAAAATTGAAGATTCTGATTCAGTTAGACTTGGGTGCATTTCTACTGATAACATTCCAAGTGATGTCATTGCTCCTGGTTCAAGATCTCACTATACCAGAGAAGGCACTACATATAATTTAGCAGTTTTGAAACATGTAGCTTTTTTCATTAAGCAAAAGTAGCTTATCTTATAAAATTATACTGTAAAAGTGACAGAGAACAAGATGGCGGAGGAGTAGGTGGACGTGGAGTAAAACTCTCTCCACGGATACATCAGGAATACATCTTCAGACACAAAAGTGCATGCAGAACACCAGCTGAGAGCAAACAGGAGTACCTAACCAGAGGAAAAGAATGTATAGAACCATGCAAAACTCAGCAGGACGAAAGAACGAGGGGGAAAAACAGGAGTATTAGTACTGTAGGACTGGACCTGCCCTCAGCTGGTGGGGGAACTGAAATAGGGGTCTGATCCCCACATCGGAGCAATCGTCTGAGTCAGAGGAGAAACATTTAAGGGTGAGAGTGAAACAGCTGATCTGTGGCAGCCTAAATGGAATGAGAATCAGACAGTCCTTGCCGCAGCTGTACATACCCCAAACAGGGATGTAAGTCTCCTGGAAGGCACAGCAGCTGGGAGCTGAGGTTTAGGGATTTTTGAGCAATCCCAGAGCTAGGGCTGCTGTTGACTGCAGGGAGACCCATCGAGTGGAAGTGAGGGAGGAGACTGTGGTGGGAAATGCCTGTGGGGGAAAGTTGGGCAGCCATGGAAGCAAGGCGATACTGCTGAGTCATGCGTAGGGGGTGGAGCCATTACCATAGCCTCTCTCTACCCACACGCCAGCATTGGCAGCTGAACAATAGAGAGGCTGGCCCACCAAACGCTCGACCACTGAACTACAGAGCAGGACCCCACCCAGGGTGCTCCTTTAAGTGACTGATGCGCCTAACTACAGAGTTTAAGACCCCAGCCGGGGTGGGGGGGTGGGGGGGGGCTGACGCACCGAACAACAGAGAAGGACCCCAGGCAAGGGAGCCCTCTAAGTGCCTGAACAGGCAGAGTTAACAGAGAAAGATTGGCCAAAGAGGCTTTCTGATCACCACCTACAAGAGACTCCAAAAAAGACTCTGATAGGGCCATAACTCCTATGGTGGAGGCAGTCCGCGTCCCTGCACACATGATGCTGCAAGGGTCCCCGCAAGGCTAGCAGCTGCACCACCTTCATGCTCAACTCTCACTGGGGCAGAGCTGCCACAGGCAAAAAAAAAATCTTGCATCTGTGCATGCCGGGTCACTTCGGTAGTATCTGATTCTTTGTGACCCTGTAGACTGTGGCCTGCCAAGCTTCTCTGTCGGGGTTGGGGGGAGAGTTCTCCAGGCAAGAATACTGGAGTGTATTGGCCAATACTGGTTGTCATACCCTTCTAGAGCACTATATTTCCTGCTGCCTTAGCTGCCAACTCCCCTGAGTACCTGGTGCTGCCAAAACCCCTGCGACCTAAGCAGCTGCACCACCTCCACACCTGATCCTCACAGGGTCAAACTCAAGTCCTCCAGGGCAGCCTCAGGAGCAAACCCCAGTGGACGACCCACATGCAGAGGTGGAAATAAAACCACAATTGAAACCCAGGAGCAGTGTGGCTAAGGATGAAGACCCAAAACCTTCCCACCAGTTATACAAGCTACAGATTAAATCCACACAATCAACTAGGCAGATTGTGTGTCTATGGAATATATAAAAGGTCATTGAGAGCTCCCACAAAAGAAAACACACTAGTTCTGATAGCTGTGGACATTGGAGGCAAGAACACATAGGAGTAGGACCAGATTAGAATCTGAGCTGCCCCCACAGAAGGTCCAGAGATCAGCACAGTGTTGGAGGGCATCCTAGGGAGGTGAGGTGGATGGTGACTCCCAGCGAGAGAAAGGACTCTGACAGCAGTGACTCAAAAAAAAAAAACATTTATTATTCTTATGTTTTGACTTGCTCTGTAGATTCTTCTGGATTTTTCCTTTTTTTTTTTTCATTTCCCCCCCTCTGCTGTAGTTGTTGATTTTACTGACACTATGAAATCTAATTAAGCTTTTGAGCTTTTCCTTTTTTTTCCTCCTTTTTTTTATTTTTTTCCTCAGTCACTTTTTTTTATTGTTGTTATAAACCTCTGCCTCTATGTTGGGCTTTTGAAGTTCTGTGGAGTATTCCTTTTTTTTTCCTCTTAGTTTTTTTTAAGTAAATATAATTTTTGACTTTTTTTCAAACCTATTATTATTTTTTCTACATTTATTCCTATTATTTTGTTTGCCCTTTAACTACTGTCTTGATTTTGGATATTTGTTTTAATTTTCCCCTTTGCAGTTAATCTTTAATGTATATAAATAGGGAGTATGAAATAGTTCACCTACCTGAAAAGGAATTCAGAATGATGATAGTAAAGATGATCAAAAATCTTGAAAACAAAATGGAGAAAATGCAAGAATCAATTAACAAAGACCTAGAAGAATTAAAGAATAAACATACAGAGACAAAACAATTGTTGAAATTAAAAATTCTCCAGAAGGAATCAATAGTAGAATATTCTGAAGTAAAAGAACAAATCAGTGAGCTGGAAGATAAAATGGTGGAAATAACATCCAAAGGACAGAATAAAGTAAAAGGAATGAAAAGAACTGAGGATAGTCTCAGAGACGTCTGGGACAATATCAAACACACCAACATTTGAATTATAGGGTCGCAGAAGAAGAAGAGAAAAAAGAAAGGGTATGAGAAAAAATTTTTGAAGAGATTATAGTTGAAAATTTCCCCAATATGGAAAATGAAATAGTCAATCAAGTTCAAGAGGCAAAAAGAGTCCCTTACAGGATAAACCCAAGGAGAAACACACCAAGACACATACTAATCAAACTAACAAAGAATAAACACAAAGAAAGAATATTAAAAGCAGTAAGGGAAAAGCAACAAGTAACATACAAGGGAAACCCCATATGCTTAACAGCTGATCTTTCAGGAGAAACTCTGCAGGCCAGAAGGGAATGGCAGGATATATTTAAAGTACTGAAAGGGAAAAATCTACAACCAAGATTATAGTACTCGACAAGGATCTCATTCAACATTGATGGAGAAATAAAAAGCTTTTCAGATAAGCAAAAGTTAAGAGAATTCAGTACCACCAAACCAGATTTACAACAAATGTTAAAGGGATTTATATAGTCAAGAAATACAAGAGAAGAAAATAAATATCTACAAAATCAACCCCAATTAAGAAAATGGCAATAGGAACATATATATCAATAATTGCTTTTAATGTAAATGGATTAAATTCTCCAACCAAAAGACACAGTCTGGATGAATGGATACAAAAACAAGACCCATATACACGCTGCTTACAAGAAACCCACTTCAGACCTAAAGACACATATAGACAAAGTGAGAGGATGGAACAATATATTCCATGCAAATGGGAACCAAAAGAAAGTTGGGTTATCAATCCTTATATCACACAAAATAGACCTTAAATTAAAGAAGATTACGAGAGATAAGGAAGGACACTACATAATGATCAAGGGATCAATCCAAGAAGAAGACATAACAATTGTAAATAGCTATGCACCCAATACATAAGACAAACACTAACAGACATAAAAGGAGAAATTGAAAGTAATACAATAATAGTAGGAGACTTTAACACCCCACTCACACCAATGGACAGATCATCAAAACTGAAAATAAATAAGAAAACACAAGTCTTAAATGATCCATGAGATGGATCTCTTTGATATCTTCAGGACATTCCATCCAAATGCAGAAGAGTAAACCTTCTTCTCAAGTGCACATGGAACATTCTCCAGGATAGACCACATCTTGGGTCACAAATCAAACCTCAGTAAATTTAAGAAAATTGAAATCATATCAAGCATCTTCTCCAACCACAATGCTATGAGACTAGATATCAATTACAAGGAAAAAAATCTGTAAGAAACACAAACACATGGAGATTAAACAATATGTTTCTATAATAATCAACAGGTTACTGAAGAAATCAAAAGGGAAATCAAAACATTTATAGAAACACATGACAACGGAAACATGACAACTCAAAACCTATGAGATGCAGCAAAAGCAGGTCTAAGAGGGAAGTTTATAGCAATACAATCCTACCTCAAGAAACAAGAAAAACATAAACTAGACAGCCTATCTTTACACTTAAAACAACTGGGAAAAAAGAACAAAAAACCCCCCCAAAATTAGTAGAAGGAAAGAAATCATAAAGATCCTAGCATAAATAAATGAAAAAGCAATGAAAGAAACAATAGTAAAGATTAATAAAACTGAAGGCTGGTTCTTTGAGAAGATAAACAAAATTGAGAAGCCTTTAGCCAGGCTCATCAACAAAAATAGAGAGAAGAATTAAATCAACAAAATTAGAAATGAAAAAGGAGAGATTGCAACAGACAATGTGGAAACGCAAACTCATTCTATGAAGGCACAATCACCTTGATATCAAAACCAAAGACAACACAAAAAAAGAAAACTACAGGCCAGTTTCACTGATGAACATAGATGTAAAAATCCTCAAAAATATTTTAGCAAACAGAATTCAGCAACACATCCAAAAGTTCATACACCATGATCAAGTTGGGTTTATTCCAGGAATGCAAGGATATTTCAATACACACAAATCAATCAATGTGATACAATATATTAACAAATTGAAAGATAAAAACCATATGATCATCTCAATAGATGCAGAAAAAGCCTTTGACAAAATTCAGCACCCATTTATGATCAAAACTTCAAAAAATGGGCATAGAAGGAACCTACCTCAACATAGTAAAGGCCATATATGACAAACCTACAGCAAACATTATTCTCAATGGTGAAAAATGGAAAGCATCCCCCCTAAGATCAGGAACAAGACAAGGGTGTCCACTTTCACCACTATTATTCAACATGGTTCTGGAAGTCCTACCTACAGCAATCAGAGAAGAACAAGAGATAAAAGGAATCCAGATCAGAAAAGAAGAAGTAAAGCTCTCAGTGTTTGCTGATGACATGATACTATACATAGAAAACCCTAAAGATAGTATCAGAAAATTACTAGAGCTAATCATGGAATTTAGCACAGTTTCAGGATACAAAATCAATACACAGAAATCACTTGCATTTCTATATACTAACAATGAAAAATCAGAGAAATTAAGGAATCAATCCATTCACCATTGCAACAAAAAGAATTAAATATCTAGGAATAAACTTACCTAAGGAGATGAAAGAGCTGTATACAGAAAATTATAAGGCACTAATGAAAGAAATCAAAGGTGACATAAACAGATGGAGAGATATTCCATGTTCCTGGGTAGGAAGAATCAATATTGTGAAAATGACTATACTACCAAATGCAATCTACGGGTTCAATGTGATCCCTATCAAATTACCAATGGCATTTTTTCACAGAATTAGAACAAAAAAATTCACAATTCATATGGAAACACAAAAGACCCCACATAGCCAAAGCAGTCTGAAGAAAGAAGAATTGAGCTGGAGGAATCAAGCTTCCTGACTTCAGGTTATACTACAAAGCTATAGTCATCAAGACAGTATGGTACTGGCACAAAACCAGAAATATAGACCAATGGAACAAGATAGAAAGCCCAGAGATAAACCCATGCACCTATGGGCATCTTATTTTTGACAAAGGAGGAAAGAAGATGCAATGGGGCAAAGACAGCCTCTTCAATAAATGGTGCTGGGAAACTGGACAGCTACACGTAAAAGAATGAAATTAGAACACTTCCTAACATCATACACAAAGATAAACCCAACAAGGATTAAAGACCTAAATGTAAGACCAGAAACCATAAAACTCTTAGAGGAAAACATAGGCAGAACACTCGATGACATAAATCAAAGCAAAATCCTCTTTGACCCACCTCCTAGAGTAACGGAAATAAAAACAAAAGTAAACAAGTGAGACCTGATTAAACTTAAAAACTTTTGCACAGCAAAGGAAACTATTAGCAAGGTGAAAAGACAACCCTCAGAATGGGATAAAATAATAGCAAATGAAACAATGAACAAAGGATTAATTTCCAACATACACAAGCAGCTCATACAACTCAATACCAGAAAAACAAACAACCCAATCAAAAAGTGGGAAAAAGGCCTAAACAGACATTTGTCCAAAGAAGACATACAGATGGCTAACAAACACATGAAAAGATGCTCAACATCACTCATTATTAGAGAAATGCAAATCAAAACTACAATGAGATATCACCTCACACCAGTCAGAATGATGATCATCAAAAAATTTACAAACAATAAATGCTGGAGAGGGTGTGGAGAAAAGGGAATGCTTTTGCACTGTTGGTGGGAATGTAAATTGATACAGCCGCTATGGAAGGCAGTATGGATTCATTAAATAACTAGGAATAAAACCACCACATGAGTCAACAATCCCACACTTAGGCATATAACCTGAGGAAACCAAAATTGAAAAAGACACATGTACCCCATTGTTCATTGCAGGACTATTTACAATAGCTAGAACATGGAAACAACTTAGATATCCATTGGCAGATGAATGGATAAAGAAGTTGCAGTACATATACACAATGGAATATTATTCAGCCATATAAAGCAATGCTTTTGAGTCAGTTCTGAAGAGATGGATGAACCTAGAATCTATTATACAGAGTGAAGTGAGTCAGAATGAGAGAGTTATACTATCATATTCTAACACATTTATACAGAATCTAGAAAAACGGTACTGAGGAATTTATTTATAAGAGAGTAACTGAGAAAGAGACATAGAGAATAGACTTATGGACAGAGAATAGACTTATGAATATGGGGATAGGGGAGGAGAGGGTCAGATGTATGGAAAGAGCAACATGGAAATTTACATTACCATATGTAAAATAGATAGACAACAGGAATTTGCTGTATGTCTCAGGAAACTCAAACTGGAGCTCTGTATCAATCTAGAAGGGTGGGGTGGGGCAGGAGATGGGAGAGAGGTTCAAAAGGGAGGGGATATATGTACACCTATGGCTGATTCATGTTGAGGTTTGGCAGAAAACAACAAAATTCTGTAAAACAATTATCCTTTAGTAAAAAAATAAATTAAAAAGAAGTGACAGTAGTCATATACTTTTTTTTATTATGGATAACTTGGAAAACCAGGTAAGGCAAGAGACTAAATTAACATAATCTGACTATTCAGACATAACTATTACTCACATCTGGCTCTATTTCCTTCCAGTCTTTTTTCAGGGCACATACATCTATTTTTATAAAATGGATATCTTACTATCCATTTCATTTTAACAACCATATCTATACCATCTCACACTGCTGCAACTCAGTTTTCTATCAAATATCCAAATAATGTATTTCATCCCAGACATATCCACCATGGAGAACTTTGGGTAAAATACCAGCTATCAGCCACACAGCAACCTCACAGCTGGTTATCTAAACCATGAAACCCAAAACAGTGATAATTCTATAAAACCTTGAAATGTGGTATACCACAAGTATTATAATGATGTCATAAGTGCATATGCAGTGGGGACAGAGGTAGGATCTCTTCTCCTCAAAAATATATTTCATGTCTACAGAGTGTTGCATTTCTTTTTAAACCCATTCTCCAGAGACACCTCTTGGAACATTTTACAGTCATTCTCTCATATTCAGTTGGACCAGTTTACTTAGAGTATAAGCTGTGTCCTCTTTTTATTTATTTTTTTCTTTCTTACAAAGCTTGCTTGCCCTTCTTGACCTTTTCTTGGCAGGCTGTAGTTCACAGCTGTTTCAACTGATGGGGTAAAGGTCAGAGACTCTGCTATGCTCAGGTGTTCCTTTTCTTTAACATTGGGTCTATTCAGGCTTTCCAACACGCTGTTACACCATGACAACTAAACAGTTGGTAGACAACAGATGCAGGTGGGCTACGATTCACTTGCGTCTGTTTTGAAAGGGCTACACTTGTCACTCACCTGTAACAGTAAATTATACGACAGAAATGGGTTATATGCCAATGCTGTATGCTATTCAATATTCATGAAGTGCATATGAAAAACTGGAAAGACCAAAACTATACCTGGAATGAAAATTTAAATGAAAGTACTCAGCCAAAATGTAATCATGACAATAGATGGGTTTTCCTATAAAAGCACTGCCATGATAAAAAATAATTTTTCATAATTTTTAGCTAAAGTAACGAACAATGTTTGGAAAACTAAGTGAAATGCTTTAGTGTCAGCAACACAAACCAGTGTCTGGTAAACTAATAATCTGATGTTAGCCATTTCTGGGTACATTGCCTAAACTTGTGTTTGTCAGGTTAGTGGAGATGAGATTCATCCAGCAGGCTTGTTAAAACACAGATTGCTGGGGCTCACTCCTAGAGTTTCTGATCCAGTTGGTCTGGAATCACTCCCAAGAATGTACATTTCTTAATGCTATTTGCACCAACATGGAAGGCCCTAGAGATTATCATACTAAGTTAAGTCAGTCAGATGAAGAAAGACAAATATCATATGATATCGCTTATATGTGCGATCTAAAATACAACACAAATGAATCTATTTAGGAAACAGAAACAAACTCACAGAGAACAGACTGATGGATGCCAAGGGGTGGGTGGGGTGGGGCAGGGAAAGACTGGGAGTTTGGGATTAGCTGCTGCTACTGCTGCTAAGTCCCTTCAGTCGTGTCTGACTCTGTGCGACCCCATAGACAGCAGCCCACCAGGCTCCCCCGTCCCTGGGATTCTCCAGGCAAGAACACTGGAGTGTGTTGCCATTTCCTTCTCCAATGCATGAAAGTGAAAAGTGAAAGTGAAGTCACTCAGTCGTGTCCGACTCTTTAGCGACCCCATGGACTGCAGTCTACCAGGCTCCTCCGTCCATGGCATTTTCCAGGCAAGAGTACTGGAGTGGGGTGCCATTGCCTTCTCCGTTGGGATTAGCAGATGTAAACTATTATATATGGAAAGGATAAACAACAAGGTCCTAGTGTATAGCACTTGGCTTCCTAGGTGGAGCTACTGGTAAAAACCCACCTGCCAATGAAGGAAATATAAGAGATGCGGGATTGATCTCTGGATTGGGAAGATCCCATGGAGGAGAGCATGGCATCCCACTCCAGTGTTCTTGCCTGGAGAATCCCCATGTACAGAAGAGCCTGGTGGGCTATGGTCCATAGGGTCGCAGAGTCGGACACAACTGAATGACTTAGCACACACACACTGTATAGCACAGGGAACTATATTCAATATCATGTGATAAACCATAATGGAAAAGAATATGAAAAAGTATATATGTGTGTGTGTGTGTGTGTGTGTGTGTATAAAACTGAATCACTTTGCTGTATAGCAGAAATTAATACAACATTGTAAGTCAACTATACTTCAACAAAAATTTTTAACAGAGTGAATTTCTAAGTTCTCAGGTGATACTAATGCTGCTGGTGTGATGCCCAAGCTGAGAACACTGCTTAAGAGAAGTGGTTCTCCAACCTCAATCAGCATAAGAATCACTTGGGGTGGGGGTGGTGGCTTAGTCACTAAGTTGTGTCCAACTCTTGCGACCCCATGGACTGTATGCAACCCCATGGACTGTAGCCCCTTAGGCTCCTCTGTCCATGGGATTTCTCAGGCAAGAATACTGGAGTTGGTTGTCATTTCCTTCTCCAGGGGATCTTCCCCACCCAGGGATTGAACCCAGGTCTCCTCTATTGCAGGCAGATTCTTAACTGACTGAGCTAGATTCCAAGGCCTCAACTTCTAGAGCTTATAATGATTCTGCTGCAGGTGGTCCTGGTAAACCACATTCTGATGAGCACTGATTTTAACTAAATTGGTTTCATACCTTGAAGATTATCAGAACTACTTAGCAAGAGCATCCCAAACTTTCAAGAGCATACCAATTTCCTGACGATCCTGTTAAAATGTAGATTCTGATTCAGTATATCTGGGAGGGAGCCTAATATTCTGAATTATTAGAAATGCTCCCATTATCAGAAAAGCTCCCAAGTGATGCTAGAAAAGCTATTACACGATAGATTCACAAGTCCCATCCCATAGATTCTTATATCAGTAGAATGGGAATATATTTGCAACTTAAAAAAATGCATCTATAATACATTCGATAGATCTACCTTCTTTTGGTCACTCTCTGTTACCAAAATTTTTTTAGATTGATTTTTGAAGGATTGATATAATTACTATTTATATCGTATAGAAAGTCTTCAGAGAACAGTTTTTCTGGAATCTTTCAGTAAAATTAAAGAAGAAATTGTATCAAATGGTGAGAAAGGTAAATGGTCTAAGGCAGATGAGTGGTTCCTTGAAATGAAAAATACTCGGTGTGATTGACTGCATTTTCCCAAAATGACTTAAACAATAATTCCCATCCCACCTGCTTTTCTATGATATAAACTTGATGCTCCTCCTATTGAGAGGTGGTGTCTATGTACAATTCCCTTGAATGTAGGTGGGCTTTTGACTTCCTTGTAATCAAAAGAATGTTGCAGAAGAGGAACCACATGAGTTCCTGACTTTTGAGGTGAGGTCAGCAAAGGCAGTGCAGCCTCCACCTTGTTCTCAGAAGACACCTGTCTGGATTCCCGAGGCACCACAGACAGTCTGACTACCCAGAGTCCTCCATGCTGGGAGGAAACCAGGCCACACAGACAAGCCACATGTAGATGCTCCCACTGACCATCCTAATCCTCAAATGATCCCGATCCCCAAAATCAAGTTACAGCCAGCCTGTCAGCCTTCCCACTTGAGGTCCTGAAATTATACAGCAGAGACAAGCTGTTCTCCCTGCATCCTTTCCTAATACTTGATCCAACAGTGTCCATGAAACATAAAATGCTTACTGTTTTATATCATTATTTTTGAGGCAGTTTGTTACTCAGCCTAGAGTACTGAGTTACTGTTACTGGAGTACTGAGTACTGTTACTCAGTAGGAGCACTGAGATGATACAACTTAAGAAGACCATGTAATTCTCCACAGAGATAAATGAAGAGCCTAGAGACAAAGAGCACTTATTTTAGGCCCACTGTATAGGAGATGAAAACAAATCTGCTAGCTGAAGATCCGTAATAATATCAACAGCTTACATGTCCTCAAGTACTTATTGTGTGCCAAATACTTTACGTATGTACCAGGGAAAAACATCAAAATGCCTCCTAGGGCTTTTGTAGCAGAGGCAAATCAGTGTCTATTAATACTTTCTCCCCATTCTTCCATTTGCAAACTATTGGTGCAGAAGGTCTGATGCCTAAGAAAATGACCTGTGAAGAGCTAAGCAAGTATTTGATTTTTGTAACCGTTTGTTTTTATATAATTTCACATTTAGAGTGAAGCGTTGAACACAGTATTAAGAATTTCTGTATATTCTTTATCCAGATTCACTGATTGTTTATAATCTCGCTCTCTCCCTACACACACACACACACACACACACACACACACATATACACACATGCACATTTTTTTAATTTTTTTAACTGTTTGAGAGCAAGCTGGAGTAACTATGGATATGTTTTACCACTTTATTCCTAAATATTTTAGTATGTTTTTCCTAAAAACACAAAATTATTGTCCATAACTATATTGTGTCAATTGTCCCAGTGAAGTAACATTTTTATCTATTTTTCCTAGTCTAGGATCCAATTAAGATTAAACATTGTATTTATTTGTCTTGTATCCTTTCATTTAAACCAGTCTCCCAGTATTTCTTTACCTTTGTTGACCTTGACATTTTTTTAATCAATTAATTTTTTAATAGTATGGGACAATTATTTTGTAGGATATTTCTAAATTGGGATGTGTTGTATGTGTCCTCATGAATATATTCAAGTTATATACTTTGGCAGAAATACTGCAGAGGTGTTAATACCCTTCTAAGCACATCATATCAGGAAGTACATGATGTTGATATGCTCCATAATTGGTGATAATAACTTTGATCAATTAGTTAACTTAATGAATACCAAGTTTCTCCACTATAAATTTATTAATCTTTCACTTACAATTAATGCTTTGTGGAGAGATGTGTTGAAATTGTGCATATATCCCGTTTTTCATCAAAGTTTTGCCCAGTAATTTTAACATTTATTGATGATTTCCTACTCAATCATTCTTTCTGATGGAAATCTACTGTAAGAAACCCTTTTCCTTCTCATTCACTGGCTTATTAAATAACTGACTAATTTTATCTGTATTTATTCATAGATTCTTATTTTACTCAATGGGCTAGAAACCAGTAACCTCATTATTAGTTTTGATTTTCAAATCATTCTATATTTGGCTAGTGAAAACACTCCCAGCTAGCTTCAGTGTCATTTTGATTTGTCTCCATCATTCTTGGGGGTCTTCCCTACTTTTTGGAACAATGAGATATTCCTGGATCATCCTGTACTGTCTGGAATTTATAACTAAAGATCTGGGACCTAGTTGTGCTCATTGCTATCAGTGTGGAATTGCTTCCAGGCCCATAGAGGTAACACAGGTATATGTGTGTGTGTGTGTATATATATATATATATATATATGTTGAAACCCAATAAAAAATTACAAAGTATGTCCTAATATCCCCCCTTTGCATATTAGTACCTCTGTTCTCTACTGTGAAAACACTGGTTCCATTATGCTCAAATTATCTATTCATTGGCTCCAGTCTAAAATATACCACCAACAATGAAAAATTACTAACCTTAATACTTATTTCTTAATGTGTTTTTGTAAAATTTACATCTATGTAACATACTCTTTAGCAAGATACCAAATATTTCTATATCCTGACAGAGTTCCTTTTTGCCCCTTCTAAATCAATCCCACCACCCCACCTTTACCTAAAGACAACCATACGTCAGTTCTTATATTGTTTTTCTAACCTGTTTTAGAACTACATATGCATCACATAGTATGGATATATTTGAGTTCAGCTTTTCCTGAATATAATATCCATGTGATTTATTGATGTTATTCTATGTATCAGAAGTTCATTTCTTTTAATTATTGAGTAGTATACCATTAATGAATATACTATAATCCCTTCATCCATTCTCCTGCTGATGGATATTTGAGTTGTTTCCAGTTTTTCACTATTGTTAATAAAGTTGGTACGAACATTCTAGGAGAACAACTCTTGTGAAAACTATGAATTTTGTGAGCATATATGTAGTTTTTATTTTGAAATATAAACTTACAGGACTTTTCAAATAAATGCATGATCACGTGTATACTTCTCACAACTTTCCCCAATAGTGACATCTTGCATAATGATAGCACAATAATATCAAAACCAGGAAAGAGACATTGGTATAATCCACAGAGCTTATTAAGACTTCACTGGTTTTACATGCACTTGTATGTGTGTGCGTCGTCTGATGCAGGCTTATCACATGTGTCGATTCATGCAACCATAAACTCTGTCAAGATCTAGAACTCTTCCATCACCATAAGGCTCCTTTGTGCTACCCCTTTACAGCCACACTCACCCTCCTGTCCCTAATATTTATTTTCCAACTGTTTTATGCTACTATATAGAGATACACTTTTTTCATTTTGATTTGTATGTTGTGACATTGCTAATTTCACTCTACTTCAACATCAATAGGATTTTAAAGAATATTCCTCCAAATTTTGGAAATGGGTAAAAGAGATGGCTGGATGCCTTTTCAATGGAGTTCTGCGTAATGTCTTGTGCAAGCGTTAGCAACTTTTTTCTGTAAAAGGTAAAATAGTAAATATTTTAGGTTTAGGGGCATACAACCTCTGTGACAACCGCTAAAATCTGTCATTATATTCCAAAAGTAACTATGGGCAACACAGACTGTGGTTGTGTAACAATAATACTTTACTTATAAAAACAGATTTGGCTATAGAGCTAGAGATTTCAGATTCCTAGTTTAGCAGAACTTCTGGGGATTATCTGTTTAAAGTATGAATATACAGGTAGAAGCGTGGCAGCGGTGATGGTCCGCGCAGAAGTGTGGCAGCTGTGACGGTCCACGCAGAAGCGTGGTGGCTGTGACGGTCCATGCAGAAGCATGGCTGAGAGGAGCTACCCCACGGCCAAGGCCCGGAGGTGGTGGCTGAGAGGGGCTAGCCAGGGCCGGAGGCCAGGGGCAGCGGTCCACAGGAGTTACCCCAGGTTCAAGGAGGAGTGGCTGCGTGGGCACAGGAGGGCTGAGAAGAGGCACTCCACATTCAAGGTCAGGAGGGGCGGTCGTGAGTAGATACCCCTTGTCCAAGGTAAGGAGCAAGGGCTGCACTTTGCTGGAGCAGCCGTGAAGAGATACCCCACGTCCAAGGTAAGAGAAACCCAAGTAAGATGGTAGGTGTTGCGAGAGGGCATCAGACACACTGAAACTATAATCACAGAAAACTAGCTAATCTGATCACACAGACCACAGCCTTGTCTATCTCAATGAAATTAAGCCATGCCATGTGGGGCCACTCAAGATGGATGTGTCATGGTGGAGAGGGCTGACAGAATGTGGTCCACTGGAGAAGGGCATGGCAAACCACTTCAGTATTCTTGCCTTGAGAATCCCATGAACAGTATGAAAAGGCAAAAAAATAGGACACTGAAAGATGAACTCCCCAGGTCGGTAGGTGCCCAATATACTACTGGAGATCAGTGGAGAAATAACTCCAGAAAGAATGATGGGATGGAGCCAAAGAAAAAACAATACCCAGCTGTGGATGTGACTGGTGATAGAAGCAAGGTCTGATGCTGTAAACAGCAATATTGCATAGGAACCTGGAATGTTAGGTCCATGAATCAAGGCAAATTGGAAGTGGTCAAACCCAGGAGAAGGCAAAAGTGAACGTCGACATTCTAGGAATCAGCGAACTAAGATGGACTGGAATGGGTGAATTTAACTCAGATGACCATTATATCTACTACTGTAGGCCGGAATCCCTTAGAAGAAATGGAGTAGCCATCATGGTCAAAAAAAGAGTCCGAAAGGCAGTACTTGGATGCAATCTCAAAAATGACCGAAGGATCTCTGTGTGTTTCCAAGGCAAACCATTCAATATCACGGTAATCCAAGTCTATGCCCTGACAAGTAATGCTGAAGAAGCTGAACTTGAATGGTTCTATGAAGACCTACAAGACCTTTTAGAACTAACACCCAAAAAAGATGTCCTTTTCATTATAGGGGACTGGAATGCAAAAGTAGGAATTCAGGAAACACCTGGCATAACAGGCAAATTTGGCCTTGGAGTACAGAATGAAGCAGGGCAAAGGCTAATAGAGTTTTGCCAAGAGAACGCACTGGTCATAGCAAACACCCTCTTCCAACAAAACAAGAGAAGACTCTACACATGGACATCACCAGATAGTCAATACCAAAATTACATTGATTATACTCTTTCCAGCCAAAGATGGAGAATCTCTATACAGTCAGCAAAAACAAGACTGGGAGCTGACTGTGGCTCAGATCATGAACTCCTTATTGCCAAATTCAGGCTTAAATTGAAGAAAGTAGGGAAACCCACTAGACCATTCAGGTATGACCTAAATAAAATCTCTTATGATTATACAGTGGAAGTGAAAAATAGATTTAAGGGACTAGATCTGATAGACAGAGTGCCTGATGAACTATGGACAGAGGTTTGTGACATTGTACAGGAGACAGGGAACAAGACCATCCCCATGGAAAAGAAATGCAAAAAAGCAAAATGGCTATCTGAGGAGGCCTTACAAATAGCTGGGAAAAGAAGAGAAGCGAAAAGGAAAGATATTCCCATCTGAATGCAGAGTTCCAAAGAACAGGAAGGAGAGATGAGAAAGCCTTCCTCAGCGATCAATGCAAAGAAATAGAGGAAAACAACAGAATGGGAAAGACTAGAGACCTCTTCAAGAAAATTAGGGATACCAAGGGAACATTTCATGCAAAGATGGGCTCGATAAAGGACAGATGGTATGGACCTAACCGAAGCAGAAGATATTAAGAAGAGGTGGCAAGAATACACAGAACAACTGTACAAACAAGATCTTCGTGACCCAGTTAATCACGATGCTGTGATCACTCATCTAGAGTCAGACATCCTGGAATGTGAAGTCAAGTGGGCCTTAGAAAGCATCACTACAAACAAAGCTAGTGGAGGTGATGGAATTCCAGTTGAGCTATTTCAAATCCTCAAAGATAATGCTGTGAAAGTGCTGCACTGGATCTGCCAGCAAATCTGGAAAACTCAGCAGTGGCCACAGGACTGGAAAAGGTCAGTTTTCATTCCAATGCCAAAGAAAGGCAATGCCAAAGAATGCTCAAACTACTGCACAATTGCACTCATCTCACACACTAGTAAAGTAATGCTCAAAATTCTCCAAGCCAGGCTTCAGCAATACGTGAACTGTGAACTTCCAGATGTTCAAGCTGGTTTTAGAAAAGGCAGAGGAACCAGAGATCAAATTTCAAACATTCGTTGGATCATCGAAAAAGCAAGAGAGTTCCAGAAAAACATCTATTTCTGCTTTATTGATTATGCCAAAGTATTTGAATTTGTGGATCACAATAAACTGTGGAAAATTCTGAAAGAGATGGGAATACCAGATCATCTGACTTGTCTCTTGAGAAACCTGTATTCAGGTCAGGAAGCAACAGTTAGAACTGGACATGGAACAACAGACTGGTTCCAAATAAGAAAAGGAGTACGTCAAGGCTGTATATTGTCACCCTGCTTATTTAACTTATATGCAGAGTACATCATGAGAAACGCTGTGCTGGAAGAAACACAAGCTGGAATCAAGATTGCTGGGAGAAATATCAATAACCTCAGATATGCGGATGACACCACCCTTATGGCAGAAAGTGAAGAAAAACTAAAGAGTCTCTTGATGAAAATGAAAAAGGAGAGTGAAAAAGTCGGCTGAAAGCTCAACGTTCAGAAAACTAAGATCATGGCATCTGGTTCCATCACTTCATGGGAAATAGATGGGGAAACAGTGGAGAAAGTGTCAGACTTTATTTTTTGGGGCTCCAGAATCACTGCTGATGGTGATTGCAGCCATGAAATTAAAAGACGCTTACTCCTTGGAAGGAAGGTTATGGCCAACCTAGATAGCATATTTAAAAGCAGAGACATTGGTTTGCCAACAAAGGTCTGTCTAGTCAAGGCTATGGTTTTTCCAGTGTTTATGTATGGATGTGAGAGTTAGACGGTGAAGAAAGCTGAGCGCCAAAGAATTGATGCTTTTGAACTGTGGTGTTGGAGAAGACTCTTGAGAGTCCCTTGGACTGCAAGGAGATCCAACCAGTCCATCCTAAAGGAGATCAGCCCTGGGTGTTCATTGGAAGGACTGATGTTGAAGCTGAAACTCCAATACTTTGGCCACCTGATGCAAAGAGTTGACTCATTGGAAAAGAGCCTAATGCTGGGAGGATTGGGGGCAGGAGGAGAAGGGGACGACAGAGGATGAGATGGTTAGATGGCATCACCGACTCGACGGACATGGGTTTGTGTAAACTCCGGGATTTGGTGATGGACAGGGATGCCTGGTGTGCTGCTATTCATGGGGTCGCAAAGAGTAAGACATGACTGAGTGACTGAACTGAACTGATACTCTATTAAGTGTGCAATAGCATTATGTCTAAAAAATGCACATCTTCATTAAAAATATTTTGTTGATAAAAAATGCTAACCATAAACTGAGCCTACAGCAAATTATAATTTTTTTGCTGGTGAAGGTTCTTGCCTTGATGTTGATGGCTGCTGACCGATGAGGCTGGTTTTTGCTGAAGACTTGGGTGGCTAATGAAAATTATTCATATAAGACAACAATAAATTTTGCCACATCAATTTACTCTTCTTCTTGTGAATGATTACTCTGTATCATGCAATGCTATTTGATAGCACTTACCTACAGTAGAACTTCTTTCATAATTGTAGTCAATCCTCTAAAACCCTACTTCTGGTTTAGCAGCTAAGTTTAAGAGATATTTTGAATTCTTTGTTGTCATTCAGAAATATTCACAGTGCTTTCACCAGCAGATTCCATGTCAAGAAACCACTTCGTTTGCTCATCCATATGAAGCAACTCCTATTCTTTCAAGTTTTATCATGAGATTTCAGGAATTCAATCACATCTTCAGGCTCCACTTAGAATTCTAGTTCTCTTTCTATATTTCCACATATACAGTGACTTCCTCCACTGAAGTTCTGCCTCCCTCAAAGTCATCCATGAGGGTTGGAATCAGCTTCTTCCAAAATTCTATGAACGTTGGTATTTTGACTTCTTCCCATGTATCAAGAGTGTTCTTAACGGCATCTAGTATGGTGAATCCTTTCCAGAAAGTTTTCACTTTACGTTGCCCAGATCCATCAGAGGAATTACTCTCTATGGCAGCTATAGCTTTATGAAATAATAAGACTTGAAAGTGAAAATTACTCTTTGATCCATAGGCTGCAGAATGGATACTGTGTTAGCAGGCATGAAAAACAACATTAATCTCTTTGTCCATCCCCATCAGAGATCTTGGGAGACCACACATATTGTCAATGAGAAGTAATACTTTGAAAGGAATCTTTTTTATGAGCAGTAGATCTCAACTGTGGTCTTAAAATAGTCACTTATTAATGTTTATAATATATTTTATAAACATATATGTGCTGTTATCCAGGCTCTGTTGTTCCATTTAGAGAGTACAGTCAGAGTAGTAGATTTAGTGTAATTCTTAAAGGCCCTAGGATTTTTAGAATGGTAAATGAACACTGTCTTCAACTTAAACTCACCAGGTGTATTAGCCCCTAACAAGAGAGTTAGCCGACCCTTTGAAGCTTTGAAGTCACGCATTGACTTCTCCTCTCTAGCTACAAAAGTCCTAGATGGGATCTACTTCCAAAAGAAGGCTCTTTTGTCTAAATCAAATATCTGTTGTGTAGTGTAGCCACCTTCACTATATTGGCTAGATATTCTGGGAAACTTGCTGCATCTTCAACATCAGGATTTATTGCTTGTCCTTGTACTTTTATGTTATGGAGCCAGCTTCTTTCCTTTAACATCATGAACCAATGTCTAATAGCTTCAAACTTTTATTCTTCAGTTTCCTCATCTCTTTCAGCCTGCATAGAATTGAAGAGAGTTAGGGCCTTGCTTTGGATTAGCCTTTGGTTTAAGGGAATGTTGTGGCTAGTATGATCTACTATCTAGATCATTAAAATTTTCTCCATATTTGCAATAAGCCCATTTCACTTTCTTTTCATTTGTGTGTTCACTAGACTAGCATTTTCAATTTTCTTAAAGAAATTTTCCTTTGTATTCACAATTTGGCTAATGATAGACTTACTCAACTACATATAGGATTGCCAGAAAATTTCAGTTTGTAAAAAATGCAGTCTCTGTGAAGTAGAATACAGTGAAGCATAAGAAAATAAGGTATGCCTGTACCTCTGATTGATTCTACTGATTGTTGTTTTTTATCTCTATAGAGGTAGAAGTTACCTTGTAGAAAAAGTAATAACAATTAAAATAATTCTTGTCAGAGGATAATGCAAATGATTCCTGTTCATGGCATGCACATGAATTTTATCCAGCCAGATGCAATTCATTTCTACCCAGTAGAAAAGATAAACACAGTTTATTTTTATTTGGGATATTAACTATTTTGCATTTATTAGCAAATTTGTCTTAGTAGGACTTTGACTATATAAATCTTTGTCCCTCAATTTTCCTTTTGCACCACTGTTAAAAACTTACTGGATCCCTCTTTAGTTAATGAGCCAAATAAATGCTTGACTTGTATTTATTATTAACATGAGTCATTTTTTTAACTTTAAACATTACATTTTAATGGAATATTTTACATTAAAATTAATAATGTATGTTAATATTTATTTTACTTTTTCCTTTCACATCTTTATGCTTTGTAATGCTTATTTCTTACCTTGTTACACTGGCTTGGCCCTCTAGTATAAGTAAATATTTTACTTCTGTTTTTTCCAGTAACTTTTAAATATGTTGGGGATTTGGGGCTGCATATATTCAGGTTAGATTGTACATTTTGCTTTAAGAACACTTCATGATTGGCCCTTGTAGTTGAAACTAAGCCATCCCTGACCCAGAATGTTCCTCCCACAATAATTTGATAGTTTTGAGACACAGAGAAATATATAATCTGTGCACTGCAGAACAATAACGGGATTTGTTATCAGGGAATTGAAAGTGAAATTCAAAGAATGTCAGAAATCATCAAAGAAAGAGATGAGAGGTAACTCTGGAAGTCTAGCAAAATGTCAGCAGACCTGTTCCTAAGGGCAGATACATTACATTTCTCAGTTAAAGGAAACTGCCAATAAAATTTTTGAAACAGTGATATCTAACTTTCATTAGATACTTTCCCTTTGGGGACAAAATTACCTATAATTTCTATAAATCATCCCATGCATTTTGGTTATACACAGCAGCCTTTTGATAAACTCTTTTTGAAGAATAAAGAAGAGATTAACTAGATTAATAGATTGATATCCTTAATTAGAATGATATAGACCAGACACTGTGTAGCAGATACAGGAAGCAGAATGACATCAGGAATCTGGAAACAAATGTTCACTAACAATTTAGAGAGAGTAATAGGAGAGCAGAACACTATTCTGCATATACAAACCACACACACACACACACACACACACACACACACACACACGCACATATCTGCTCTTTTCATGAATGCTTAGAAATATTGTGGAGCTCGATGACAGTCCAACAATATATGAAATGTGGGAATAAAGTTAATTTGCCTGAGCACAGAAGAAAAGGAAAGGATAGGGGGAAGAAAAGTGAATCCAGAAAATTGGAGAACCTATAGCTATTTTGGTTGCCTATGTATCATCTCATGCAACGCCAGTATAACGTTTTAAGTAAGATATCCCTAAATTTTAGTAATATAACCCTAAATTTATGCTTATAATATTTGTGCTAACAGGAATTTTATAGAATAGGAAATACCAATAGCCAGGTAACATGGGTTCAATCTCATTATTAATTATGTAAATGCAAATTAAGATGTGATTTTATACTGCTCAGATTCATAACAATTGAATGCAAAATACCAATTAGTGAGAATGCAGAAGAAGAGGAATTATCATACTCTGCTTACAGGAGTGCAAATTGTATATCCGTTAGGGGAGAAATTTGGGAATATCTATTAAATTTGAAGATATGTATAGTGTGCAACTCTGCAAGTCTACTTTTTGGTGTGAAACCTAGAAAACTGTCACAAGTGTGAACCTTTCTCACTGTAACATTGTAATAGTGACAGACAGAAAACAACTTAAACTCACAGCAGCAGGAATTGATTGACTAAATAGAAGCATATAATGGAATACTGTGAAACAAAAAAAAAAATGAATGAACTAGAGCTGTATATTTTACATGGATAAATCTAAAAACCATTATGTGTTTAAAAGGCAAGTTTCAGGAAGATATATGTTCATATGTGTATATGATATACTATTTACTTAAAATGCAAAATAAAAACAATACTAAATATATACACACATGTATATGATGTGTAAATACAAGGAGACATCAGCAAATGGGTGGGCTAAGAAGCTACAGGCTTTACAACCTTTACAACATTGCAACAGATAGCATAGAAATAAAAGATCAAAAGCAGCTATTATTAGTAATTGTATGCCAACAAATTGGAAAGCCTAGATAAAATGGATAAATTCCTAGACACATACAACATATCAAGATTGAATCAAGAAAAGACAAAAAGCCCAAACAGACCGATAAAAAGGAGATGCAATCAGTAATCAAAAATTTCCCAGCAAAGAAAAATCCAGGACCAAATGTCTTCACAGGTGAATTCTACCAAATAAGCAAAGAATTAATATCAATCTTCCTTATACTCTTCCAAAAAACAGAAGATGAGGGAACACTGAAAACCCATTTTATGAGGCCAGTATCACTCTGATACCAAACCAGGCAAAGATACCAGTAAAACACTACAGACTAATGTCTCTGATAAACATGGATGCAAAATCTTCAACAAAATATTAGCAAACCAAACTGAACAGCACATGAAAAGGATCATGCACCATAGCCAAAAGGGATTTATCCTGGGATTCAAGGATGTTTCAACATATACAAAACAATCATTGTGATATGCTGCATTAACAGAATGATAGATAAAATCATAAGATCATCTCAATAGATGCAGAAAGAGCAAGTGACAAAATTTAGCATAGTTTCATGATAAAAACTGTCAACAAATTAAGTATATAGAAGGAACTTACCTCAACACTATAAAGACCATATATGAAAAACCCACAGCTAATATACTCAATACTGAGAAATTGAAAGTTTTTCCTCTAAAATCTGGGACAAGGCAAAGATGCTTACTCCTGCCATTTCTATTGAACATAGCACTGACTGTCCTAGCCAGAGTGATTAGACAAGAAAAGAAATAAAAGGCAACCAAATCTGAAAAGGCTTCCCAGGTGGCACAGTGGTAAAGAATATGCCTGCAATGCAGGAGATGTAGGTTTGATCCCTGGGTCTGGAAAATCCCCTGGAGGAGGAAATGGCAAGCCACTCTAGTATTCTTGCCTGGAGAATCCCATGGACAGAGGAGCCTGGCAGGCTACAGTCCATGGGGTCACAAAGAGTAGTACATGACTGAACGACTAAGCATGCATGCAAATCTGAAAAGAAGAAGCAAAATTATCCCTGTTTGCAGATGAATGATCTTATATATAGAAAAACTCTGAAAACTCCACACACACACACACCACACACACACACACAAAAACAGAACTAATCAACATATGAAAATCAGTTATGTTTCTGTACACTATCAATTAACTGTCCAAAAAAGAAATTAAGAAAATTCTATTCACAATAGCATCAAAAAGAATAAAATACTCAGGCGTAAATCTAACCAAGAGGGTGAAAGCCTTGTACACGGAAAACCTCAAAATAATGCTGAAAAATTTTAAAGAAGACAAACGTAAATAGAAAGATACCTCATGTTTATGGATTGGGAGACTAATGTTAAAATATCCACACTACACAAAGCAATCTACAGATTCAAAGTAATCCTTATCAGTAACCCAATGGCATTTTTTACAGAAATTTTTAAAATTTCAAAATTAATATGAAACCTCAAGGGACTCCAAAGAGTGAAAATTATTTGAAAAAGAATAACAGAGTTGGAAGACTCACACTTCTTGATTTCAAAATATATTACAAAACTATAGTAATCAAAACTCTGTAGTGCTGGAATAAAGACAGATAAATAGACCAATGGAATAAAATAGAGAGCCCAGAAATAAACCCTAGCTTTTTGGTCAAATGATCTTTACCAAGGATGTTAAGACCACTCAATCAGGGAAAAGACAGTTAGTTAGAATTTCTATACATTAAATGGCATGAAGAAATTCTACTGTTTCATAGCCTTAGCAAGTTGTACATTTTATCTCATCTAGAGATTATCTGCAAACAAAAATATTTTCTTCCAAATATTTGGAAAGGCTGTAAAACAGCTCACTGTTCACAGAGCTTTAATTTTAGTCAATGGTGGTCTACTTTTAAGCCCTGATTTTGAAGGAGGGGCATTATTCCAGATTTTATTGCTTATCACTCACCATTGGCCATGCATGCTATTATATCAAATCACTAACTACCACACTAATGTCATTAACTACAAGTTTAGTCTTGGTTTAGTTATTTTGCTAAATATTTCAAAAATCTTTTTATTGATAAACAAAAATTCAATTCTTCAAAGTAATTTCTATTTTTTATGTACCAAACAAGGGAATTCTTATTATCTCCTTTGATCTAAAGAAATCTAATGCAAATCTTCATCTAATAGTATATTACCTTAAACTCTCATTCACTGTGGTCTATATTTGGAAGTGATTTTTTTCCCAGTAAAGAACATTGTGATTTCTGATAAACTTTATGTATTTATACTCATCATGTATCACTGCTTTGCGTGCATGCTCAGTCATGTCCGACTCTTAGGGATGCTATGGACTGTAGCCACCAGGCTCCTCTGTCCATGGGATTCTCCAGGCAAGAATACTGGAGTGGGTTGCCATTCCCCTCTCCAGAGGATCTTCCTGACCCAGGGATCAAACCCCAGTTCTCCTTCATTGCAGGCAGATTCTTTACCACTGAGCCACCAGGGAAGCTCGAATTATGTTTCTATTCACCTAAATTCTCCATGTCATTTTGTTATACATTTTAAGGGATGATATAACAGATATAAGAAGTCATTCCAGAAAGGAACTACTGTCTATGTTACAGAAAGTCCCAGAGCCCTATACCACTATTCTTTGACCCTGATACGAGGGTCCATCCACAAAAGTCAAATTATGACACAAGCCTCAGGGAAAAGATGTAATTATCTTCTGTTTTGCCAACTAGGCCTTGAAAAACAGCTAGAGTATTGAGAAAGGAAGGAGAGATCAGAGGTAAGCTATTAAGAGAAGAAAAGCTGGCATTTACTGAAAAGCTATCTACTAGCTCTAAAGTAGAAGCGAGGGCATTTTTAAGCACACACGTGTCTCACACTCAATACATTATTTTTTAAATGTGGACTCTCAAAACCTTACCCAATTATCTAAATCCTGGGATTCATACAGTTTTCCCATTGGCCTCTGGTGATGGGTTTTGTTTTGACATGTTGCAGTAAGGAGAAAAATGTGTTCCTATGACATGGGTGTTGATTGAAGCTGCTTGATGATTGCTGCAAGTTCTTCCCAACGTTCTCTCACAAATGTATGCGATGCTGCCAGTTCTGCAGCTCTGGTGTTCCATATACCCTTTTGGTGTTTAAACATTCCTCCATCTGACAGAGCAGTGCTGATAAAATCTGTTAGAAATGGTGACCACTCTCTCAAGTATTTGTCATATTTCTCTAGAAACCTTCAGGATATCCATCCAGCCTCAAATGTTGCCAGTGCCTTCATCAAATTGAAGAGGCATGGATTTCTGACATCATGATGATCTATAACACATTTCTTCTGACCAGAGAAGCCCCTCAAATAGAGATAATCAAGCGCTCTGCAGATTTAGGCCAAATCTCCAGAGGAAGAGAAAAAGCAAGGCAAGAACATCATTTGAAAAGAGGTTTAGGGACTTGTCCCATGTCTGAGACCCAGGTACCCTAAAATAAATGATATTCAAAGTTCTAAAGTTAACAAGTAAACAGATAACATTTTCTGTTTGTTTTGAGAAATTACTCTGGCACAATACGTTTCAAATAAAATGAATTTTTATTCTTATCTCATAAAACCCGATTCAGAAAACCACCTTTTCTACTGTCATTTCACAAGACGCACTTAAAATATAACTCTGTGTATATGTGTGTTTGTGTGTAGTGGGGGAGGGCAAGCACACAGGTAGGTTTCAGATGTAAACTTTCTGCAAACAGATGAGTCTTGATTTTAATGTGTATAAACTATGGCTTTGAAAAAGAAGAGAATTTAAATATGCCACTACAGGAAGGAATCAATTCTTTAGAAAATGAACAAAAATGATTTAGAAATAAACCTTTTCCATTAAATGTTAAGTCTAAATATTCAGAATATAGTCACCTAAACCAGAACCATGTCTGAAAGCACAGTGACATCTCTTTTATCTTTGCTTCCTGGCTTTAAGTTAGAAAATCCTATGTTTCTGAATTTTAATCATCCATCAATGATATGTTTCCAAATTTAATCTACTTCTTGGCAGTAGAATCAGCAAAATATTTGTTTCCTTTCTTCTGGATACAGCTGCAATCAATTGGAAGCACAAATGGCATGAAGGATGCTACAGGGAATCTCTGCCCCTTCATGAAATGGAACAGAAATTTGGATGATGATAGTTTTTACACAATCAAAACAAAACAGCCAGAGCAAAAAAGATAATCAAGCCAACACTCTCCAAGTATTCAACTGGAAAGGCATATTCCTCTCTAATTCTTCACGCTTTTAATATTCTCCAATATTCATAAACTCTGTTTAAGGACATGCCAAAGGGAAAGTTGCTAGTATTATGACCATTGATTAAGTGAGTGGGGGGGGGGAGTAGGAGTATGCAGAGGGCTTTTACATGGTCATTTATTCACTGAACACTTTCACAAAATCTACAAGCTATTAGGATAGTAGCTGAGAGAATCCTTTTGCTTAAAATTCAGATATGTGGACTTCTGGTAGCTCAGACTTATTAACTATCCCAAATACTATTATTCTGTCATCATCCACCCTAAGTCACTTCAGTCATGTCTGACTCTTTGTGACCCTATGAATCACAGCCCTTCAGGCTCCTCAATCCATGGGATTCTCTAGGCAAGAATACTGGAGTGGGTTGCCATGCCCTCCTCCAGGGAATCTTCCAGACCCAGGGATCGAGCATGCGTCTCTTGTCTTCTGTATTGGCAGGTGAGTTCTTTACCACTAGTGCCACCTGGGAAACCCCATTATGATATACCTAGCACCAAAATGAAATTTTTCCTTGTGTGGAATTTAAAATATGTACTCTTCACTAAGTAACACCATTTCTTTCATTAAATTAAAAGGAATTACCTCATGATCAGGAAAGAGAAGATTTAATTATTTTTTTAGAGGTCTTGGGTCAAGTTTATCCAAGTTGGGTCTAAATGACAAATACCAAATGAAACATTTCACTTGAACTTGCTGGCCAATTTAAAGAAATAGGTAAATATAATTTTTATACTGAATTCCTCATAGTGATTTAGAAAGGATGGAAAATAGGAAGACGAGCAGATAATACAAGAAAATCAGGAAAAGTATCTAGAAAAGTAAGCATTTGGTATAATTAGAGGAAGAATTCGGTAGCTACAGGTAAGAACAATGATAATAATCAAAGCAGGGAAGTAACTGTATATCTAAATGAGAGAAGTAAAACAATGAGGCTTCTAGATCATAAACATATGAGATTATCTTCATGATCTTGGGGTAGGAGAGAATTTCTTAAGCAGGAATCATAAAGCTTTAAAGGGTTGATGGATAAAGTATATTACACTACAACTAAGAATTTCTGTTCATCAAAAGACACAATTAAGAGAGTAAAGGGGTAAACTAATGGTGAGAAAAGATATTTGCAACACATATAACTAACAAGAGACTCATATTCAGGTTATATTAAAAATACAAAGATTAAAAAATACTAGAAAAAAGGGTAAGAGTCTTGAACAGACACTTTTCCAAAGAGTATATCTGAATGACCAATAAACATTTGAAAAGATGCTCAACATTATTAGTCAACAGGGAACAGATTCACGCTGTAACAAACACATTTGCTTGGCAAAAATTAAAAGATACACGATTCCACATGGTGTTGTGGAATTTTCACATACTGTTGGTGGTAATATGAAAACCATTTTAGAATCTAGACTGCTGTTATCTATTGAAGTTGAAGATACTCATTTCCTGTGATTCATCAATTCCCCTCCCACAACAGGTAAAGAGCAGCATTGTTTGAAATAGCCAATAACTGAAAACAAGTCAAATGTCCATGAACAGTGGAATGGATACGTTATCTGTGGACTATTCATCCAATTGAATGTTATATAATGATGAAAATGAATTAACTACAGCTATTTGCAACATGGATGAAATTCATAAACATAATATTGAGCCAAAACAAGCAAGACACAAAAGAGCTTGTATGATGTGTCAAAGATGCATATAAAGTACCAAAATAACATTATTAATGAAATAGAAAAGGGAACAATTTAATATATTATTTATAACATATGTGATTAAAATCATTATATGTAATTGTAATAACAAATTAAATACACTTTGTAAAAAAAAAAAAATGATCAGACAACAACCAAAGACCTTAAGAAGCCGGGTAGCAGATTCTATTTTCACCAGTCTTTCTCTCTAATCTGGTCAGACTTCACTGTAGTAAAAGCCAACTAATCTTGTTTCATCTTTATGCCATCACTACTCAAATTTTCCTTCCTGGAATTCATTTTTCTTTTCCCCTCCCTTTTCCAATTTCAATTCAATTTAAACCCTTCATCCCCTACTTACTCCACTTACTTATTGTGACCCTTCTTTAATACTTACATTTATATATTTTTTAGCCTTTACTTTATATTCAGTGCTGAACTTATATCCCCAACTAGGTTACAAAATTTTTTCATAATTTATTCATTACTCTTCATGCTGTACGGGAGTTATACTTAACTCAGTTACAGATAAGAATGAAGCATCTGGGAAGTTGTATTTTTTTTTTTTAATATAGATCCCACAGTGTAACACCCAGATTTTCTAACTCAAGAAGGCTACGAACTTCACTGGCAGTCCGGTGGCTAAGACTCAGCACTCCCAATGCAGGGGGCCTGGGTTGGTCCCTGGTCAGGGAATAGATCCTACCTGCTGCAACTAAGAGTTTGCATGCTGCAACTAAAGATCCTACATGCCTCAACTAAGACCCGGCACAGTCAAATAAATAAATGAATAAATATATTTTTTAAAAAGTCTAGGGTGGGACTTGGGAGTCTGGTTTTAAAACAGCTAACCAGTGGTTCTAATACACAGCCAAGAAACAGAATGATACCTTGGTTCCCAGCAGGTGGATGGCATGAATTATTATATGAGGCACTAAATAAAGGTTGATTGCTTGAATAATAGAAGATAGAGCACATTATGTAGCCATTTTATTCCTAATGAGATATAGTTCATAGAAGGAATTTATGTTTCATCTTACAGATGAAAGGCATGGTAAGATATTTTGTCCAATGCCACATAATTAGTGAATGAGTACCAAATATGGACTAGAAACAAGTTTCTTGAGCTGGTCAAATGTTCTTTCTACCACACAAGAGTCCTAAAGCTAATGGCAGAATTTCAATAAAATACTGCACAAAATATTTCATTAATTCAAGAGACCCAAGAATCTCACTTAAAAGTTTCATTACTGATCAGGCACATGAAATTTTGCTGAATTTGGTTAGAATAGTCTGTAAATTACCTTATCCTGGCCACCTATTAAACATTTTTGCTATAATTTTGTGAAATTTTGCCCTTGGAAAAAATTAATGATTAAAATTCTTCATAGAATCTTGCTACACTGTTATAGAGGAACAGATACATAACACAAATTATAATTATACCAAATGCTCCAATATTTAATACAGTTGTCCCTCAATATCCATGGAGTATTGGTTCAAGGACTCTGTGGATACCAACATCTACAGATACTCAAGTGCCTTATACAAAATGAATAGTTGGAACTTCCCTGGTAGTCCAGTGCTTTCAATGCAGTGGGCACACATTTGTGCCCTGGTCAGGGAACTAAGATCCTACATGCTGCATGGCAAAATAATAATAATAAAATAAAATGACATAGCATTTGCATATAACTTATGCACACCCTCCCACATACTTTAAATCATCTCTAGGTTAATTATATCACCTTATACAATGAAGGTCTTCTCTGGTGGCTTAGTGGTTAAGAATCTGCTTTCCAATTCAGGAGACCTGGTTTCGATCCTTGGGTTGGGAAGATCCCCTGGAGAAGAAAATGGCAGCTCACTCTAGTATTCTTGCCTGGAAAATCCCATAGACAGAGGAACCTGGCATGCGACAGTCTATGGGCTTGCAAAAAAGCCAGATATGACTTAGTGACTAAATAACAATACAATGAAATGCAAATAGTTGTAAATACAATGTAAATACTATATAAATAGTTGCCATCATCCAACAAATTCAAGTTTTGCTTCTTGGAACTTTCTGAGATTTTTGTTCCAAATATTTTCTATCTGTGGTTGATTGAATCCACAGATACAGAGCCTGTGGATATGGAGGACTAACTGTACAAATTTCATAAAACTTAAATAATATTTTTAAAGAAAACACTTATTTTCCAGTTTCAGCCTTTTTGTCTTGCTGAGTTCTAAGGAAAGACAAGTTTGTAAATAGAAAATTTTCATTAATTATTACTAACTGCCCTGATACTTTAACAATCATGTTCTATTTGCTACACAAAACACTCATCAATAATGCAAACTTAGCAGCCTGATATAATCATTCTTGAACTGAAGAAGATGATAGTACAAAATTTAGATTATGACCTAAAACAAATTATATATCATTTTTAAAAATGGAACATATATCTCAAGATTTACAATTTCTCCTTTTATCAAAACTCATCCCTTGTTTTCCAAATTCACAGCTTTCAAAATTTTCACCTTCTATAAACACTTCTGTCACACTTTCTAATGACCAATAAGTTGGCCTTGTCCCTAAATTGCCAAGAGAGAGTGATTCCAGAATATTTTGGGCACAGGACATAATTTCAAATATTCCCTGATCTTTAACTAATTAACCAACTGAGTAAAATCAGTTAAGAATAAATACTTACAACTTCTGTAGACAATCATCAGTTCAGTTCAGTCGTTCAGTCGTGTTCGACTCTTTGCGACCCCATGAACTACAGCACACCAGGCCTCCCTGTCCATCATGAACTACCGGAACATATCCAAACTCATGTCCATTGAGTCAGTGATGCTGTCCAACCATCTCATCCTCTGTCATCCCCTTCTCCTCCTGCCCTCAATCTTTCCCAGCATCAAGATCTTTTCAAGTGAGTCAGCTCTTTGCATCAGGTGGCCAAAGGATTGGAGTTTCAGCTTCAACATCAGTCCTTCCAATGAACATCCAGGACTGATCTCCTTTAGGATGGACTGGTTGGATCTCCTTGCAGTCCAAGGGACTCTCAACAGTCTTCTCCAACACCACAGTTCAAAAACATCAATTCTTCGGCACTCAGCTTTCTTTATAGTCCAACTCTCACATCCATACATGACCACTGGAAAAACCATAGCCTTGACTAGACGGACCTTTGTTGGCAAAGCAATATTTCTGCTTTTTCACATGCTGTCTAGGTTGGTCATAACTTTCCTTCCAAGGAGTAAGTGTCTTTTAATTTCATGGCTGCAATCACCATCTGTGGTGATTTTTGGAGCCCAGAAAAATAAAGTCAACCACTGTTTCCACTGTTTCCCCATCTATTTGCCATGAAGTGATGGGACTGGATGCCATGATCTTAGTTTTCTGAATGTTGAGCTTTAAGCCAACTTTTTCACTCTCCTCTTTCACTTTAATCATGAGGCTCTTTAGTTCTTCTTCACTTTCTGCCATAAGGGTGGTGTCATCTGCATATCTGAGATTATTAATATTTCTCCCGCCAATCTTGATTCCAGCTTGTGCTTCTTCCAGTCCAGCGTTTCTCATGATGTACTCTGCATATAAGTTAAATAATCAGGGTGACAATATACAGCCCTTGACGTACTCCTTTTCCTATTTGGAACCAGTCTGTTGTTCCATGTCCAATTCTAACTGTTGCTTCCTGACCTACATACAGGTTTCTAAAGAGGCAGGTCAGGTGGTCTGGTATTCCCATCTCTTTCAGAATTTTCCACAGTTTATTGTGATCCACACAGTCAAATGCTTTGGCATAGTTAATAAAGCAGAAATAGATGTTTTTCTGGAAGTCTCTCGCTTTTTCAATGATCCAGCAGATGTTGGCAATTTGATCTCTGGTTCCTTTGCCTTTTCTAAACCCAGCTTGAACATCTGGAAGTTCGCGGTTCACGTATTGCTGAAGCCTGGCTTGGGGAATTTTCAGCAGTACTTTACTAGCGTGTGAGATGAGTGAAATTGTGCGGTAGTTTGAGCATTCTTTGGCATTGCCTTTCTTTGGCATTGGAATGAAAACTGACCTTTTCCGGTCCTGTGGCCACTGCTGAATTTTCCAAATTTGCTGGCATATTGAGTGCAGCACTTTCATAGCATCATCTTTCAGTATTTGAAATAGCTCAACTGGAGTTCATCACCTCCACTTGCTTTGTTCGTAGTGATGCTTCCTAAGGCCCACTTGACTTCACATTCCAGGATGTCTGGCTCTAGGTGAGTGATCACACCATCGTGATTATCTTGGTCGTGAAGATCTTTTTTGTGCAGTTTTTCTGTGTATTCTTGCCACCTCTTCTTAATATCTTCTGCTCCTGTCAGGTCCATACCATTTGTGTTCTTTATTGAGCCCACCTTTCCATGAAATGTTCCCTTGGTATCTCTAATTTTCTTGAAGAGATCTCTCATCTTTTCCATTCTATTGTTTTCCTCTATTTCTTTGCATTGATTGCTGAAGAAGACTTTCTTATCCCTCCTTGCTATTCTTTGGAACTCTGCATTATACTGGGTATATCTTTCCTTTTCTCCTTTGCTTTTCACTTCTCCTCTTTTCACAGCGATTTGTAAGGCCTCCTCAGACAGCATTTTTTTTTTGCTTTTGTGCATTTCTTTTTTCTTGGGGATGGTCTTTATCCCTGTCTCCTGTACAGTGTCACGAACCTCCATCCATAGTTCATCAGGCACTCTGTCTATCAGATCTAGTCCCTTAAACCTATTTCTCATTTCCACTGTATAGTCATAAGAGATTTGACATAGGTTATACCTGAATGGTCTAGTGGTTTTCCCCATTTTCTTCAATTACGTCTGAATTTGGCAATAAGGAGTTCATCATCTGAGCCACATAGTCAACCATATTTTCATGGCATAAAAGAAAGTCAGTATAAAAATTAAATAAATTTCTTTATTTAAAACATTTAATTCTGTTAAATTTACTTGTGTGGCAGAGTATTGACACATACATATTGTTACATTTAAGAAATTTGGATTAGAACATTTAAGTTAAAGATTCTTTCCAGACAGAGCTTGGTTTTCAATTCACTTGGCAGCACAGGTTTAATGAATTTTAAAGTCAAGGTATTGACTTTATGTTAAGAATAAGCATGAATAAATAGGAGATTAATAAATACAAAGAAGTCGTCAACTAGTGGGGCTTCCCAAGTGGCGCAGTGGTAAAGAATCCACCTGATAAGCAGGAGACTCAGTTTCGATCCCTGAGTCAGGAAGATCCCCTGGAGAAGGAAATAGGAACCCACTTCAGTATTCTTGCCTGGAGAATCCCATGGACAGGGGAGTCTGGTGCAAACAGTCTAGGGAGTCACAAATTATCAGACTTGACTGAGCACGCACACAAAGCAAAGTAATAATACATGGCAGATATAAATGCATAAAGCTCTGTAAGGGACTTTTCCCACAATATTCCTACTGGAGTGGGTAACCTATCCCTTCTCCAGGGAATCTTCCCAAGCCAGGAATCAAATCCGGGTCTAACATAAAAAGGAAAACTGAAAAGTATGAAAAATGTCCCCAGGTATGTCCTAAAAGGGTTCTCCTGCATTGCAGGGGGATTCTTTATCAACTGAGCTATCAGGGAAGCTCCTTCCTACAGAAGATAGTCCAAATAACAATGTGTCCATAAGTAAATGACGAAGAACAAGAAGAGGAGGAAGAAAACTGAATCACCTTCCCAAATATCCAGAAATATAAATGTATATAAATTTGAAATTTTTAGCAACAACCCAGGGATAGAAAAAATAGAACAAAGTGGCATAATAATAAAGAAACATAATTAAGGAGTCTGGCTCCTAGCCAAAAAAAAAAAAAAAACCCTATGGGGTTCTTTTCAGGTCCAACTATGGGCACCCGCAATGGCTTTACTTGACAGGCCTTATGCAGAGAAAGCTGTCCCCCTTACCCCAGACTTGATGCACTGTCACTGCATTAGTCTCTGAAGGAAGACTCAGAATCCCTGGTCCACCATCCCCTTACACACACCTGCATTGTTAGCCTGGGTGTCTTCATTCCAAAGATTCTTTCTAGAGGACTTTCAACATAAGCCTTCCTCAGGTGTCTTTGCTGAAAGCTCTTAATGGAAGTGGAGGTACATTTTCTCCACTTTAAGTCAATATCCAGTACTTTTCCATTCCTAGCCTTTTCCTCTCACCCTCCCCTGGTCCTCAGGTCCAGAAAACTGTAGGAATTTTTGTTCAGGGCTTCCTTGATAGTGACATGAATTCCATGTCTGTGCAAATCCAAACTTAACCTTCAACTGCTTCACCATTTCATGGTGGGGGAAAGAGAACAAGGGAATGTGCACTTTCTCTGGTTTAGCCTCTTGCTTATAATGTCACACTAAGTTTTTAAAGTCTTGACTGTACTATCATTTTGGATTGTTGTTTTAATTGGCTACTCCAACACCTAGCAGACTTAGATATGTGCATAATACAGTTCTGATATATAATTGAGAGAGCATCACAACTCAGTGCATAAAGAATGATGATGTGTGACGATGCTGCACCAAATGATGCTGTGACGACTGGTTCTACATATGGAAAATAAGACCAAATTAGATTCCTACCTTCAAATGATGTGAAAGGAAATGTTTAATGACCCCTTCTCTGGGATGTGGGAATCTGGAGCCAGAATTTTAGCATGTGCCAATTTCTGAGGGGTTAAACACTTCTACCATGGATAATCCAACTACTGCTTTGAAGCCACAGAACGTAGAGTTGGGAACAGACGCATCTGATCATCTCTTGCAAGCTGATTCCAGCACAAAACTGCTACCCCACACAAATATTAATTCCAGATAGAGTGTAGATCTAAATGTGAAAAGCAAAAGTTGAAAATTTATATAAAAAGTATGACAAAGGGATAAGGAAGAAATTCATAGTAAGACCAAAATAAATGCAAACTTCTTCCATACTATTAAGGCATATTGATAACAATAAAAATTTACTTGTGTTTTCCAAGTATAAAACAACTTGAGTTGTTCTATATTATTTTAAATAATCAAAAGAAAATCTTAGCACTTAAAATTACATAATGACATGAGTGAATGAAGATAAAGATTTTTAAAAACGCATAGCTTTAGCTTCACACAGGTAGGAGTGGACTAGTGTTTAGAAGATGTTCTTCAAAAGCCAAGAAAAATACCCTCACTATAAAAATCTTGCTCTTGCTGCATGTCATTAAATATGCATCTATATCCTCAAGCTCATTTCCCATCACATTCTCAAGAACTGCAATTCATGGCCATCCTGCAATCAGCAAATGTATTTCTTAAATTTCAAATAATAGAGGAAGTACACAGAATGAGCTACAAAAAGTTCTGTAATGAAATGATAATGCTCAGTGCAGAGTGCTGATAATATTGCAAGAATTATTTTAACAATTAGCCAATTCTGTACATTTTAAAATAAGTGTTATGTATTAAATATATTTTATTACATGAATTTAGTTAATAAGGAAAACAAACGGTGAGATGCATTAATAGTTAATCAATTAATTATGAACATCGATCATAATAAACAACACATAACTAAAGTAACTGATAAACACAATAAGCCCTATGAACAAAATAGGTGAGTTATGAAGTTCCTCAAAAAGCTTCCGTCTTTTGCTTTACTTACTATAAACAATGAAACATTATTTAATTATACAATTATCACCTTACATAAAGTATTTCATGGGGAGTCAGTTAGTAACATTGAACATAAGCTAGACAAAGAATGAAGAAAAGGGCTGAGGTTGCTTTAAGAGAAAATGGAAAATTGTAAATCAAGCCATAATTTTAGATGTACTGTTTTTGGTTCTGTTTGATTCTCTCCTCACAGCTATATACAGTGGAACCATAAATTGGAAAAAAAAAAACCAAAGCATTTTATCCAGTCTCTTCATTCTTGATTGGAGGAGAAAATCAATGAAATGGAACCCATACCCTTTGCAAGGTCACAGTAAGGACACTTTTCTGCTTTCCTCTTGCAGTCACGAACTAAGTGGGTATCAGAAAACCAGGGTCAATATAGAGTTCACTACCTTGGTTCAGAAACCTGTCTATACATAAATATCTGAGATACTTGTTTAAAAAGTAGGTTCCTGGGCTCCATACAAGTACTGCTTATTTAGTATACAGTATCCAGGAATCTGTATTTTCAGTACATACCTCCCTCCAAAATTATTCTGATTCAGCCCATTTATAGATAGATTTGCATTTGGAAACCACTGCTAGAATTTCCTGGTAAATATCTGTGTGTTTTGAGTAGGGGAGTGAAGGCAAGATGTGTTCATGTACTCATGTCAGGAAATGGGAGAAAAATAATATATGGTCACAAATGAGCTTATTTATGAAATAGAAACAGACTCACAGACATAGAAAACAAATTTACGGTTACCAAAGGGTAACCTGGGGGTTGGGAGAGAGAGAGAGAGAGATATGCAGGAAAATAATCTGAATCACTTTGCTGTACAACTGAAATCAACACAAAATTGTAAATCAACTATACTTCAATTTTTTAAAACAAAGAATATATGGCATTTATCCCTGTTTTCTTGTATAGTTTGTTTGTTTTCTTCTAGGGTAGATTTCCTTTTGTGTATGATATATATCCTTTGTTTTCTTGTTGTAGTTAACCAGCCTTATGGGCCAAAGAACAAAGTTAAAGATAAATATGCCTTTGTGCTATATATTCCCCCTATCACTATCCAAAGGAATGTCTTGACAATTCCATCCACTCAATAATTTAATTAGTCCTAAATATTATCTATTTTACTTTCTAAAAGAACTCTTAAATCTGTCTATTTTTCGATTTCCACTTCCAATATCCCAGTCTGGGCCACTCTCAACTCCTGTCTGAACTCCTTAACAACCACCTAACTGATCTGCCTTACCCCAGGCTTACTTCTTCCAATATATCTTCCATGTTCTCTGGACACACTAAAAACCCTTCACTGCTTGTTGTTTTGTTTTGTTTTTTATTAAAAAGATCCTTAAAGAGCTGCTTCGATTTACTTCCCCAATATCTTACAAATTCTCTTCTTCTCTCTTTCCACACACACTTAGTTTCCTTCATTTATTCTTGTATTCATAGCTTTCCCATGAATGCTTTTCTGAATTCCAAGCCCTGTATATCTATTTATGTGATGAATTCTATTTGTCCTTCATGTCAGTTTTTCACATGTGTACTAATACCTGCGTATTCTGTATTTCCAAACTTCTGGATGAAAGTTTTAGCTTTTAACATTTTAATGTAGATAAGGGTTTCGTAAGTAAATAGTTCAGAGAAAAAGGAGACTATTCAGAAACATCAGGCTTGTGGTTAATGCCCAATTAATATCCAAGTCAGATAAAAAAATCTTATTCTGAATAACTTTTCACCTTGTATGTCATAACATGTCAAAAACACACTTTGAAAAACAAAATCATATTCTTTCAGACTACTTCATGTTGGTGTATCTACAAAATGTCTTCTCTATAATGTGGAATTCAACTCAAGGAGTTAATATCTAACTCTATGGTACTTTCTTATCTCTCAAGATCTTTTTGTGTATGTGAGAGCTGTTGTTCAGTCGCTCAGTCATGTCGGACTCTTTGCAACCCCATAGACTGCCGCACACCAGGCTTCCCTGTCCATCACCATCTCCCAGAGCTTGCTCAAGCCCATGTCAATTGAGTTAGTGATGCCATACAACCATCTTGTTCTCTTCATCCCCTTCTCCTCCTGCCCTCAATCTTTCCCAGCATCAGGGTCTTTTCTAATGAGTCAGCTCTTCGCATCAGGTGGCCAAAGTATTGGAGCTTCAGCTTCAGCATCAGTCCTTCCAATGAATATTCAGGGTTAGTTTCCTTTAGGATTGATTGACTTAATCTCCTTGCTGTCCAAGAGACTCTTAAGAGTCTTCTCCAGAACCACAGTTCAAAAGCATCAATTCTCCAGAGCTCAGCTGTCTTTGTGGTCCAACTGTCACATCCATATATGACTACTGGAAAAACCATACCTTTGACTAGATGGACCTTTGTTGGCAAAGCAATGTGAGAGAGAGAGCAGCAGCAAAAAGGATGCCATATTAACAAGTAATGCTTTTCCTTATTAGCCCAGGTAAAACTACATATCTATCTTAGTTTGAAATTTGCTAACACATCTGTTTAAGTAGAAAACTTCCACAAAACTATCATTAAATAAAGTCAATGTATAAAATGACTTACACCTGTATCAAAACAGAAAACTTCAACATCCAATATGAATATATTGGCATCATGTAAACTCAACATGGGAAAAAAAAGAAAATACAAGTACTATGATAATTATTGTTAAAATTTAGCATTACCATATTGAAATATTGTGATAACATGGATGATTGATTATGGCTATCAATGGGAAATAGAGTTGCTGCTTCTCAAAACAGAGATGTCTGCAAACTAGAGGATTTCATAGAGTGCCTCTGAGTAAATACCTGCATGTGTGTGTGTTGGTCATTCAGTTGTATCCAACTCTTTGTGACCTGATGGAGTGTAGACTGCCAGGTTCCTCTGGCCATGGGATTCTCCAGGCAGGAATACTGGAGTGGGTTGCCATTCCCTTTTCCAGAATATTTGCATGCCCAATAGTATAAGTTAATGGAAGAAGCCCAAATATCCAGTACCAGCAGCATCACTAAGAACTGGGACTCTTCAGGAACAAAGTCTTGGCTCACAGGACCATCAAGTAACCATCATCAAAAAACATTTTGTTGACTACAAATGAACAAGAAATGAGTACTAAAGAAGGTCTTAATTTGAACTACTGAAGACATAAGGGATGCAGTAGACATGTAGTCATCCTTCCTTTCTTTGCATATATTTGTGTATTTGGCAAACATCAATCTTTTATTTTGTCCCTCTCCTTCCCCTATTAAGTGAAGAAGTATTAATGGCTGCTACCTTATAGTTCAGTCTTTAGGCTATAGGATATGGAAAGTGTCATGTGGCTCTCCCAGAAGAAGAATTAACATACGTTAGAGACAGATATTGTGACTGATAAGATTTTGGGTCTCCCTTTGTATGAGGGATAGCTGTAATCACTTTGGTTGAATAGATGTTTTCTATTGTTGGTGCTTAAGAATTTAAACACAAGCCGGGATATGGATGCTATTTGCCAAAAGAAAAAGACTGTGATGGATATTGCATGCTGACTTGTGGAAACCTTTCCATTATCTCCTATGCTACTCTCTCCATTGCAAGAGCTTGAAACAACGCAATATTTCCCAGATTACCAACCCTCCACCTTTTTCCATATCTATTTTATATTTTGTAAATGAGATGCTTTCACATGAGACTTGAAAGAAGAGACACAAAACATATTATTTCACTGACAGTAATGACAGGCTGATGTTTGGACCTCCCAGATTCGAGTTGTTTGAAGTTATTTTTGTGTTCTCCCATTCACCATTCTCAAGATTGAAGAGTAGCTGAGATGTATTCAGAGGATTCCTTTGAATTTAGTTTCCTAATTCTTCATGGTAGCAACTCTCTGATTCCTTGTGGCAGTGAGCATGAACACTAGTAACATCACCCTTGACATTCAGTCCACCACTTTTCTGACAATTTTATACACCTAATGTGGTGATGGTTTAGTTGTTAAGTTGTGTCTGACTCTCTGCTTCTCTGTCCATGGGATTTCCCAGGGAAGAATACTGGAGTGTGTTGCCATTACCTTCTCCCTTGTACATCTAATTCCTTGTACTATATCTCTTCTGCTTGATATAACTAGTGGGATTTCCTGTGTTCCATATTGAATAGTGATGAATTTTAGTTTTAAGTTCCCTATTGTTTTGAACAAAAGAAAAAGTTGGAGGAGACAAAATATATTTCATAAATAATTGCTAAAAACAAACTTTAAGTGAACATAATATCTTAATGGATTATGGTTAAGGGCTCATCAATAAGAAAGCACAAAATAATAGGCAGTATTTGACATTATTAACAACACTAAAGAAAAGTTAATGATGAAAATATCAAAGCAGAGATTAAAATATATCTTTTGTGGAAATAGTCAACTAAAATATGTCAAAAAAAATTTCTGGTTCCATAATGACCTCATAAGTAAAAAATTTAAGTCCCAAGAAACTCTAGTTTATCCACTTTGGATTTTCAATAATCATATAATGACCAGGAACAACCATGCCAGTAAAATATGATATCTCCTTATTTCTACTAGTTTTGAATTAAATATTATGATCTTGGCCATAGTCCTCTTGAGTCCCACGTTCTTTCTTTTTCTATATTAAGAAAATTCATAAAACTTCAGGATGCTTAAGAGATGCTAGACAGATAGTAACGGTATTTTTAAACAAGTTGAAAATAACACTGCGTTGAGAATAACACTCTACTTCTCATCCGAATTGTTTTCAAATTATCATGTAGGAGGGGAAAAGTTGTTGCAGCATAATATTTCTTTTGTCTAGTACTGCATTCCTATTTAATCATTTATTTTGTAATTAAGGTTCTCTAGGGCACAGCTTTATGGTCAATGATAGTTATAACAAACTGTACAATAGATTTGAAAAAATCTAACTGTCTAACTTAACCTGCAATCTTTAGACCCTTATTGTATGGATGCTTACAATGTTTTCTTTTAATATATAAATTTATTTATTTTAATTGGAGGCTAACTACTTTACAATATTGTAGTGGTTTTGCCATACATTGACATGAATCTGCCACGGGTGTACATGTGTTCCCCATCCTGAACCCCCGTCACATCTCCCTCCCCATCCCATCCCAGTGAACCAGCCTCAAGCATCCTGTCTCATGCATCGAACCTGGACTGGCGATCCGTTTCAATATGATAATATACGTTTCAATGCCATTCTTTCAAATCATCCGACCCTTGCCCTGTCCCACAGAGTCCAAAAGACAGTTCTGTATATACATCTGTGTTTCTTTTTCTGTCTCGCATATAGGGTTACAGTTACCATCTTTCTATATTCCATATATATGTGTTAGTATACTGTACTGGTGTTTTCCTTCCTGGTTAACTTCACTCTGTATAATAGGCTCCAGTTTCATCCACATCATTAGAACGGATTCGAATGTATTCTTTTTAATGGCTGAGTAACATTCCATTGTGTACATGTACGAAAGCTTTCTTATCCATTCGTCTGCCAATGGACATCTAGGTTGCTTCCATGTTCTGGCTATCATAAACACTGCTGCAATGAACACTTGGGTACACGTGTCTCTTTTAATTCTGGTTTCCTCGGTGTGTATGCCCAGCAGTGGGATTGCTGGCTCGTATGGCAGTTTTATTTCCAGTTTGTCATATAAGGCTTTTATTATGTTGAGGTATGTTCCTTCTATGCCTCCTTTCTGGAGGGTTTTTATCATAAACGGATGTTGAATTTTGTCAAAGGCTTTCTCTGCATCTATTGAGATAATTATATGGTTTTTGTCTTTCAATTTGTTAATGTGATCTATCACATTGATTGATTTGTGGATATTGAAGAATCCTTGCATCCCTGGGATAAAGCCCACTTGGTCATGATGTATGATCTTTTAAATATGTTGTTGGATTCTGTTTGCTAGAATTTTGTTGAGGATTTTTGCATCTATGTTCATCAGTGATATTGGCCTGTAGTTTTCTTTTTTGGTGGCATCTTGGTTTTGGTATTAGGGTGATGGTGGCCTCATAGAATGAATTTAGAAGTTTACTTTACTCTGAAATTTTCTGGAAGAGTTTGAGTAGAATAAGTGTTAGCTCTTCTCTAAATTTTTGGTAGAATTCAGCTGTGATGCCATCTAGTCCTGGGCTTTTGTTTGCTGGAAGATTTCTGATTACAGTTTCAATTTCCATGCTTGTGATGGTTCTCTTAAGATTTTCTATTTCTTCCTGGTTCAGTTTTGCAAAGTTGTACTTTTCTAAGAATTTTTCCATTTCTTCCAAGTTGTCCATTTTATTGGGATATAGTTGCTGATAGTAGTCTCTTATGATCCTTTGTATTTCTGTGTTGTCTGTTGTGATTTCTCCATTTTCATTTCTAATTTTGTTGATCTGATATTTCTCCCTTTGTTTCTTGATGAGTCTGGATAAAAGAAAAAGAAAGTGAAGTCACTCAGTCGTGTCTGACTCTTTGCAACCCCATGGACTGTAACCTCTCAGGGTCCTCTATCCATGGGATTTTCCAGGCAAGAATACTAGAGTGGGTTGCCATTTCCTTCTCCAGGGGATCTTCCCAACCCAGGGATCGAACCCGGGTCTTCTGCATTGTAGGCAGACCCTTTTAACATCTGAGCCACCAGGGAAGTCTCAACGGTTTGTCTGGCTAATGGTTTGTCAATTTTATTTATCTTCTCAAAGAACCAGCTTTTCACTTTGTTGATTTTTCCTGTGGTCTCTTTTGTTTCTTTTGCATTTATTTCTGCCCTAATTTTTAAGATTTCTTTCATTCTATTAACCCTGGGATTCCTAATTTCTTAATTTTCTAGTTGCTTTAGGTGTAGAGTTATGTTATTTATTTGACTTTTTTCTTGTTTCCTTAGGGAAGCCTGTATTGCTATGAACCCTCCCCTTAGCACTGCTTTTACAGTGTCCCATAGGTTTTGGGTTGTTGTGTTTTCATTTTCACTCGTTTCTATGCATATTTTGACTTCCTTTTTGATTTCTTCTGTGATTTGTTGGTTTTTCAGCAGTGTGTTGTTCAGCCTCCATATGTTGGAATTTTTAATAGTTTTTCTCCTGTAATTGACATCTAATCTTACTGCATTGTGGTCAGAAAAGATGCTTGAAATGATTTCAATTTTTTTTGAATTTACAAAGGCTAGATTTATGGCCCAGGATGTGATCTACCCTGGAGAAGTTTCCATGTGCCCTTGAGAAAAAGTTGAATTTCATTGTTCTGGGGTGAAATGTCCTATAGATATCAATTAGGTCTAACTGCTCTATTGTATCCTTTAAAGTTTGTGTTTCCTTGCTAATTTTCTGTTTACTTGATCTATCCATAGGTGTGAGTGGGGTATTAAAGTCTCCCACTATTATTGTGTTATTGTTAATTTTCCTTACAATGTTATTTAATCTATCATTGCCATATTCACAGTTTTATCACTTCATTAAATGTGAGTAATGTTGCACCTTGTCAACATTATACACATAATGCACAACTATCACCTTTTCCCTTATTTTCTTTTTCACATAATTTCTGTTTCAGGATAAATATAAATCCTAGCAGGCAACAGATTTTTAAAGGTCACTAGGCTACTCTTGGGAGGTTTGAGGCACTAAGCCTTTAGTTTCCTTTCACCAACAACCTAGCTGGCACTCAAAGAACTAAACTGATGGGTCTGTCATTACTATACCAAGTCTCTCCAAGTTGGTAATTTTCCATAACCATTTTAAATAAATAATTTTTTAAAAATTATATGTAAAAGAATTAAGTAGCCAAGAAATTCAAGTAACAACTACAATGTACTAGTTTCTACTTTATACAAAATTCTACAGTAGGTGTGTACTTTCATTATTTTATTTCTCCTCAAAATCTTTTGAAGAAGCCTAATGATTTCATTTTAGAAATGAAAAAAAGTTAGGTGGAATCTAGTTAAATACTGTCTAAGTAATCAGGTTTAGAATCTAGATCGATCTTAAATCAAAATTCTGTCCCTTTTAATACATGATACTGATTTAAAATGTCACTTTACAGTAGTATTTCGAACTGTGGTGTTGGAGAAGACTCTTGAGAGTCCCTTGGACTACAAGGAGATCAAACCAGTCAATCCTAAAGAAAATCAATCCTGAATATCCATTGGAAGGGCTGATGCTGAAGCTGAAACTCAATACTTTGGCCACTTATGCAAAGAACTGACTCATTGGAAAAGACCCTGATGCTGGGAAGGACTGAAGGCAGGAAGAGAAAGGGATGACAGAGGATGAGCTGGTTGAATGGCATCACCGATGTGATGGACATGAGTTTGAGCAAGTTCCAGAAGTGGTGATGGACAGGGAAGCCTGGTGTGCTGCAGTCCATGGGGTCACAAAGAGTCAGACACCACTGAGAAACTGAACTGAACTGAAGCTATGCTGATAGAATCAAGAATTAATATAATCAGTTGCACAAATGACTTACAAGAAAATATAAATGACAATTTCTTATCATTATTGATTATAAATATTATTAGAGTCAAAATGTTCCAGCTTGGGGAATCTAGATCCATGAAAATATATAAGAAATACTAGCTGACATTTCTTAAGTCAGTTCTTCCAACTATGAAATGACTACTTGCATCAGATTTGCCTGGATGTGAGGTCTGGGATTTTAAAAGTTCCGTAGGTGATTCTTATGAGTTTGAAAACTGTTGCTCCAGAATCACATATGCAGTTGCTTATACACCATTTCTGAGTGCCTTAAGTTATTTGTTAAAATATTTTGTAATGATTATTGCTGTTTGATATCAAAAAACATAGAAGTGAAAGGTCTAAAATCTAGCAAGAAGATGTAGTAGTAGTGGTGACAATTATACTAATAGTAGAGGGTCACAAAATGCGTGATACTTTCTACTGGGGGAAGGGGTCAGGGATTCTCACTTTAAAATCTGATTTCATGTTTCAAAAACATTTTAAAAACATTGGGCTTCCCTGGTGGCTTAGATGGTAAAGAATCTGCCTGCAATGCAGGAGACCCAGGTTCGATCCCTGGGTTGGGAAGATCCCCTGGAAAAGGAAATGGCAACTCACTCCAGTTTTCTTGCCTGAGAAATCCCAGGGACAGAGGAGCCTGGTGGGCTACAGTCCATAGCATCGCAAAGAGTTGTACATGACCGAAGCAACTTAGCATGCACGCATGCACACTAGCCTGTGCAATTGAAAGTTCAAAGGTAAGGTAGGCTTCAGGTGTAATTCGAGGCTTCAGGTATGATTTGATCAGTGATTCTCTCAGTTCTGATCTTTTAAAGTGTGCTTTGTCCTCAGGCTGGCTTACTTCATAATGGTGAAACAGCTAATGCAATTCCAAGCTTCACAATACACAGCATATTTTCCAGACCCCTCCCCCCAAAATTCTTTTGTCACAGCAATTCCCCCTGCTTGAGCCAGCTTAGGTTACATGCCCTGAACCAAGGATTCTGGACAGAGGGTGAAAGTGAAAAAGTGAAAGTCTCTCAGTCGTGTCCAACTCTTTGTGACCCCATGGACTATACATTCCATGGAATTCTCCAGGCCAGAATACTGGAGTGGGTAGCCTTTCCCTTCTGCAGGGAATCTTCCCAAGCCAGGGATCGAACCCAGGTCTCCCACATTACAGGCAGATTCTTTACCAGCTGAGCCACAAGGGAAGCCCAAGAATACTGGGGTGGGTAGTCTATCCCTTCTCCAGTGTATCTACCCGACCCAGGAATCAAATCAGGGTCTCCTGCATTGTGGGCAGATTCTTTACCAACTGAGCTCTCAGGGAAGCCCTAGAAAACTTATGATAGGTATAAACTGGAAATGGGATCTGCTTTACTGAAAGCAGAAAGGCTTCACAGGAGAGAATTTCATGTTAGAAATCTTGATTCTGAGTCTTGCTTTATTGATTCAAATTGGGTGTCTTTGTATTTTATAGTAATGTGTTCAACCATATTTTTGAGCTATCTGATTTCAAAATCAACCTCGCATGGGATGTTGGTTTAATATAAGTCTTTCTTCTTGATTTAATTCATACCCAGATCTTTGATCTATGATTATAATCTCCAAAGTCTGTACTAGGATCTATATGCTATTGTGATGATTTGTCTAAAGAAACAAAAAACCTCCTCCCCCTCCACCAAGAAATCAAAGTCAAAACTCTAATGTTTGTTTCTAGAAACAATTGTTCTCTAGATCCTTTCTGCAATAGCAATGTCAACATACACACAGACAAGGTTTTTATTGCAAGGTAATTATTAAATTTGCTAAATTAAAAAAAAAATAATGTGAAAGGTAGCTTTTGTAAGTGAAGAAGGAAATGGCAATCCACTCCAGTATTCTTGCCTAGAGAATTCCGTGTACAGAGGAGCCTGGTGGGCTGCTGTCCATGGGGTCGCACAGAGTCGGACACGACTGAAGCGACTTAGCATGCATGCATGCATTGGAGAAGGAAATAGCAACCCACTCCAGTATTCTTGCCTGGAGAATCCCAGGGACAGAGGAGCCTGGTGGGCTTCCATCTATGGGGTCGCACAGAGTTGGACACGCCTGAAGAGACTTAGCAGCAGCAGCTTTTGTAAGAGTGCTTTGTAGAAACACTGCCTTTTCTATTTATTTTTATTATTTTTTTGGTGTTTTTAATTTTAACAATAGGTGTTACAATTTTACTTAATTTTAACAATAGGTATACTTTTATTATCACAATGATGTAGATAAAATAATATGCATCTACATCTTTCTTTTTAACTGCAATATTAGAATCCATTTCAAAACTGGGTCAGTTTATTTCAAAGTATCTGAAATGTGATTAGAGTAAAGGCGGCAAGATAATCTAATGTAAATTCAACACTCTGGTTTAAGGATATAGAATGACTAATTTGCATTATACAAGGGGCCTTAAAGAATAACTAGCAGGGATGAAAATAAACAAGGAGGATAAGTAAACAAAAGCATTATTATGCAGATATTTATGAACAATTAAGCATAATCATAGCTAGGGAAATAGCTTTCTGTTTGCTAGAGATAACCACTCTCAACTCTGAAACATAATACTTTCAATACTTACAAGACTGTTTATATTACAAGTAGAATGAAATGCAACATCCATGCACAATATGATAATGAGAAGCAAAATAATGACAATGTCCATTACTAATGTACTTCTGATCAATCAAAAGAAAACTGATTGAGTAATAATCTTGTCACAAGGGTGTACAAGACAAAATATATTTGAAAGATGTAGTTATTCATTGAAAAATTTCCTCAGATGTCACTCTTGCTGTATGCTTCAGAAGACAAAGTTGAAGGCTCCAGTTGAATCAAATTATCAAAGTTTACAGACCGTCATCATTTCATACACCAAACAACCACTGACTTCAATTAGAATTCTCATAGTCAAAATCACAGCAGGATATGACCCTCATTCTTTTTGTTCTTGACAGTAGATTTAGTGACAGTAGATTTAACTATCAATTCAAAGGAAATAAATAATCACACTTTTATGGAACTGTATCACATATACAATTTATAAAGATATGTCGATTTTAAAATGAATTTACATCCTTTTTTTTCATTTATATACATAAGAATGTACAAATATTAACATTAAGTATAACTGTGAATGGACTTATTTTCCAGAGCTAGCAGGGCCTCAGTATCACTATCTTTTAAGACAATAACTTGCTATCAGAATTATACTCAGATTCAAAATTTGATGAGTATAATCTACTTACATTTTTTTTCTTTTTTGATAATGGGATATTTATTGAAAATAAGGAGATTTTTATGGCATTTCTTAATTAAGATTATTCCCAATAAGAATATCCAGAATAATGTATAGTAAATTTTTCTTTGCTTAATGGAAATTCAACCAAGTAAAGAACAAAATGTAAACCATTGCTCAGAAATGTAATTGTTATTTAAGTTCACAAAAAGCACATAATGTTCATTTCCACTCTTAGCTCCCAGTCAACCACACAAATAAGAATACATTAAAAGGCAGTCATCTTTTTGATTTGGTGCCAGAGAAAACTGCCATTTTTTAAATAACAAGTTCTATCTGTCTCAGGCAAAATGCTGTTCATTGACACAAATACAGGTTTTGAATTGATTGACCTGCTTATGTCTTACTAATACCTCTTACCAGGTATATGTATCAAATATCTGGTCTCACCAGAGAAACAGTTATTTTAGGCTCTCACCAGAGCCTAAGATATTTTAGGATACCTTTAGTTTACTGTGTCTTAAAAATTCCATTACTCTAAAAACTAAACACTAAACGCAACATAAAGCAGAATATTCACCAGAACTCGTAAGACAATGACCTCGATGGATGTCTTACATCAAGAGGTATTTTTAGGCCAAATCACTGAGTGAATGGCATTTATGGAATACCTGATAGGCATCAGGTGGTATTAATAATACACAACTATCATTATCATCATTGTCACTACCATTAATAATTATTAAGCCCTTATATGTACAAACACTGTGCTAAAGTGTATTCTTGTTGTTAGTGTTTATGTTTTTCTTGTTTCATTTAATTCCCATAAACACTTTGTGAGCTAGGTATTATTATCACTTTTTATATATATGTGGAAGAAAATCGAGTCTTAGAATGATTAAGTAACTTGTTCAAGGCCATATATCAAATGTTGAAGCCTGATTTTGAATCCAGGAAATTGGATTCCAAAACACAAAATTTTATTTTATTTTACTTTATCATTTTTATTGGAGTATAGTTGATTTACGGGCTTTCCAGGTGATGCCAGTGGTAAATAATTCACCTGCCAATGCAGGAGACATAAGAGATGTGGGTTTGATCCCCAGGTCGGGAAGATCCCCTGGAGTAGCAAATGGTACCCCACTCCAGTATTCTTGCCTGGAAAGTTCCATGGGCAGAGCTTGGTGGGCTACAGTCCATAGGGCTGCAAAGAGTTGGACACGATTGAGCGATTAAGCATTCACACACACAGTTGATTTACAATGTTGTGTTATTTTCCGGTGTACAGCAAAGTGAATCAGTTATACATATACATATATCCACGCTTTTTAAGATTCTTTTCCCATATAGATCATTACAGAGTACTGAGTATAGTTCCCTGTACTTTACATTAGGTCCTTATTACCTATTTTATATATAGTAGTATGTATATGTCAATCCCAATCTTCTGATTTTATCTCTCCTCCCTTACCCCCTGGTAACCATAAGTTTGCAAAATACAAAATTTTAACCACTATTCTATAACTACTTACTATCAAAGATTCTACAATGTAGATGAGGAGATAATATATGCACCAGTTGCTTGAACTAAAAGTATTCAAATTAATGTATTCCTTTTCTCTTCTATGACACAAGTACTTTCAAACACAGTTGCTGCTACCTAAAATATATCTCAAATCTGTCCGCTTCTCTGCATCCCCACTACCATCACCCTGACTAGGTGACTTCTACCTGGTCTACTGCCATAGCTTCATAACTGGTCTTTTGCTTCCACTTGTACTTTTTTAGCATTAAAACTAGCATCTTATTTAATAAGGAAACACTACAACCATTTCAACTACAGTCAAGAAAAGGCAAAGATGCCCACTACTTCCGTTATTATTCAGCACTGTACAGAGGTATCACTCAATGCAACAAGAAAAGAGAAATTAATTAGAGGTAATAATAACTGAAATATAAGAACTTCTTAAGGTAGTCAAACTCCTTAAGGTAGAGAACCCCTTGTAGCTCAGTTGTGAAGAATCTGCCTGCAATGCAGGAGACCCGGGTTTGATTCCTGGGTTGGGAAGATCCCCTGGAGAAGGAAATGGCAACACTTTCCAGTATTCTTGCCTGGAGAATCCCATGGACGGGGAGCCAGGCAGGTTACAGTCCGTGGGTTGCAAGAGTCAGACATGACTTAATGACTAAACCACCACCAACATGGTAGTCAAAAAGTAGAAACTTCTTGGTATAAAATAAATAAGTCCTAGAGATGTGATGTATAGGTCACTACAGTTAATAATCCTGTACTGCATATTTGAAAGTTGCCAAAAGAGTAAATTTTAAAAGTTCTCATTATAAAAAAAAAAAAATTAACTGCGTCCAGTGATAGATGCTAACTAGATATATTGTGGTGGTCATTTTGCAATATATATCAATGTAAACATCAAATGATTATGTTATACACCTGAAACTAATATAATGTATGTCAATTATACTTCAATTTTAAAAAAAGGAAAACCACATGTATTTGCCGATATGATAGCATATACAGAAAAACTTGGAGATTCAACATTAAAACCAAATAAATCCAATAAAATAGTTCAGTAAAGTAGCAAGATACAAATTCATCATATAGAGATCAATAGCCTTTAAAAACGTTTATAAACAATAACAGCTAGACAAGATAATGGTAGAGAAATTCCCAAAGGAAAAAAAAAGATGAAATACTTAGGAATAAAATTAACATGAAATCTGCAGATCTCTATGAGGACCATTTTAAAACACTCCAGAAAGCTTCAACAAAGTATGCTCAAGCAAGTTAAAAAATACCCTTTTTGTTGGTTAGAACATCTCTAATAGTTTTAACAATTCTCTCTATATTAATTTATAAAATAAGGGCAATCCCAATAAAAATATCAGGAAATTTTTCTTCTTTCCTTGAGTCAAGTTGATACTAAAATTCATATGGGAAAGTAAAACCCAAAATTAGAGAGCAAACACTGAAAAAGCAAAACCTAAAAGGGAGGATCCCAGGTGGTGCTAGTGGTAAAAAACTCGCCTGCCAATGCAGGCGATGTAAGAGACGCAGGTTCGATCCCCAGGTCGGGAAGATCCCCTGGAGGAGGACATGGCAACCCACTCCAGTATTCTTGCCTGAAGAATCCCATGGACAGAGGAACACGGAGAGCCACAGTCCATAGGATCACACAGAGTCAGACACCTAAGATATTTGTTATCTGACCCTTTAAGGAAAAAGTTTTCTTGGCATATTATAGAAGGAAACAAAGGAGGATTTCTTTGCAACTCAGAGATAGGCAAAGCACTCTTATAGTATATAAACAGCACAAATCATAAAAGAAAACATCAACAAATTGTAACTCATAAAAATTAAAAACTTCAACTCTTTGAAATACTGTCCAGAAAATGAAAAAGCATGCCATATGTTGGGAAAAAAGATTTACAATTCACTTATCTGTCATGGGATTTATATCCAGAATGTATAAACACAGCTTAATAATGAAAAGAAAGAACACAATAAATTGTGACATTTTGTGAAGACTTCAACAATAGAAGGTATGTACATAAACAATAAGTCCATGAGAAAATGAAAAATACTATTAGTCATCCAGGATAGGAAAATTAAGCATACAATAAAGTTATGAAATTTATAACAGCTAAAATTTTCAAAAGATTGACAATACCAAATGTTGAGAAGGATGTAGAACAACTGAAACTCTGTACATTGCTGTTGGGAATGTAAAATGGTATAACTTTTGATAACAGTTTGACAGGATTACATGAAGTAAAACACATACTTACCATAAGATGCAGCAATCCCACTCCTAAATATTAACATTAGCTAAGTTAAAGGAAAACTCATGTCAACACAAAGACTTCTAAGTGAATGTTCATAGCAGGTTCATTCCTAATAGCTAAAACCCAGAAACAATCCAAAAATCCATTAACAGGTAAATAGATAAAGAAACTGTCATAGAACTATAAATTGGAATGCAAGTCATAATAAAGAGGACCAAACTACTAATGTAAATGTGTATGAATCTAAAAATATGCTTAGTGAAATAAGTCATACAAAATAGTAAGTACTGTACGATTTCATTTATATGAAATTCTAGGAAAAAAAAAAAACATTAACCTATGGTTACAGAAAGAAGGTCAATGGATGCCTATGGCCAGGTTTGGAGAGATATGAGTAAAAAAGAGAATTTCTGAGTTATGAGAATGTAATATATTTTTTTATTATTGTGATGACTACACAGGTATTGCTGTTGTTCAGTCTCTAGCTCGTGTCTGACTCTTTGCAACCCCATGAACTGCAGCATGCCAGGCTTCCCTGTCCATCACCATCTCCCAGAGTTTGCTGAAATTCATGTCCATTGAGCTGGTGACACCATCCAACCATCTCATTCTCTGTCACCCCCTTCTCCTCTTGCCTTCACTCTTTCTCAGTACCAAGGTCTTTTCCCATGAGTCAGCTTTTCGTATCAGATGAACAAAGTATTGGAGCTTCAGCTTCAGCATCAATCCTTCCAATGAATATTCAGGGTTGATTTCCTTTAGGATTGACTAGTTTGATCTCCTTGCCTACACATATGTCAAAACTCACTAAACTAGCATTTAAAACATACATTACTGTATGCAAATTGTACCTCAATAAAGTTTTTTTGTTATTAAATCCATATGAGCAATACAAGTCAGTTAATATGAGTGACATGAAGGCAAAATTTCTGGGCCTTTTTTTAGGCTTACTTTCAGAGAAAATATAGGAAATTCTCAAAGGAAACTCCATTAGCAAAGGCTAAACGAACAGGTTGCCAGGAAAATACCCTCATGGAAGATTCTCAGGAAGAAGCTTAGAGGGAAGTTGACAATTTCTAGAAAGAGCAGACTCTGTTGACCTCCTATCTAATAGCATTCCCTTCCTACTTGCTGCTAGAATCAGAATTTAATACAGGAATCCTACCCCTCCACCATGTGACTCACGGATAAGTCCTAAGTATTTTAATCTAATTCCAATGATCTCTTAACTCTGGCCAAGGTTTGATTCATAGGTGAGCATGTTATTTTCCTTTTGGCTGATGAGAGGCTTCTTTTGGTAAAGAAATCTTTCTTCTTACAAAGAGACTGAAAGAAGAAAATTATTTCATTGGACATTGTGCTTTCTGGGGCAGCCATGTTGTGACCATGAGGGAAAATAGCTTGAACACAAAAAGCTAGCACACTGAAGACATCAGGAATAAAAACTGGAAAGGACCAGAGTCCTTGATGATGTCACTGAACCAATGTAATGACCTACACAGTCTACTACTACTCTGAATTTCTTTTAATGGAGGAAGTAGATTTATTATTTAGTCCACTTTTGTCTAGCTTTTTCATTACTTAAAGCTGAAGGCACTCAAACTGATAACTGCACTATTATAGCAGCCTTGGGAAGGAACTCACTAAAGAGTAACTAGGTAACTCAGTGGCTGACATTTTCCATATAGTAAATAGCAACTCAAAACAAAATTATTGATTCACATCAAATTAAGAACGGAAGGTAAACCACCATAAAGATCCAAAGTAGACTGGATGCAAATTGGCTCCATTTGACATAAACATAGCTTAAAGGAAAAGAAAAACAATATTTCAAATCTATGTGTGCTCATGCAATCTGAAATGGAAAATGGAGATAATTACCCAAACAATTCACTTTTGCTTGAATTTTCTTTGCCTATTATGAAAATTTGTGAGTTGTATATGATATATTGTGAGAGCAAGGACATGGGCACATGTGAAATGCATAAAGTAATAAAATAATTTTATCATATAATATATGCAAAGATGATTTTAACTATAAAATGCTACTTTTAATTTTGAGTATTTAATTGGGCTTATTTATTCACTTGATTTTGCACAGGTAGACACATATAAAGTTTCAAATTTGTAAGTAATATAAACAATATGGACTGCTTCTAACACTTATGAAAATGTAGCTATGCTAAATAATAGCAATCCTCACTATTTTTCATATACCCATGAAGTACAGATACAGTAACATTATACTACCTACTTTGCAAATGGAGAAATAGAGGTTACCAAAACAACAACAACAAAAAAACTCAACTCATCCACTCTGAAGTATTTGCTAGTAATGACCAGATAGAATTCAAAACAGAATTAGAATCAGAATTCAGGCACAGACTGATCTTCTGTCCTTTTAACAAGTATACTGAATCTCATTTCCTGCCAGAAAAGAAATAAAATGGGAACATACAATATACTGAAAAGCAGGGTTAGTTTATCTGCAACTGTGAAAAAATAAAATATACGTTTTATAACATGTATCTCCTAAGAAAAGAAATGAGGCCAGATAAGTAAGAGGGCATTGTCCTTCTTCATTGGAAGGAAATGAACTGGCTGAGTATCAGTCTTTGAACACTGAAGTGGCCCCTGAACAATGCCTTTAAAGAGAATACGAAGAAAGAAAGAAAAAAAAAAGGTATTCCAAAGCAATGGGCCACATAAGCAGCCGAGAGAAGAAAGAGTCACAATTCACAATTGTGTCTGACTTATTTATGTGGGACCTGAGGCAAACTAATTGCATTTGCAGAAATGGATAAAGAAGATGTTACAGAGCCATATTACAGGGTTATTTGGAAGGAGAAATAAAGGAAATACAATGAAAAGCAGGGCTTTATCAAAAGAAAATCAGAAGTGAAGAATTCAAAGGCCTAAACTCTTTGTGGTAATGGATAAGACAGACAGAGAATTTAGAGCTCTTCCTGAGAAGACAGCACATGTAAACTGTATAACCCCTCTAAGGTTCTAAATTTAATTCCCCAAACAAAACACAATCAAAGATACATATGCACAGTCACAGAGCACATCTTGCTAACATGTTTATACACAGCATAGCCGGGGATCATCTAAATGACTGAAATGAAACAAAATAAAATAAATAAAATGTCTATTTCTAATTAAAAGTTATTTTGTGTGCTAGTAAAATATCCTAGGAATACTAATATTTAATGAACATATATTTTCTTAATGTTTATTTTTATACTCTTAGTTAAAACTGTGTTTCTATTTGACTCTGTTCCTCAAGCCTTGTCTCCTTCCTCTCACATAAAAACTTCCATAACTCAAGGCCCCACTCTGACCTGGATGAGAGCTAGTGAGTCTAAGAAAGTAATTCACTCTATAGATTTCTAGTATGAATGGGATCCTATGCTACTTGCCTCTCCTCTGTTGCCCATATGGGAATTCCATTTGAATAAATGTTTGCAGACGCACTGAACTTTTAAAAATGCTTGGATATCATGGAAAGTGCACTTAAAACTGGACCATCAATGTTCAATCTTTAGCTTTCTCGTGACTTACTTGCCTGCCCTCAGGTGAGTAAAGTAACCTCACAGAGTATCAGTTTTCTCTAGCTACAAAAATAATATGACAGTACCTCTAACCTAAAGTTGTGAGAATTCAATGAGATAATATATGTAAAAGCACTTCGAAAATGGTAACATACTATATAGATGTAGGGCATTATTGCTCTCCTCAATCCCAAAAGAGTAACTCCAATTAAAAGTGGGAATTCAAGGCTCTGAAGTAGCCAGCGAGACAAAGGTTTGAGACACTTACACTATACTGTGTACGGAGCAAACAAACATTTCATCGGGCCTAATAACCCCTGTCCTATACCACAGATTTTCAAATAACATAATTATATGAATTAAAAAATGACTTTTTATCTATCTTATTTGTATTAAAAATAACCTAAACTAAATATATCTTGCAGAGAAGTTATTCAAATGAGTTTCAGATACCCACCCTCATGCATGAAAAATGCATAGGTCTCTGTGAGTGTGTGTGTGTATGTATTTGCACTGGAATATTGATGCTGCTATAGTATTTCCATGATGCCTGAAGTGTTTATTAAACATATTAGAAATATGCTAGAAATGGTATAGGACTATCTTCTATTTTTAGTTAAACGTATTTTTCTAGCAATTGACACAATATTATTTCACTGAGGTAAATTAACTATACCTCAGTGAAATAAATAAATAAATAAAAACATTTTCCAGATTTTATTAGTTTTCTATTTTTTTAGTGATTAAAAGCAGTTTTGTCTCTATTCACTTTAAATTAGAATCATAACCACAAATTTGACCTCATTACTAACAGTCCCTGAAATTATCACAGTCTGGTTTTTAGAAAGCTTTGAGACAATATAATTCACATACTTTTGAACTACAACGCAGTGGATTTCAGTATATTCACAGAGTTGTGCAATCATCACAACTGAATTTTAAAACATTTTCATCACCCTCTAAAAGAAACTTCATATCTATTAGCAAACATTCTTCATTGCCTCACAACACCCCAGCTCTAAGTAGCCAACAACCTGATATCAGTTACTAAAGCTCTGCCTACTCTGGACATTTCATTCAAATGGAATCCTTCACTATGTGTTCCTTTATGATTGACTTCTGTCACTTAGCATAATGTTTTCGGGGATCTTCAGTGCTGTTTCATGTATCACTATTTTATTCTTTTTTATTGCCAATAACATTCCATTAAAAGGATACACTGTATTTTGTTTATCCATTTATCAGTTGAAGGTTATTTGGATTGTTTCTACTTTGGGGCTATTATGAATAATGCAGCAGTGAACATTTGTGTGCACATTTTTGTATGGACATATGTTTTCATTTCTCTTGGGTATATACCTAGGAAGGGAATTGCTGGATCATATGATAATTTTATCTTAATTTTTTGAGGAACGGCCAAACTGTTTTCCACAGTGGCTGTATCACTTCACATTCCCACCAGGAATGTTTGAGGGTTCCTATTTTTCCACATCCTCGACATTTGTGGTCATCTTTCTTTTTTATTATAAGCATGCTAGTGGGTGTGAAGTGGTATCTTAATGTGATTTGGATTTGTGACTGACTGCATTTCCCTGATAGTTCATGGTGTTGAACATCTTTTCTTGTGCTTATTAGCCATTTGTATATCTTCAGAGAAATATGTATTCAGATCCTTGGCCCATTTTTTCAATTGGGTTGTTTGCTTTTTACCATCTAGTTATAAGATTTCTTTATATATTCTGGATATTATACTTTTTCAGATACATGATTTACAAATATTTTCTCCTGCGGGTTTTATTTTCATTTTCTTGATGGCATCATTTGCACAAGAGTACTTAATTTTGATGAAGTTAAATTCATTTTTTTTAATTATTTTTTTTTATTTTTTTAATACATTTATTTATTTTAGTTGGGGGCTAATTACTTTACAATATTGTAGTAGTTTTTGCCATACATTGACATGAATCAGCCATGGGTTCACATGGCTAAATTCATTTTTTAATTCTGTTGCTTGTGCTTACTTATCATATCTAAGAAATCAATGACTAAATTGAGGATCACAATCCCCACTCATTTCTCTTAAACTTTGCTTTTTAATACCACAGCATTATTGATATAATTTATATATTGCAAGTTAACAATATAAAGTATACAATTCAGTGGTTTTTAGCCTATTCAATCTCTTTGTCAATTTTTTAATTAGATTGTTTGTCCTTTTGCTCTTCCAAAAAGGAGAAATAGGAATCAAATGGGCTACACAGTCCAAGCAAGCCCAAAACTCAGCAGGGAAAATTCCATTTGATTTCTGAGAATAAATCTCTGTGGCTCAAAACTCTGCCCTCTGCATCCATGGCTCTGCCCTTACAGTAATGTTTCCTTCACTTTTCCCCTATCTCTGTCCCTCTCAATCCAGGCTGGCAGCATTTTTTGCGAGTAAAATAATTTCCCAAAACTTATTTGTCCCATTTAAGTGTACAGAGGTCCAAGCCATTAGACAAGGAGACTCTCCACAGATACTTCCTAGATAACCACATATTTGTTTCTGGCTTCTGCTGAGATAGTTGATTGACTCTATAAGTCACGTGTCTAATCTCTTAGCAGGTTGTCCAGCCACACACTTGGCCCTCCTTCCAGAGCACACTGTCCGGACAGGCAGAGAATTTTCCATATCACCAGGTGCTGGCGCCCTTGTGCTTAATTTATCCTTCTTGCATTTTCTGTAAGCCGCAAGGAGAAACCAGGCTGAACTTTCCACACTTTGCTTATAAATCTCCTTGACCAAATATCCAAGTGCATTGTTTACAAGTTCCACTTTCTTCCCAATGATAGAACATAACTCAGTCAATGCTCTGCCACTGTATATCAGAATGACATCTCCTCCAGTGTCCCAAAACATGTCTATCATTTATATGTAAGCAGTCACCAGAAGTACACTTAATGTTCATATTTCTACTGACCATCAAGGCAACCTATGATTTTTCTATCAAGCATCTCAAAATTCTTCTGGTTTGTATTCATTACTCAATTCCAAAACCAACTCCACATTTTAAGGCATATGTTGCAACAGCACCTTCTCTCTCTGACACCATAATCTGTACTAGATTTCTAGATCTGCCATAACAAATTAACACTAACTTGGTGGTTTAGAACAAGAGAAATTTGTTCTTTCATAGTTCTGAAGTCTAAAAATCTGAAAACAAGGTGTTGCAAAGGCCATGCCCTCCCCAAAGGCTCTGTGGAAAGCTTCTTCCTTGTCTCTTCCAGCTTCTGGAAGTCCTGACAATGTTTGCACTCCTTGACATGTAGATTTACTTCCAATCTGCATATCCATCATCACATGGCATTCTACTTTTGTATTTCTATGTCTCTTCTTCTTTTCTTAAAGGGTACCAGTCATATTGGATTAAAGGCCAACCCTAATCTACTATAACCTCATGTTAATTAATTTCATTTGCAAAGGTCCTGTGCATGCTAAGTCACTTCAGTCATGTCTGACTCGTTGAGATCCTTTCCAAACAATGTCACATTCTGAGGTACAGGGAGCACCTCAGACTTAACCATATTGTTCTTTTGGTTTGCAGTATTTTTAAGAAATGCTCACCATTTTGGTGCCCTCAGTTCCAAGGTGGGTGAACAAAGGCCTTGCATCAGTCCTTCAGGTAGCCCCCAGACAAGTTACAACAAATACAATTCTATCAGTAGGAGGTTTGCTCTTATCCTTCTGAAAATAGGGACCACATTTTCAGACTGAGAATGTGACTATTGCTGCACACTGAAAGAATATGGAGTAAGGGCAAATAAAATGCCTCAAAACTTTCCTACCATTTTTAATTTGCCTTTTTCTTGATTCAGCATTTGATTGGTTGTTTTAATTTTGACTGTTCTCCATAGTTTATTCTGATCATTACTGCTTGAGTTTTTGATATTTCTATGGAGGAATGGGCCCTTGGAGTGACCCACTTTGTAATTTTCACTGATGTCTAAAGTAATACATTTTGAGAACAAAAAGGAAGAATATAATCTCAAATTAAATTTTTGTCTTTAACATTTAACAAATGCTAGAGACAAAATATAAGTAATTTTAATGAATATAAATCAAATTATTTTAAGCTTTGTTTAAAGCTCAGTACATTGGCCTTACTTATCATTTATCACTGCCAACAGGAGGAAATACCATGCCTATGAATAAGTATCCTACACTGGAGGTCAGTAGATAAATATTTATAATATTCTTATTTGCACTTACACCCATCTCATATCCTTTATGAATCATCCTTTAGATTTAAAAAATGCTAAAGATAAAATATAACAACTTTAGTGGGTTCCCTGGTGGCTCAGTTGTAAAGAATCAGCTTGCTAGTGCAGGAGACAGGGGTTCAATCCCTGGGCCAGGAAGATCCCACATGCCACGGAGCAACTAGGCCCATGCACCATAACTGTTGAGCCCATGCTCTAGAGCCCAGGAGCCACAGCTACTGAATCCCATGTGCCCTAGAGCCCATGCTCCACATCAAGAGAAGCCACTGAAATGAGAAGCCTGTATACTACAACTAGAGAGTAGCCCACACAGCAACAAAGACCAGGCACAGCCAAAAATAAATAAATAAATATTATTTAAAAAACAGATAACAAGTTTAGCTAGCTAAGCCTGTGTGTGCTCAGTCATGTCCAACTCTTTGCAACTGCATGGACTGTAGCCAGTTCCTCTGTCCATGGGATTCTCCAGGGAAGAATACTGGAGCGGGTAGCCATTCCCTTCTCCAGGGTATCTTCCTTACCCAGGGATCGAATCTGGGTCTTCGCCAGGGAAGCCCATATAATGGTCTAAATATTCATTATTGGATGCCTACAATAGAATATTACTTCTGCAAGATCAGGGACTCTTGTTTTTAGTAACTTTTTGGGTTACTAGTTTAATTAACTTTGTTGTTGCTTAGTCACTAAGTCGTGTCCAACTCTTTTGCAATCCCATGGACTGTAGTCCACCAGGCTCCTCTGTCCATGGGATTTCCCAGGCAAGAATACTGGAGTGGGTTGCCATTTCCTCCTCCAGGGGTTTTTCCTGACCCAGGGATAGAACCCCACATCTTCCGAAATAAAAAATAAAAATGAAATCAAAACATTTCTTTGAAACATTCTTTTAAGTATATCTTTACTATAAGTGTCTAATTTTCTAATCTTATATGGCAGTCAAGCAGAATTACAAAATAGAAATACTGGGCAAAATGGGGAAAACGTAAGCGATCTTTCTGGACATCATTTCTAAAGTTTATTCTAAGGGCATTAAAAAGTATATATAAAAATTCAGTTTCATTTTTAGGTAAGTAAAGACATGTATGTATGTTACTGACATTCATATTCTTTGCAGTTCTGTTTTACAGATAGAACAAAAGAGTTTTTTTAGTTCAGGAATGCATTACATAATTTTTAATGCAGGCTCCAAAATTCAGGATAAATTGAATGTAATCAGAAAGTTTGTTTTGTTTTTTACAAGTGAGAAAAGCGATATCTAAACTGTACAAAAGCTTCTGTAGAAACTACTTTAAAGAGCCAAAGGGGCCAAATTGATTTTTTTTTTCCTAAATTGTGAATAAGCTATAAAAAATCCCCTTTGTGAAACCTTAGGAAAAAAAAAAAAAAACCCTTTGTGCACAGAGAGAGTCCACAAATTATATTTAAGTTCTAAATCCCATTGCAAATCAGGATGTTCAATGAATTTCTGACAACCTTAAACTATGTGGGCACCAATGTACCTTGATGCTCATTCCTTTCTTTTGCTTCGCCTATAGGTGAATCAGTTTCACTACCCTCTTCTTATTTACTTCTGTCTGTATTACTTTCATTTTAACTTATATTTAAGCAAATTTTCCCCTTTTATCACTTTTAATAGTGCACTTATTTCTAAATCATTCTCATACAGAGAAATATGTTTTCCTTTCATTTTTCATTTCATAGAGCTCTGATTAATAGCAATACGATGAAATAGAGCTCATCTTTTGGGTTTCAATTATGAAAGTAGTCATGGTTCTCTTATTAAAACACTGCTTTTCTACTATAAGGTAAGAAATTTCATGAGAAAATGGTGAATAAGACCTCAGGCAAAGTAACTATACTGCATTATGCCAAATATTAATCAAATTATGGTCCTCTGACATTTTCTTTCTTACATGCAAAAAGGCTTTTAGCATTTCATTGGTAGTAGAGTCTATTCATACAACATGTATTACACTCAAAATATTTTGGGTTTGTTGCTTTTTGCCTGTCTTACATCTCTTTGTTTCTTCTATTATTCATTTCAATCTAGATGTGTTAAGTGAAAACCTAAAACTTGGCTACTTTTTGTTTGTCTCTCCTTTTCTATTCCTCTCTAGGCTAATCTGCTTTTATTATAAGTTAACCCAAATCAGGATGATCATTTTTGTGACTATTTACATTTAAAAGGTTGGAGTGATTCTTTTTGACTGATATTCTACATTTTAACTCATTCACCATTGTTTGTATCTTTATACTGATGCTAAGCACTCTTTCAAACTTTTACTAGTTTTTCCCCCATTAAGCAAATTCTTTCTCTGATGATATGCTTGATAATCCATAACTTGAAGGGAAAATTTCATTTAATTTCTTTTTATTTATTTATATGTTTGCTGCTCTAAGATTGGATTCCATTAACCATTTGCTTCCCTATTTATCATTCAGAACAATAATTAATTTTTTTCCATAGCATACATACTGCATTTGCAGGCTTCAGAGGCTTAGCTTGATTGACTTTAGGAATGGCACATCTTGAGCTAAAAATAGATGAAACCAGAAAGTATTAGTATTAATACTAATTATCATATCAATTTCAGCTAAATTTGTTTAGGCAGCAAGACTTACATTAAATCCTTCTTCAAAAGGAACCAAAAGGACCCTGAGATTTACGTGGCCTCCACCAATGTGTGAGTGTATGTATGGATCTTTTGTGTCTTACCAGTTGTTTAATACACACTGAATACAGTAAAGGTTATCATCTGGAATATCTATTGCCTAAATCTGCATATCTTGGAAAACTAATGTCTCTGGCAATATCGAAGAAAAATAAGGTAATCAATATAAAAAGTACCTCAAATACCCAACTCTATCAGAACTGGGGTAACAAGGCCTTATTAATTGACTATATTTCCCTTTCCATCAAAAGGCATGATGTGACGACACAGGAATCAGGCTGATGTGTGACCATCTTGACAGATCTTTGTGTATACATGCAATCTTATCCTCATATGTGACTCCAAACCTTTTCTAAAAACAAAACAACTCATACATTGACTGCTGTACACTTTGCCTGTCTGCTATTTCTCAAACAACTGTACACATGCTTTACTGTGGTAAGCTATGCTTTAGTAAATCCACACAAAAGTATGCTCCCCTAGCCTCTCTTGCCTTCTGTTGCCAGTTTCAGCTGTGAGCTATCCTCTGAAATTCATTCACTTTCACGACTAGCCCTGCAGAGTTTCAACAAACTCCGTAAAGCTTCTGTGCCCATTGCAAAGCATTTTGGAAATCCTCAGCTGCAAATGAAGTCAAAGTGCAAAATCGTTTTCTGTCATTTTCTACAGTGAAAGTTCACAGTGTGCTGAACTTGCGTCTTTTGAAGAAATTACCTTCCCATACTGTTTTTTTCCCCTCTGTCTTCTTAAAAGATGCAGGGTCCTCCTACTTTGGGCAGATTCAGGTCACATCTAAGCCTGATCCTTCCCTGATTATTCACAAATAAATCATATTCAAAATAAAGAAAAAGTCACACAATCTTCCCATAGCATTAAATTTGTAATCACACAAGACAAATCATGAAATTCAAGATTACAGTTCCCACAGTAACCCTGTTCTTCTCCGACTGTCTATGCCCTATATCCCTGTCTCTACACTGAAAATGTTTTTCTTTTTTTCTAATTAATTTTATTTATTTTAATTGGAGGCTAATTACTTTACAATACTGTAGTGGTTTTAGTTTTTCTTATATTGTATTCCAATTCTTAGTTTCAGGATCTTGCAAAAGCTGTTTAATTAAGTATTTACCTTACCATATGAATGATGATTTTAAGTTTTAAAATCAATCTAAAATTAAGCAAATCAAAATAGCTAATGGACACTCTAGCTAGAACAGAAAATAAAATACACGTGATTGGCAATTCTATAAATCGAACTTGTATTTCCTAATTTAGCTTCTTCAGTTCAGTTCAGTCGCTCAGTCGTGTCTGACTCTTTGCGACCCCATGAATTGCAGCACGCCAGGCCTCTCTGTCCATCACCAACTCCCGGAGTCTACCCAAACCCATGTCCATCAAGTCAGTGATGCCATCCAACCATCTCATCCTCTGTCGTCCCCTCCTCCTCCCGCCCCCAATCCTACCCAGCATTAGGGTCTTTTCCAATGAGTCAACTCTTCGCATGAGGTGGCCAAAGTATTGGAGTTTCAGCTTCAACATCAGACCTTCCAATGAACACCCAGGATTGATCTCCTTTAGGATGGATTGATTGGATCTCCTTGCAGTCCAAGGGACTCTCAAGAGTCTTCTCCAACACCACAGTTCAAAAGCATCAATTCTATTGTGCTCAGCTTCCTTTATAGTCCAACTCTCACATCCATACATGACCACTGGAAAAACCATAGCCTTGACTAAACGGACTTTTGTTGGCAAAGTGATGTCTCTGCTTTTAAATATGCTATCTAGGTTGGCCATAACCTTCCTTCCAAGGAGTAAGCGTCTTTTAATTTCATGGCTGCAATCACCATCAGCAGTGATTCTGGAGCCCCAAAAAATAAAGTCTGATACTGTTTCCACTGTTTCCCCATCTATTTCCCATGAAGTGATGGGACCAGATGCCATGATCTTAGTTTTCTGAACGTTGAGCTTTAAGCCAACTTTTTCACTCTCCTCTTTCACCTTCATCAAGAGGCTCTTTAGTTCTTCTTCACTTTCTGCCATAAGGGTGGTGTCATCCGCATATCTGAGGTTATTGATATTTCTCCCGGCAATCTTGATTCCAGCTTGTGTTTCTTCCAGCCCAGCGTTTCTCATGATGTACTCTGCATATAAGTTAAATAAGCAGGGTGACAATATACAGCCTTGATGTACTCCTTTCCCAATTTGGAACCAGTCTGTCATTCCATGTCCAGTTCTAACTGTTACCTCTAATCCTGTATACAGATTTCTCAGGAGGCAGGTAACATGGTTTGGTATTCCCATCTCTTTAAAAATTTTACACAGTTTGTTGTGATATACACTGTTAAAGGCTTTGGCATAATCAATAAAGCAGAAGTAGATGTTTTTTCTGGAATTCTCTTACTTTTTCTATGACCCAAGGGATGGTGGCAACTTGATCTCTGGCTCCTCTGCCTTTTCTAAATCCAGCTTGAACATCTGGAAGTTCTTGGTTCATGTACTGTTGAAGCCTCGCTTGGAGAATTTTGAGCATTACTTTGCTAGCATGTGAGATGACTGAAAGTGTGCGGTAGTTTGAACATTCTTTGGCATTGCCCTTTTTGGGGATTGAAATGTAAACTAACATTTTCCAGTCCTCTGGCCACTGCTGAGTTTTCCAAATTTGCTGGCATATTTAGTGCAGCACTTTCACAGCATCATCTTTTAGCATTTGAAATAGCTCAACTGGAATTCCATCACTCTACAAGCTTTGTTCATAAGTAAGTGAGGCTTCCCTAAGACCCACTTCCACTTCACATTCCAAATATGTTCTGCGCTCTAGGTTAAGTGATCGACAACATCGTTGTTGTCTGGGTCGTGAAAGCTATTATTTTATATAATTCTTCTGTTTATTCTTGCCACGCTCATTCTTAATTATCTTCTGTTGCTGGTAGGATCCATAACCATTTCTGTCCTTTAATTGGCCCATCTTTACATGAAATATTTCCCTTGGGCATCTCTAATTTTCTTGAGAGATCTCTCTAGTCTTTTCCATTTCTATTGTTTTTCCTCTATTTCTTTGCATTGATCACTGAGGAAGGCTATTTTATTGCTCCTTGCTATTCTTTGGAACTCTGCATTCAAATGGGTATATCTCCTTTTTTCCTTTGCCTTTTGTGTCTTTTCTTTTCTCAGCTGTTTGTAAGGCCTCCTCGGATAACCATTTTGCCTTTTTGCATTTCTTTTTCTTGGGGATGGTCTTGATCACTGCCTCATGTACGGTGTCACAAACCTCCGTGCGTAGTTCTTCAGGAACACTGTCTATCAGATCTAATCCCTTGAATCTATTTCTCACTTCTACTGTATAATCATATGGGATTTGATTTAGGTCATACCTGAATGGCCTAGGGGTTTTCCCCACTTTCTTCAATTGAAGTCTAAATTTGGCAGTAAGGAATTCATTATCTGAGCCACAGTCAGCTCCTGGTCTTGCTTTTGTTGATTGTAGAGAGCTTCTCCATCTTTGGCTGCAAAGAATATAATCAATCTGATTTCGGTTTTGACCATCTGGTGATGTCCATGTGTAGAGATTTCTCTTGTGTTGTTGGAAGAGAGTGTTTGCTATGATCAGTGCCTTCTCTTGGCAATACTCTGTTAACCTTTGCCTTGATTCATTTTGTACTTCAAGGCCAAATTTGCCTGTTACTCCAGGTATCTTGACTTCCTAATTTTGCATTCCAGTCCCCTATGAGGAACAGGACATCTTTTCTGGGTGTTAGTTCTATAAGATCTTGTAAGTCTTCATAGAATCGTTCAACTTAAGTTTCTTCAGCATTATTGTTTGGGGCATAGACTTGGATTACCATGATATTGAATGATTTACTTTGGAAATGAACAGAGATCATTCTGTCATTTTTGAGATTGCATCCAAGTACTGCATTTCGGACTCTTTTGTTGACTATGAGGGCTTACTCCATTTGTTCTAAGGGATTCTTGCCCACAGTAGTAGTTATAATGGTCATCTGAGTTAAATTCACCTCTTCCAGTCCTTTTTAGATCACTGATTCCTAAACTGTCGATGTTCACTCTTGCCATCTCCTGTTTGACCACTTCTGATTTACCTGGATTCATGCACCTACCATTCCAGATTCCTATGCAATATTGTTCTTTACAGCATCAGACTTTACTTCCATCACCAGTCACATCCACAACTGGGCATTGTTTTTGCTTTGGCTCCATCTCCTCATTCTCTCTGGAGTTATTTATCCACTCTTCTCCAGTAGCATATTGGGCACCTACCAGCCTGAGGATTTCCTCTTTCAGTGTTATATCTTTTTGCCTTTTCATACTGTTCATGGGGTTCTCAAGTCAAGAATAATGAAGTGGTTTTCCTTTCCCTTCTCCAGTGGACCACATTGTGTCAGAACTCTCCACCATGATACATTCATCTTGGGTGGCCCTACATGGCATGACTCATAGTTTCACTGAGAAGGCTGTGGTCCATGTGATCAGTTTGATTAGTTTTCTGTAATTGTGAAAATTAAATGCAAAAACAAGAAAGGAAAGGCAACTACATCATTATATGTTCTTTTGATTATAGCATAACTTAGCAAACTGTTCAGTTTATATTCATGCCTGTGTGAGATGATGCTTAATGCATTAAAAGAAGAAAGAGAGAAACAGGATTATGACTATGTAATTTCAAAACATTAGTACTTTCTCTTTAGTGTGATATTACCGGGATGACCCGGAGGGATGGGGTGGGGAGGGAGGTGGAAGGGCGGTTCTGGAAGGGGAAAACATGTACACCCATGGTGGATTCATGTCAATGTATGGCAAAACATATACAATATTGTAAAGTTAAAAAATAGAAAATAAACTAATTTAAACAAAAAAAGAAAGAAATTCAATAGCAAATTAATGGACCTTGAGATTTTGGAATAATTGCCTGAACTAACATTTAAGTTCTGCTTAATATCCTTGACTTCATTCAACTTCCTGGACTCAACCTATTCTTTGCTCTGATTAATTTACACACCTTTTTATCATCCAAAAACTGAACCAAAATCCCTGCATATCTGGATTTACTCTTTTATAATGACTTTTCCTGTGTTGCTTATATTCATAACTTCTCTATAAGACACCTTGGCTCATCAGCACAGCTCAGGCAAGTATTCACCACATTTTTATTCTTCTTCCATTGCATGTATGGATTTGTCCCTTTCTCCATATCCACCACTCTGTTTCATATTTTTACCATTTAGTAATTAAATTACTACAAGATATCCATAAGCAGTTTTTTTTTCTCTCTCTCTCTAGAGACAACCACTCTGAGTATGATTACCTGGTAAAAACACAAAGTGTCCAATTAAATTCAAATTTCAGATAAACAGCAAATAATTTTCATATAAGTCCCAAATATTGCATGGGATGTATTTACACTAAAAATCATTCATTATATGAGATTCAAATTAGCATGGGAGTCATGTGTTAATATTTTCTAAACCTACCAGTACAATAAGCCAGAATTTAATCCCAAATTACACTACAATTAGTAGGGATTTTTCCTTTTCACAGAAATCCAGAGGGTAGTAATGAATTCAGGATGAGTAGAGGAAGCAGGAGCCTCTGAAATGATATTAAAACTATCCAATTTCTTTTGACCTTCACATCTGGCAAGGAAATACTGATAGCACTATAAAGCCAGTCTGTCCATAAAGGTAGGGAAGTATGTAATTATCTACTTTTTTTATGATTTGAGGAGCATTTAGAAATCTGATCAATACCCACTTAATATTTTCCCAATCTCCTCTTTGAAAAGTGCAAATATATCTGGAAGAGTTAACATTTTCTATAATTGAAGGAATATATTTTTGAGAGGAATAACATAACATTTTAAGAGAATACATTTTATCGTGTGCTTTCCCATTAGAACAAAAGTGTAGGGAAGTGGTAGAGCATGAGACTGCGGGGTGGGAGATCCACTATAAAAGTTAGGAAAGGGTGGAGAAAAGGATGATTGAATTGTGCCAGACACAAACTCCAGACACCTCACAAAGATGCCCAAGCTGTGGTCTTGTTATAAAGCCAGGTCAAAAAACTTGGCCTTGGGGAGCGATAAATTGGGAGATCGGGATTGACATATACCCACTTCTTTTAATAACACAGATGACTAATAAGAACCTGCTGTATGGCACAGCAGAGAAGGCGATGGCACCCCACTCCAGTACTCTTGCCTGGAAAATCCCATGGACGGAGGGGCCTAGTAGGCTGCAATCCATGGGCCCGCGAAGAGTCAGACACGACTGAGTGACTTCACTTTCACTTTTCACTTTCATGAATTGGAGAAGGAAATGGCAACCCACTCCAATGTTCTTGCTTGGAGAAACCCAGGGATGGGGGAGCCTTGTGGGCTGCTGCCTATGGGGTAGTACAGAGTCGCACAGAGTTGCACATGACTGAAACGACTTAGCAGCAGCAGTATGGCACAGAGAACTCTACTCAGTACTCTGTAATGACCTATACGGGAAAAGAATCTAAAAAGAGTGAATACATGTATAACTGATTCACTTTGCTGTACACCTGAAACTAACACAACATTGTAAATCAACTATACTCCAATACATTTTTTTTAATAGCTTTGTTTTAGAAGTGGCAGTACTGTACAGAAATAAAGAGTGCACACTCTGGAACCACCCTGCCTGGAACTGAATCTCCAATCTACCTCTTTTGCAAAATGATGATATTAGTACCTAGCTCACAGAGTTTTCTGTACTCATGTGTACATGAGATGATAAATGTAGTGAGATGAGTATCTGACACATAGGAAGTGCTATACATTTTGGCAGTTGTGTGGGTATTGGCATTACCAAGTACATTTTTTTAAACTCATTCCTTTTATTCTTAATGTCTATTTTTTCTAACTGTCAGGGGAGTGTGTAATTTCCTTGGTTCTGTCTCGCCAAGGCAAAAATTTGAAGCGGTGGACGGACCAGTGTTACCCCTCCGTGTTATAGCTCAGTTTTATTTGCAAGCAAAGGAAAATACATCCTCGAGGCGTGAGGGTAGGCCACCAACTCAAAAGACACAAAGAGAAGAGAGGCGCCACCCCCCCAACCCCACCCCCCAACTCAATTTTGACTCCTCATTTTATGTTTTTTTCTCCTCCCTCTGGGCCTGCCTTATGTAAATTGGGCTAGCCAGGAGGACTGTTTGTTTTACCTGAGGTCCTCACTTCCCTCCTTGGATCTTCCTTTGTTCTATTTTCACAGGCTTTGCCCTTCTTTGTCTTTTAGCCACCTCCATTTTGGACTCCTTTTTCCTATTCTAACTACCTAACATAATTATAGATGTCATGAGGGTACACATCTAATATATTTAACAGACTAAAAAAGACCTTGTATTACTTTGCTGTGCAAAAAGTATATCACAGCAAAAAAAGGTGTGTGTGTGTGTGTGTGTGTGTGTGTGCATGTGTGTGTGTATAACTGAATCACTCTGCTGTACAGTAGAAATGAACACAACATTGTAAATCAACTACATGTCAATAAAATAAATTTTTTAAAAATATTAGGGCAAATATTTACCTCCAGTATCATCTTGAGTATTTCATCCCCCAACACAACAACCCCCAGACACAAATATTGGACATAGTCTCTCAAACTTGTCTTTTTCTAGTCTTGAAACACAATATGTCACCATGACCATTATCAAAACTATAATGAAAAGTCCTTACAGGAATTCATTTGAAAGCATGGCCTTCATATACAGAGAGGATATCATCAAAAGACAGTTCCTCATCTCTGAGCTAGTTTCCTCAGCAAACAAAGGTGCAAACTCTGGCTCCCTTTGGTATCAGAACCCTGCTTCCCTACTCATCCAATACACTCTGGCCCTGTCCACACTACCCAACATAGCCTCCCCAGTCACGTGTTCCCCTCAACTGTCTTCACTGTTAAACTCGCAGGGGTAACTGCCTCCAGGAGTTATACAGAGAGGATATCATCAAAAGACAGTTCCTCATCTCTGAGCTAGTTTCCTCAGCAAACAAAGGTGCAAACTCTGGCTCCCTTTGGTATCAGAACCCTGCTTCCCTACTCATCCAATACACTCTGGCCCTGTCCACACTACCCAACATAGCCTCCCCAGTCACGTGTTCCCCTCAACTGTCTTCACTGTTAAACTCGCAGGGGTAACTGCCTCCAGGAGACAAAGTCCCTGCACAAACATGGATATATATGAAAATTAAATGCAAAGACAAGAAAGGAAATACACAAATATTTTCATTGTATGTTCTTTTGATTATAGCCTAACTTAGTAAACTGGTCATGGTTTATGTTCATGCCTGTATGAGATGATGCTTAATGCATTAAAAGAAGAAAGAAAGAAACAGGGTGTCAGGTTTTTTAATTTAAAATTACTTGATTTATATTCATATCTCTTTCTTTTTGGGTCATCTTGATGTTTTGGTCTTTAGAAGAAAAGGTCAGATGTTAAAGCATAGCTACAACAGGCACCACTGATTATTTTCTTTTCTTAGAAAAGAAAGATTATGCCAGAAAACAGTATTTCTTTTGACAAATAATAAAGAATTCAGATGAACATTGCTAGCTGCTCTGAGTGTAGCTGTACTACAAAATGATACAATGACACTTTCTGGTAGGCTGTCAGTTTTTTCCAATTCAGTCATGATAATATGTCTCCCAAGTTGGCACTAAAGAGATACGAAAATTGAACAGGCTTCAAAATGACAACACATACCATGCTCAAAGCAAACAAAATTCCATCCTATTTTACAACCTACCTACCTTTTTATCTCAGCCTTATTATCTTTTTGGTTCCCAAAGACTGGATTTTCTGTGTCCTATCTCCATGCTGCACTAGTCTATCTCTGCATCCCATCAAAATACAAGGCAGGTTGTAAACATGCTATGTAATTCTGCAGTGTATATTACCTACAGTTTGTCACCTCTCCCAAGTCTCTGCATCCTCAACACTTAGGTATGGTTTCCATCTGCTACTCCTTAAATACCAATTGCTACACTATTATAGAATCTCAAATACCCCATCAATAAAGATTATCCAAGATTTTTCAGGTTAAAGGTTCTAGAAATCTCCTATCCCTTAAACCTTGCTCAGCAAAAAAGCCAACTTGTACACAGTGTTTTGAAAGTCAATGATGTATTTATTGAAAATCTACCTTCTGAAAACTGTGCTGCCTGAAAGGCCACACAAAGCTTGTAAGAGAACAACAGTAGAAGAGAATCACGATTGCTCAAGCTATCAATTGATTATAGGTTTTGTGTGCATTGTAATGAAATTATATGAATATTTTCACACATATATCATGTATATTTCAAGGTATTAAGGTACTTTTGAAAAATAAATATATATTCTACTCCAGATCTGTTGCCTAAAAGAAGAGATGTGAGTTTCTTAAGAAGATCTGGGATCTTACTACTTTTCCAAATTTTCAACCAATCTTCTTATTTCTATTTAAAAACCAGAATCTTTGCCTCTAGAATTAACTGCTGCCTTTAGTTTCTGAGTTTTTCTATTGTATTACAGAATTCACTTCTCCCTGTGCAGGTGTTTGAGTTTCATCTCTTTAAGTGTTATGTTATGTTATGCTATGTTACATTACATTACATTGTGTTATGTTATGTGAAAGTCCCTCAGTTGTGTCCGACTTGGGATTTTCGAGACCAGAATACTGGAGTGGGTAGCTGTTCCCTTCTCCATGGGATCTTTCCAACCCAGAGATAGAACCCAGGTCTCCCACATTGCAAGTGGATTCTTTACCAGCTGAGCCACCAGGGAAGTAGTCATTCTGTTACATAAATTATTGCTCATCCATTTGCCTTCCATCTCCCAAAATTTGTGGATGTGTCTAGTCTTCTGGGTTTCCTTTCCCATTCTCTTTGTGGTTTTCTACTTTTTTAATTGCTTTTACTATCCATGATTTTATGCGTTTCAAGAAGTGGTTCAGATAAACACACATATAAACTGATGTGTTTATCTAGAAATCCCATTGAAGTACTTTAGTTATGGGAATAACACGGTCAGATATACATTCCATAAAGGCTAATGCAGGCTGTAGGGTGGACTGAATAGTTTTGAAGAAGGCAAGATTGGAAACAAGTAGACGAGCTGGAAAAGATAAGTAGAGACTGAACTTAGGATGTAAAGGAGGTGTCATATATGAAAAATGCTTATTATTATTAAGGAGATAGGATTATTAGGAAGTAGTTTCAAATTGAATATGAAAGTCTATATTTCCACTACAGGTGGACCTAAAGGAAAGGGTGAGTATGTATGTAGAGACCTGGGAGACATGGCAAAGCTTGGGTAAAGAAGTATGATTTCCACGTTAGATATGTTGATTTAAGGGACCAGTGGGCTATGCAGAGATACCCAGTAGACACTTGGCCACACCGAACTGAAATTCTGAGGAGAGGTCTAGGCTAAAAATACAGAATTTAGAGCCACCTAAATAGATATGCTGTAACTTGTCAGAAATAAAGTTTCTCCATTTTAATATTAAAAATATGTTATTAAATAGAGATAATGAGATCTTTTCTCTATTTCAGTGACTTGAGATCTCCCAGAAATGGTAACACATGTATACAAAACATCATTTTAGGAAAGCAGTCTCAGGTGCACATAAAAGCATTATGCATATCATACCCAATTTTGTCCATGAATAACATTCATCTAATAATACTGTCATATCTTATAATCAGATGAATCAGTTGAAATCTGGCTCTCACCACATTCGTCACCAGGACTGAATCTGGACATATAACTATCTAAGCACGTGTCTACCTACCCCCTCACTTAACTAGATGCCTCTCCCAAAGATATGTGCTCACTCAAATAAATAATCAGGTTGAAATATAGTTAAGATTATATGTTAATCTTCTTATGGCAGCAAAGTAATTACACAGCCCTACCAGTCTTTGCTCTAATGTTATTTAGAAAGATTATAAAAAAGACATCTCTTTTATGTTGCATAAATTCTGATTTATCCCATACTTATGAAAATATTTTTTTCCTTGTGGCAGAACCAATAAAAAAAGTTCCACATTTTTCAAGGGAGTGGTGGATTCTTCAGTTTTACTTATTATTATTATAAAGCACTTTCATGTGCTCAAAGGAATTTTCTTTTATTATAAATAATGTCATGTCTTTGAGAGTAGGGAACAATAAATTTTACCATTAAGAAAATAGTACAGAACTGCTATTAAATTCTAAATTGCAAATTTTTATCTCTGAACAGAAATCACCTCATGGCAAAATTCAGTGCAATTCATTCATCCCCCATTGTTGTCTTTAGTTTCCCAAATATTCTTTTTAAGAAGATCTTTTAATGTGAAGTGATTTTATTAAATTATATTTAAATACAGATAAGGAGAAGTATGTTCATTCACTTCTGATTACAGTAATAGTTGAGTTTTCATGTAGGTGCTTTTGCTTTGGTGAGCTGTCAAGAGACCCCCAATTTCAGCTGTGCAACAAGCAGCCTCACTACTTGGCATCTACCCATGAGATCTTACATGGTGCAGAAAGCTAATGATAATTTGTTATCTTTTTAGGCTTGGGTCAAAGTCTTGGATTCTCATCTACCTGCCAACCTTGCATAATGAAAAATGAGGGTGATATAATCAGAATTATAAATTTTTATCCCTCTGGGTTCTTTTTGCTCTTTTCTCAAAGCCTATACTTCTAAGACAACCCCTATTACACCACACCAGGAGGCATGTCTTTTTCTTTCACTTCTTTCCTCTTCTTTTTCTCTTCACAATCTGTAATGTTCTTTTTGTCCGGTTAACAGAGATTTTAACTGAACAAGAGCACAATTTCAACAATGATTTTCAATTAAAATTATGAATTCCAAACTACTCATGATCAACTAAGTCTTTAAGCTGATTTACTTGAAAACAAATGATTAAAATCATACATAACAGTACTTGGCAGAAATGAATTTCATGGCATATATAATTCCTGACATCAACATGTTCATTCTTCTAATGCCTTATTCATTAAAAAACAATGGAAAGTTTTTTTGTTGCTGATCGGCACAGAATTATTTTCTTTTCAAGAGTCAAACTGAGGTCATAGGTATGAGTGTACATAGCTAATGTGTTCTCTGTAAGTGCACACTTTGCTGTATCTGCTGTATAGATTTTCTATAACCTCATATATGCAGATCCTAATTAATCCAGAGACTTGCGGATAGGGGAACTTACAGTATAGTAGAGCACAAATCATAGAAGAGTCACAGATGATAAGGAAAAAGCATTTGATAAAAAATAGATATGTATGTACATATAACTGAATCACTGGCTATAGATCTGAAAACTAACACAGCATTGTAAATCAACTATACTTCAATTAAAAAAAAAATAGAGTAACAGGCGAGAAAACACAGCCCAGAAGGCTGAAATTCTAAGGTTAAAGTCTTACTCTTATGCATACAAAGCTAAATCTTTCTTCTTATTTATTGTTATTTACTGGGATGTAATGCTCTAGAGAAAAATGATATAAAATTAAAATCACTTCCAAGCCCAGTATTGATCATTAAAGCACTAATCTTAAAAGAAATCTTTACCCATGGTAAGATTTGCCATGTGTCCGTTTTATAAAACCAAAAATTCCTCTCTTATTTATCTAACACCAAATATACAAGCACAGGTTGAAAGAGTAAGATAAGTATATCTGCTCTAAAAACTCATTACTGAATTTCAGTTTTCACTAAAATGTATTCCTGGCTGAAATGCAACACACATAATTATCTTCATACCTTCGCACATAAAGCAGGAGGATGTGAAGGTTTTGCTTAATATTTTTTCTCCTGTAATTGACATTTAATCTTACTGCATTGTGGTCAGAAAAGATGCTTGGAATGATTGCAATTTTTTTGAATTTACTAAGGCTAGATTTATGGCCCAGGATGTGATCTATCCTGGAGAGGGTTCCATGTGCACTTGAGAAAAAGGTGAAATTCATTGTTTTGGGGTGAAATGTCCTATAGAAATCAATTAGGTCTGACTGGTCAATTGTATCGTTTAAAGTTTGTATTTCCTTGTTAATATCTGTTTAGTTGATCTATCCATAGGTGTGAGTGGGGTATTAAAGTCTCCCACTATTATTGTGTTATTGTTAATTTCCCCTTTCATACTTGTGAGCATTTTCCTTACATATTGCAATGCTCCTATGTTGGGTGCATATATATTTATAATCGTTATATCTTCTTCTTGGATTGATCCTTTGATCATTATGTAATGTCCTCCTTTGTCTCTTTTCACAGCATTTATTTCAAAGTCTATTTTATCTGATATGAGTATCACTACTCCTGCTTTCTTTTGGTCTCTATTTGCATGGAATATCTTTTTCCAGCCCTTCACTTTCAGTCTGCATGTGTCCCTTGTTTCAAGGTGGGTCTCTTGTAGACAACATATATAGGGGTCTTGTTTTTGTAACCATTCAGCCAGTCTTTGTCTTTTGGTTGGGGGCAGTCAGCCCATTTACATTTAAGGTAATTATTGATAAGTACAATCCCATTGCCACTTACTTTGTTGTTTTGGGTTCGAGATTATACACCCTTTCTGTGTTTCCTGTCTAGAGAAGGTCCTTTAGCATTTGTTGGAGAGCTGGTTTGGTGGTACTGAATTCTCTCAGCTTTTGCTTGTCTGTAAAGCTTTTGATTTCTCCTTCATATTTGAATGAGATCCTTGCTGGTTACAGTAATCTGGGTTGTAGGTTTTTCTCTTTAATCACTTTAAGTATGTCCTGCCATTCCCTTCTGGCCTGAAGAGTTTTTGTTGAAAGATCAGGTGTTATCCTTATGAGAATCCCCTTGTGTGTTATTTGTTGTTTCTCCCTTGCTGCTTTTAATATTTGTTCTTTGTGTTTGATCTTTGTTAATTTGATTAATATGTGTCTTGGGGTGTTTTGCCTTGGGTTTATCCTGTTTGGGACTCTCTGGGTTTCTTGGACTTGGGTGGCTATTTCCTTCCCCATTTTAGGGAAGCTTGCAACTATTATCTCCTCAAGTATTTTCTCATGGTCTTTCTTTTTGTCTTCTTCTTCTGGGACTCCTGTGATTCGAATGTTGGGGCCTTTAACATTGTCCCAGAGGTTTCTGAGGTTGTCCTCATTTCTTTTAATTCTTTTTTCTTTTATCCTCTCTGCTTCATTTACTTCTACCATTCTATCTTCTGCCTCACTTATCCTATCTTCTGCCTCCGTTATTCTACTGTTGGTTCCCTCCAGAGTGCTTTTGTACTCAGCTATTGCATTATTCATTATTGATTGCCTCTTTTTTATTTCTTCTAGGTCCTTGTTAAACATTTCTTGCATCTTCTCAATCCTTGTCTCCAGGCTATTTATCTGTAACTCCATTTTGTTTCAAGATTTTGGATCATTTTCACTATCATTATTCGGAATTTCTTACCAGGTGGATTCCCTATCTCTTTCTCTTTTGTTTGGTTTGGTGGGCATTTATCCTGTTCCTTTACCTGGTGAGTATTTCTCTGCCTTTTCATTTTGTTTATATTGCTGTGTTTGGGGTGACCTTTCCGTATTCTGGCAGTTTGTGGTTCCTCTTTATTGTGGAGGAGGTTCCTCACTGTGGGTGGGGTTGGACGGGTGGCTTGTCAAGGTTTCCTGTTAGGGAAGTTTGTGTCAGTTTTCTGGTGGGTGGAGCTGGATTTCTTCTCTCTGGAGTGCAATGAAGTGTCCAGTAGTGAGTTTTGAGATATCAATGGGTTTGGTGAGACTTTGGGCAGCCTGTATATTGAAGCTCAGGGTTATGTTCCTGTGTTTCTGGAGAATTTGCGTGGTATGTCTTGCTCTGGAACTTGTTGGCCCTTGGGTGGTGCTTGATTTCAGTGTAGGTATGGAGGCTTTTGATGAGATCCTATCAATTAATGTTCCCTGGAGTCAGGAGTTCTCTGGTGTTCTCAGGATTTGGACTTAAGCCTCCTGCCTCTGGTTTTCAGTCTTATTCTTACAGTAGCCTCAAGACTTCTCCATCTATACAGCACCGATGATAAAACATCTAGGTTAATGATGAAAAGTTTCTCCACAGTGAGGGACACCTGGAGAGGTACACAGAGTTACATGGAGAAGAGAAGAGGGAGGAGGGACCAGAAGGTCCCTCCAGAGGTGATCAGAAGGAGAAAAGGGGGAATCAAAAGGAGAGAGACAGATCCAGCCAGTAATCAGTTCCCTAAGTGTTCTCCACAGCCCAGAACACACAAAGAAATTCACAGAGTTGGGCAGAGAAGAGAAGGAGGAGGGAGGAGACAGAGCTGACCTGGTGGAGAAAAGGGAGAGTCAAAAAGGGGGAGAGAGCAATCAAGCCAGTAATCTTGCTTCCAAGTAAAAATGGGTACTGAAGATCGGGTTCCTAAAGGTACAAAATTGATAACAAATACCAAAAAACAAAGTTTAGAAATCTAGAGTAGAGGTTAGATTCTCAAAAATACAATATTAAAAAAACAAAACAAAGTCACAAAAATTATAAATATATATATATATATATATATATATATGAAGTTTGCTTTAAAAATAGGGTCTTTTTTTGGTAAGGTAATAGTAGGTTATAAAAATGAAAAATAAGAAATAATGGAGGACTTAAAAATAAAAAATTAAAAAAAAATTTTAAATGATAATAGTAAAAATATATCTAGGACTTTCTCTGGAGCTGTTGTGGACAGTGTGGGCTCAGTTCATTTTCAGATAGTTCCTTGATCTGGCTTATACTTCTCAAGATCTATAGGCCCCTTCCTATGTAGTCAGTGCTAACTACAGGGTTTTAATCTATTGTACCTGTCACTTCCAAAATAGTTCCTTCTGTTTATTTTAGCTTCTTCTGTTTGTTGGTCTCTTCAGTGTCTAATTTCCGCCCTGACACAAAGGGGCAGTGGTGGTCACTTTTCTTTTTTAGGCTCATTTGTTCAGTCGTGCTGTGGGGAGGGAGGAACACTGCAAACAAATATCACTGGCATGCGTAGTGAGTGCTCGCAGTGTCTTGGCCACACTGGGTTTGCCCCCGCTCATGCGGTATGTGCTTTCCCAGTCTACACTGCTCAGGCTCTAGGTCACTCTGCTGGGAACTGTCTGAGGTGGGCCCTGGGTTGCGTGCTCTTCACAGGTCTAAGCCACTCAGGTTCAGGTTCTCGGGTACTCCATAAAGGCGCAGACTTGGTTGGGCCTGCCTTTTGTGCCCTTCCGAGGTCCGAGCAGCTCAGGTGACCAGGTGCTTGGAAAGCACTGCTGCCCCCATTTGGAGGCTGCGTCTTATCGCCTCCCCCATCCCAGCCACTGTTTTCTGGGTGTACAATGGGCGTGCCTTCTCAAGTGTGCCGTGTGTCTCTTCTGGGGAGCTGATCTCTGGCTGCAACCCTCCCGGCGGATGTCAACCATCCAGAATCCCAAGAAGTCTTGGTTAGCAACGAAGACTGCTTGCAGTTTGGTAGAGGATGCCTCTCTGTGGCCGCGATTGCCCCTTTCCGGCTCTGGCTGCCCTTGCCTGCCTGTCTCCCGCAGGGGATGGGCCAGTCTGCAACCAGCTAGCTCTGCTCAGTCCTTTGTTCTGTGAGCGGCCCTGGCAGTGTCTTAGGTTAGGGCTTTTCCAGGGATAGCTATCCCACAGTCTGGGTTGCTCTCTCTAGTTCCCTCAGATTGCCCTCAGGGCATTCAGGCCCGGTCCTTACCCTAAGCAGTGCAGCCCACACCTCCTTGTCCAGCCCCTACTTGCTAGTGGTGGATGTGAGCATCTGAGCTGCTTCTCCGCTGGGAGTTGCCATTAGGCAGGTAATCTGTGGGTTTTAATTATTTATTTATTTATTTATTTTCCCTCCCATTTATGTTGCCCTCTGAGATTCCAAGGCTCGCCACAGACCCGCTGGTGAGAGTGTTTCCTGATGTTTGGAAACTTCACTCTTTTTTAAGACTCCCTTCCGGGGACTGATCTCCGTCCCTACCTCTTCTGTCTCTCTTTTTATCTTTTATATTTTGTCCTACCTCCTTTTGAAGATAATTGGCTGCCTTTCTCGGTGCCTGATGTCCTCTGCCAGCATTCAGAAGTTGTTTTGTGGTATTTGCTCAGCGTTCAAATGTTCTTTTGATGAATTTATGGGAGAGAAAGTGGTCTCCCTGTCCTATTCCTCCACCATCTTAGGACCGCCCTCTCCAATTTTCTTGAAAACATCTCTACTCTTTCCCATTCTGTTGTTTTCCTCTATTTTTGCATTGTTCATTTAAGAAGACCTTCGTATCTCTCCTTGTTATTCTCTGGAACTCTGCATTCAGTTGGGTATATCTTTCCCTTTTTCCCTTGCCTTTCACTTCTTTTCTCAGCTGTTTCTAAGACCTACTCAGACAACCACTTTACCTTCTTTCATTTCTTTCTTTTTTTTTTTTTTTTGAAATGGTTTTGGTCACTTACTCCTGTACAATGTTATGAACCTTCATTCATAGTTCTTCAGGCATTCTCTCTATCAGATCTAATCCCTTGAATCTATCTGTCACTTCCACTGTATAATTGTAAGGGATTTAATTTAGGTCATGCACAAATGGCCTACTGGTTTTCCCTACTTTCTTCAATTTAAGTCTGAATTTTGCAATAAGGAGTTCATGATCTGAGCATGGTCAGCTCCCAGTCTTACTTTTTCTAACTGTATAGAGCTTCTCCATTTTCTGCTGCAAAGAACATAATGAATCTGATTTTGGTATTGACCATCTGGTGATGTCCACATGTAGTTGTCTCTTGTGTTGTTGGAAGAGGGTGTTTGCTATAACCAGTGTGTTCTCTTGACAAAACTCTGTTAGCTTTTTTCCTGCTTCATTTTGTACTCCAAGGCCAACTTGCCTATTATTCCCAGTATCTCTTGTCTTCCTAGTTTTTTCTTCCAATCCCCTATGATGAAAAGGACATTTTTGGTGTGTTAGTTCTAGAAGATCTAGTAGGTCTTCATAGAAACTGGTCAATTTCAAACTTCTTTGGCCTTAGTGGTTGGGGCACAGACATGGATGCACCCAAGTACTGCATTCAGACTTTTTGTTGACTATGAGTCACTCCATTTCTTCTAAGGGATTTTGCCCCAGTAGTAAAATATAATGGTCATCTGAAAATGATTCCAGTCCCATTTTAGATGTCAACTCTTGTCATCTCTCTTGCTTGACACAGCGCCAATCTACCTTGATTCATAGGACCTAACCATGTCCCAACTTCCTATGCAAAATTATTCTTACAACATCAGACTTTACTTTCACCACCAGACACATTCACAATTGAGCAGCATTTTCACTTTGGTCCAGCCAGTTCATTCTTTCTGGAGCTATTATCAATTGCCTTCTACTCTTCTCCCGTAGTGTGAAAAAAGGAGGACACCTTCTGACCTGGCAGGGCGCTCATCTTCTGGTGTCGTATCTTTTTTGCCTTTTCATATTGTTCATGGGGTTCTCGCAGCAAGAATACTGGAGTGGTTTGCTACTCCCTCCTCCAGAGGACCATGTTTTGTTAGAACTCTTCACTATGACCCGACTGTCTTGGATGGCTCTGCAAGACATGGCTCACTGATTTAAACAAGTCCCTTCACCATGACAAGGCTGTGATCCATGAAGGGGAGCATCTGTGTAGATGGATAATATTTATCTATCACCTATCTATCTATTCTGATGGTATTATTAATATCTGACAAAGCTAATCCCTATGAAGCATTCTCATTTTCATAGGTTTCTTAAATATTGTCAGGCATTATTTCTTCCATTTGAACTTAAAAATTCCATCTAATTTCAACTTAAAGATATTCAGGATAGTGTGTGAGTGCATGTGCACATGTTTGCATGTGTGTTTTAGTGTATTACATTTCACTAGGATGTAACTGACATTTTAAAATATTCTTTTTATAAAGAAATATGGCATCGCTTTCCATTTGGAGATACCTGTTTTAAATCTTTCAACAAAATGTTATATCTATTTTCATGTAGGTCTTATAAGTTTCTTTACTAAATTTAATCTCAGGTATTTCATATTTTTATTATTATTACAAATGTGATATATTTTCCATGTGGTTTTCTAACTACTTATTCCTAGTATAAATAAAAGCTATTTATTTTCTATAGTTAGAGTTTATCCTTTTTACTTTATAAAATTAACTTGCAAATACTTCTGTGTTTTATTGTCTTTTGGATTAGCAATACATACAACTGCATGACACGCTTGTATACGTCTCTTTATTTCCAAGATTTGTATCACTTCTTCACTCTTTCATGCATTAGCCAGATCTCCAAAATAATACTTACTATTGCTTAAAATGAACACTCCTGACTTGATCCTGACTTTAATGGGAATTTAATAACTTTAGTATATCTCACTTTATAATATTTCTATGGTTCGTGATAAGTAGTTTTACTATGATAATGTTTTCTAGTCCAAATATACCCAGAGATGGTTTTAGAAATGCTGGCTTAATTTTAGTAAACAGAATTTACACATTTACTGATATAACTATATTGTCTTTCTCCTTCAATTGGGGGCGTAGTGAATTATGTTCATAGATTTCCTCATGTTGAAGCATCTTTATTTTTCTATAAACTGTGTGCAATTATGGGGTATTTTCCTTTAATGAACTGATTTGATCTGTTAGTATTTCATTTAGAATCTGGTAGAAAAATAAGAATAAAGTAGAAGAATAAGGTTTGTAGTACATTAGAAATATAATTCCCAGGTTATAGATAAAAAAAAAAAATCAGAAACTCTTTGGTGGGTCCTAGACATGAGCATTTTTCAAAAGTTCAGCAAATGATTATACTGTGTACCTAGCACTGAGTACCACTGACCTACTTTTCTTTTTTGTGCTTATCAGTTTTGGTATTATGTTTATCTGTAAAAAATGAATCAGGCAAATCTTACCTTTTTGAAATAACAGGGATTATTTGTAAAATGGGAATTTTTTCTTTTTGAATTTTTTATAAAAACAACTTGGACCTGTTGCCTTTTGAAGGCAAATTTAAATTGGTCAATTAATATATGAAATGCTGTTCAATTTTATTCGTTCAAAAGTGCAAATCAAAATGATGATATACCATTTCCATCCTACACCTTGTTGAGCAGCATTTCAAAACTTAATAACTTTCAGTGCAGTTAAAGTATAGAGAAACAGACACTCACATATTTTTGGTGTGAGAAAGAATTGCTAAACATTGTAGAAAATACTCTGGCCAAATCTATTAAAAGTTATATATAAAACCATTTACCCACCAATCCCATTAGCTATCCTGCTTATCGTATAGAATATCCATCACTGAGGAGTAGTAAAGGAAATTATACTATGGGATATCATGCAGCTACAAAAAGCTAGATAAAAATTATATGCAGGAATCAATCAGGTATAGAAGTGAAAATAATAATTTGTGGGCCTCCCTGGTGGTTCAGTGGCAGAGAATCTGCCTGCCAAATTAGGATACAAGAGTTTGATTCCTGATCTGGAAGATCCCACATGGCATGGAGCAACTAAGCCTGCAAGCCACAACTACTGAAGCCTGCATGCTATAGAGCCTGGGAGCTGCAAGTACTAAGCCCAGGTGCCACAACTACTGAAGCCTATGCACCATAGAGTTTATGCTCCGACAACAAGAGAAGCGACCACAGTGAGAAGCCTACACATCATGACTACAGAGTAGCCCCCATTCCCCACAACTAGAGAAAGCCCAAGCAGCAACAAAGACCCAGCACAGAAAAAATAATAAATAAATAATAAATAATACTAAAAAACAATTTGCAAAAATGAATTTTCCAAAAGATAATATATGCATGTATATGTGTGCATGAACATAGAAGGCATGAAACTGGACACCCCAAACTCTTAACATTGGTTATATAGAAGGGAATAGCAAAAGAATTGCAGTGGGGTGGAAGATTATTAATTTTTTTATTTTATATGCTTTGTAAGCATTATTATTTTGTACTTTCAATCTAATGAGGAAGTTAAAGATAAAGCAAAAGAAACAATTAAGAAATCAACTCTGCTGAAATGAGTAAAAAATTTTAAGTCTCCTTGCATACACAAATCACTCTTCTCTTTCCCTAATCTCTGGTAACAGTTTTTGGATATTCTTCAGAAAACATTTTTTCATATAACTGCAAATATATATCTTATACCAGAGTGAGTGAGGGAAAATTCAACAGTGTGATGTGGGATAAATTAAGGAAAAAGCTTTACTGGGGAAGCTAAGTGATAGCAAGAAGAATCATGAGGTTTTTCCTCCATTGACATCCAACAGAGAAACCCACTGTCTGTCGGAAATACCATGGCTGTGCTCCAGGAAAGGGACCAGGCCCACTGCTGCTCCCTATTTGGGGGGATGTCAGCACAAAAATGGCTTTTCTAGAGACAGGAAAAAATATTGTGAGCTCCAACAGAGAAGGGTGTGAGTGCCAGCTGTTTAAGAAGTGCTGAAAAACCCCAGATGCAAAGCATCTAGACAGCCTGGAACCCATGGTAACATACAAACCCTCAAGCTGGAGAGAAGCCATTAGGCCAATGGGAATCTGGGTTGTGGAGCTGCTCATGCAATTTGGACAAAAGTGGTCCTCAGGTAGCCCAGCAACCCCAAAGGAGCTCCCTTTTGGGTGTTGCTCCCAGCATTCTTGGACCGGATAGTTACTAATGGGATCACACTATGCTGTGGCTTACAGTTTTCACTTAATATATTTTAGATATCACCCCATAACTGCATAAGCAGAGCTAACTCATTTTTCTACTACTGCATTATATTAGTATATCATAATTTATTTAAATAATCCCCTATTGATGGACATTTAAATTTTTCAGTTTACTATTACTGCAGATAACGCTGCAATGAACATCCCTGTGGGTATATTTGGCACACTTTTACAAGTTTATCATTTAGTTAAATTCCTAATTGTGGAATTGAGAGATTCAAGTGATTTCGAATTTTAATAGTTATTGCAAAATAGCTCTCTAAAAATGTTGCTCAGTTTATACTACTATCAAGCATACATAGAGCATCTGCTTCCTGTACCTCTCCAATAATAGGTATTATGTTTTTTAATCATGATATTTATTATCTTTTTAAATCTGATCTAGGTGACATGGAATTACATTGCTGTTTTACTTTGCAACCCTTTAATTATGAACAAAGTTGAGCATCATTTCATATGTCTCTTCTCAATTTATATTTCCATTCCTGTAAGCAGCCTATTTCTATGATGTTGCCCATCATTTTGCTTATTGGCATATAGGAGTAGCTTGTAAATTTTTAAAAAAATCGTCCTCTGTCATATGTACACAAATTATTTTCCCAGTTAGATTTTTAGACTTCTTCCCTTTTTCACTACAACATATTTTCATTGTTTTTTATTTTAATTTTTATATAGACAAATGTATGGCTTTTGAGTTTTTATGTCCTAGTCATAAACTTCTACCAAATTTCAAGATATAAATACACAAATTCACTTTTTTTCAGTACTTTCATGACTTATCTTATATTTAAGTATTTGATTCACCTTAAATTTGTTTTAGTGCAAATCAAGAGGTAAGAATCAATGTTTATTTATTTTCCTCTTGTCTCAAAACCATTTATCCTTTCTCTATTGCCAAGATATGACTGTGTTAATATAGATCAAATTTCCACATATTATATTGATCTTTTTATGGACTCTTTATTGTAATCCATTTACTTCTTATATAGTTCTTTTGCAGTGCCCAGCTGTGTTAATTATTGCAGTTTCAAAATATATATTAATATATATTAGGAATTCTCATGTACTCTGAATCATGTCTACACATAGCTACTGATGAAATTAAATTTTCTAAAAGATTTGTTGTGGTGAAACAACCTTTATTTCTTTGTTTTACACTACGCCAAATAAATAGTTTAATTTTTTTAAGCTTTTAAACCAGCTGTTTTGTTTGATATAATATAAAATTAACATCTTCTAGAATTTTGACCCTTTATACAATCTGCATATACAACTTACCCCTTCTAATATCAACCTTAATCTTGTTTTGCTCTGGTTTTTTATGGAAAGTTCTTTGAATGAGCTACAGTCTTACTTATGTTGATGTGTACAACCAAAATGTTAAGACCTATGGTCTCCTAGGCTAACAGAGTTTTGCCAAGAGAACACACTGGTCATAGCAAACACCCTCTTCCAAAAACACAAGAGAAGACTCTAAACATGGACATGACCAGATGGTCAATATCAAAATCAGATTGATTATATTCTTTGCAGCTGAAGATGGAGAAGCTCTATAAAGTCAGCAAAAACAAGACAGAAAGCTGACTGTGCTCAGCTCATGAATTCCATATTGCCAGATTCAGACTTAAAATGAAGAAAGTAGGGAAAATCACTAGATCATTCAGGTATGACCTAAATCAAATCCCTTAAGATTATACAGTGGAAGTGACAAATAGATTCAAGGAATTAGATATGATAGAGTGCCTGAAGAATTATGGACGGAGGTTTATGACATTGTACAGAAGGCAGGAATCAAGACCATCCCCAAGAAAAAGAAATGAAGAAAGGCAAAATGGCTGTCTGAGGAGGCCTTACAAATAGCTGTGAAAAGAAGAGAAGTGAAAGGCAAAGGAGAAAAGGAAAGATATACCAATTTGAATGCAGAGTTCCAAAGAATAGCAAAGAGAGATAAGAAAACCTTCCTCAGTGGTCAATGCAAAGAAATAGAGGAAAACAATAGACTGGGAAAGACTAGAGATCTCTTCAAGAAAATTGGAAATGCCAAGGTAACATTTCATGCAAAGATGGGCACAATAAAGGACAGAAATGGTATGGACCTAACAGAACAAGAAGATATTAAGAAGAGGTGGTAAGATTACACAGAAGAACTATACTAAAAAGATCTTCATGACCCAGATAATCACAATGGTGTGATCACTCACAAAAGCCAAACATTATGGAATGTGAAGTCAGGAGGGCCTTAAGAAGCGTCACTGTGAACAAAGCTAGTGGAGGTGATGGAATTCCAGTTGAGCTATTTCAAATCCTCAAAGATGATGCTGTGAAAGTGCTGCACTCAACATGTCAGCAAATTTGGAAAACTCAGCAGTAGCCACAGGACTGGAAAAAGTCAGTTTTCATTCCAATCCCAAAGAAAGGCAATGCCAAAGAATGCTCAAACTACTATACAACTGTACTCATCTCACACGCTAGCAAAGTAATCTTCAAAATTCTCCAAGCCAGACTTCAGCAATATGTGAACCGTGAACTTCCAGATGTTCAAGCTGGATTTAGAAAAGGCAGAGGAACCAGAGATCAAATTGCCAGCATCCGTTGGATCATTGAAAAAGCAAGCGAGTTCCAGAAAAACATCTATTTCTGCTTTATTGACTATGCCAAAGCCTTTGACTGTGTGGATCACAACAAACTGTGGAAAATTCTTAATAATTTGGGAATACTAGACTATCTGACCTGCCTCCTGAGAAATCTGTATGCGAGTCAGCAAGCAACAGTTAGAACTGGACATGGAACAACAGACTGGTTCCAAATGAGGAAAGGAGTACTTCAAGGCTGTATATTGTCACCCTGCTTATTTAAGTTATATGCAGAGTACATCATGAGAAACGCTGAACTGGATGAAGCATAATCTGGAATGAAGTCTGCTGGGAGAAACACCAGTAGCCTCATATATGCAGATGATACCACCCTTATGGCAGAAAGTGAAGAACTAAAGAGCCTCTTGAGGAAAGTGAAAGAGGAGAGTGAAAATGTTGGCTTAAAGCTCAACATTCAGAAAACTAAGATCATGGCATCAGGTCCCATCACTTCATGGCAAATAGATGGGGAAACAATGGAAATAGTGACAGACTTTATTTTCTTGGGCTCCAAAATCACTGCAGATGGTGACTGCAGCCATGAAATTAAAAGATGCTTGCTCCTTGGAAGAAAAGATATGACCAACCTAGACAGCATATTTAAAAGCAGAGACATTACTTTGCCAACAAAGGTCAGTCTAGTCAAAGTTATGGTTTTTCCAGTAGTCATGCACAGATGTGAGAGTTGGAACATAAAGAAAGCTGAGTGCCGAAGTATTGATGCTTTTGAACTGTGGTGTTGGAGAAGATTCTTGAGAGTGAGTCCCTTGGACTGCAAGGAAATCCAACCAGTCCGTCCAAAAGGAAATCAGTCCTGAATATTCATTGGAAGGACTAATGCTGAAGCTGAAACTCCAATACCTTGGCCACCTGATGTGAAGAACTAATTCATTTGAAAAGACTTTGATGTTGGGAAAGATTGAAGGCAGGAGGAGAAGGGGACAACAGAGGATAAGATGGTTGGATGGCATCACCAACTCAATGGACGTGAGTTTGAGTCAACTCCGGGAGTTGGTGATGGACTGGGAGGCCTGTCGTTCTGCAGTCCATGGGGTTGAAAAGAGTCGGACATGACTGAGGTACTGAACTGAACTGATGGTTTCCCTTATAACAGTTACTATAAATCAATTCTGAATTCCAATTGTCAAGAAGGAAAACTAATCTCTGGTTCTGATGCATAAGTGTGCTTATATATGATATTAAGTTTATATAATAGTTTTAATTAAATACAGGGGATATCAGTCCCTTAAATATTTTTAGTCATCCAAAATGGACCATGGTGAATCACTCATCAAAATAATCTTTTCATATACAGCAAATAGATTTTATTTCTCCTGAGAATACTTCATTTTCTTTTTTGAACTGCACACTACTATGCCATTGATTCTTACCTGTTATGCTTATTAAGACAAAATGACTTTCATTTCTTAGTGCACTTAATTTCCCAGCCACTAACAATCTGGGTAGAGTATAATCTTCTTCACTTAATCTTTCTAAATTAAATAATTATTCATATAACAAATCATAAAACATTTCTAAGGAACTCCAGTATATGATCAACACACCTAGAGAATTATTTTTATAAAGATATTACAAGAACAAATAAGGGACAACTCAACAATTCACACTTTATTGTGCAAGGAACCTAGATTATAGCTACTCTTAATTAAATGGGGCAATTAAAGCTGTTATTAGTCAAAATAAAGAGCACATCATCAAATGATTTTATATACCCTTAAAATTATTTTTTTTCCATGACTTTCTCTTAATGAACTCTATACTTATGAGAGAGATTAGCAGGCATGGTAGTGATTCTTTCATCAGATATGACTGAGCAACTATTCTTTCCATTCTTTCATCAAATCTGCTTCCACTTCAACATGTGTTCTTTGTTAACAATACACATTAAAATGTTATATTAGTCTTCTGTATATGCAAAGGGAAAGACTCTGAACACTTCCTCTTCTGCATGCTGTATCCAGATGGACTGAGAAACTGACCTAAGCTGTAGGGATCAGCCTCACATATATCATCTGTGATTTCATCTCTGATCCTCAAATCAACTGTCCTCCCAAGGTCACAGAGCTACAGAATGAAGTGTCACTTCTATTACACTCTACTGCTTTAAAATATCAATAGTTAAGAATTGGCAGTCTGGGACTTCTCTGTGGTTGAATGGTCGAGAAGTCACCTTCCAATGCAGGAGAATCAGGTTTGATTCCTGGTCATGGAACTAAGATCCCACATGCCACAGGGCAACTAAGCCCATGCACCACAACTAGTAGCCCTTGTGCCACAACTAGAGAAGTTCATGTAGGATGCAACTAGAGAAAGGCCATGAACCACAATGAAAATCCAGTGCAGCCAAAATTAAACAAGAGAAAAACCAATTTAGTTTCACATGTACATGAGAGTTCACAGAAATATGTGATTCAAGGAAGTGCCCAAAGCAGGTGGGTTTTACACCTTTTAGACAAAGAAAAATATGAAGCTGTGAAGAACTGCCAAGACAAACAAATTTGGGCTTCAGATAGTAGATTAGTGATGAAACAGCAATGGTTTTTTGCTTTTACAGTCTTCTCAGTCTGTGTCTGTTGAGAAGAATGCCTTCTACCCTCCTGGTACAGGGAAGCTACCTTTCACATGGGAGATTTATTTCCTGCTTTCAGAAGGACAAAGCAGGGTCATAGTGTCTCTCTTGCAATGGCTGCTTCTTAAGTAACTTTAATTCAAAATAAACAATACACAAAAATGACATATTTTAGAGTGGCATATTTTGCTCTATTCAAATAGGATCACTTGTGGTTCTAGAAGTTCCTTAATGTCTCTGTGCTTTAGGGTCCTCTCCTAATAGCAACAAAAAGACCTATATCAAAGGGTTGTTATGAGAATTATACACACACACACACACACACACACATATATATATATACACACTCTCAGTCGCTCAGTGATATCCAACTTTTTGACCCTTTGGACTGCAATCCACCAGGCTTCTCTATCCATAAAATTTTTCAAGCAAGAATACTGGAGCAGGATACCATTTCCTCCAGGGGATCTTCCTGATCCAGGGATCAAACCCAAGTCTCCTTCATTGCAGGCAGATTCTTTACCACTGAGCCATCAGGAAGTCCCTGATATGGTGATATATATGGTGCTTAACATACTGCCTGGTATAAGTATTCAATAAATGTTGCCTAGTATCATAGTTATTGAGGTGCAACAGGATCAAATGGAGAGCTTGTTAATAGTCAAATTCCAAGCATTGCCTCAGACATTTGGGTATTTTTATTAAGCATCTCAGGGGATCCTAATGCAGATAGCCCAAGGAGCCCACTCTTTGAGGCACACTGTATTAGTCAATTCATAGAATAGTTTCAGCCACAACCTACACCTATATGGATACTGTGCTGTGCTTAGTTGCTCAGTTGTGTCTGACTCTACAGTCCGACCCCATGGACTGTAGCCCACCAGGCTCCTCTGTCCATGGGATTCTCCAGGCAAGAATACTGGAGTGGGTTTCCATGTCCTCCTGCAGGGGATCGTCCCAACCCAGGGATCAAACTCAGGTCTTCCAAATTGCAGGCAGATTCTTTGCCATCTGAGCCACCAGGGAAGCTCACACCTATATGGATAATTGACATTATATAGTGATTATGTGCATGTGTGCTCAGTCATGTCTGACTGTTTGTGATCCCATGGATTGTAGCTTGCCAGGCTTCTCTGTCCATGGAATTTTCCAGGCAAGAATATTGGAGTAGGTTGCCATTTTCTACACCAGGGGATCTTCCTGACCCAGGGATTGAACCCATGCCTCTTGCATCTCCTGCACAGCAGGCAGATTCTTTACCATTGTGCCACCTGTGATTATACACCTCCTTCAATTCAACACAACCAATTATTTGGCTTAATTGAACATCAACTTTGAGTCCAATAAGGACAAAGAAATATAACAGAGGTGGGATACACAGAGCCTGTCTATCTTCCTCATCATTCTATTCCTAATGCAGGAATCTACAGGAACAAAGTATTGGGAAGTTTATATCTTCACTGCAAGTATGTCCTGATAGTGATCACCAGTAGCAGAACTGCCATATTTAAAATATTCAAGGATGTGCATAGGTAAATAACCCAGATACTGCTCCTAGGAGTGCAAGAAGTATCATGCCAAAACTTGGAATATTTCAGAGTTTTAAAAAGGCAACAATAACAAAAATCATTGCTATGAAGTGTAAAGAAGCACTTCAACACAAACAACATATGGAAGTTTCTTAGGACTGATCCAGGGTAAGCACTATGGAACCATAGTCCCATAATGAAAAACATATATGTATCTTTTCCTACATTGACTTATCATACACATTGAAACATGCAAGCATTTCTATATTCAATAAAATAAGTTTTGGAGAGTCTCATCATTACAATATTTCTAATGGGCCAGGCACAGATCCATATGATAATATGGATACTGTCCCATCATCACATTCTTCAAAGGAAATAAGAAATGAAACCAGAATCTGATGAAAATTGGAAGATACAGAATGCAATCCCATCCATACAAATATTTCATTCTGAAATCTTTTTCAGATGACTACAAAAATTCTTAAGATCCAGAAGTTACAATACCATTACTTTCTATAGTCTCTCCCCCGTCTCCCTCCTCCTTTCTGCCCCCCACAAAAAAAAAACTTTATAGATACTATAAAGCTACATTGATAGTTCCCATTCAGGTAAAGACTATATTTTTCCCTACGCTCCCAAATTCTATTTTCAATAACTCCCAATCACAGTATCAGAATCACATTAATAATTCAAACCATGACTATAAAAAAGAAAAATTCTTAGAAGATGCTAACCTGCAAGAAGAGCTATTTAATATGCCAGAAACTCTCCATGTTAACAATCTGCCTCTCCTCTACCCTCCCAGACTCTATGCCTGAAGTATGCATGGTGCTTCTCTTTCCCCTCCCAACTCTGTTCTCATACACCTTTGAATTGGTTTCATCAGCCTGATTCTGATCTACTGTGTTCCAGATCACACTTTCAGCTTCTGACAGTTCACAGTTCTTGGTTAAGAGGAATGGCTCTGGTGGAAGGTTGTATTTAGGTTTGAATCTCACTGACACCAATGTTTAGTCACAGAATTTTGGCAAATTATTTAACCACTCTAACTCAATTTATCAGTAGTAAGGTTTGTTTGTTTGTTTGTTTTAAATAAGGTAAAGTGAAAGTAAATGAGTCAGTGTGTTCAGAACTTAGGAAAATGCCTCAATAAATGGTACATAACTTTTCCTCAAACCTCATTCTTGCTTTTATGCCCAGCTTATTGCCTGACACCTAGTAATTCTCTGCGCTTGATTTGCTCTGACTTTTCTGATCCTGATCTCTTCTTTGATTCTGGCCTCCTCATCTGACAGTGACTTGATAAGAAATAATCCTTATCTAAATATGTTCCCAAGGCTTTCAAGTATCTGAGCCAGATTCAGCTTAACCAAGGGCTTTTTTTTCCAGACTCTCCCCACAGGTCTTTCAAAACCACTTCAGAATCTTGGTTTCCATTTAAATTTGAAGAAGCCAACTGCAACAACTGCCAGGAATACCTTCCTAAAAACCTACAAACATTGGTTACAATGAGTGGTAGCTTTGTCTGCAGTCAACACAGATAGTTAACCATTATTTTGACCTGCAGAAAACATTAAGCAAAGATATTTAACCAAAAGATGATATTAAAAATCTTAAACTGTATAATCAGGGTTTATTTTAATATATCTAAAGTGAGTTGTTTTTGTTGCTATCCAGTTGCTCAGTCACGTCTGACTCTTTGTGACTCCATGGATTGCAGCACACCAGGCTTCCCTGTCCTTCACTATCTCCTGGAGTTTGCTCAAATTCATGTCTGTTGAGTCGGTGATGCCATCCAATCCTCTTCTCTTCCTGCTCTCACTCCTTCCCAGCATCAGGGTCTTTTCCAATGAGTCAACTCTTAGCATCAAGTGGCCAAAGTATTAGAGCTTCAGTATCAGTCCTTCCAATGAATATTCAGGACTGATTTCATTTAGGATTGGCTGGTTTGATCTCCTTGCAGCCCAAGGGACTCTCGGGAGTCTTCTCCAGCACCACAGTTCAAAAGAAGTGAGATACACATACCTTCTAATGGGGTTTCCATGTGGCGCTAGTGGTAAAGAACCCGCCTGCCAATGCAGGAGATGTAAGGGACACGGGTTTATCCCTGGGTCAGGACGATGCCCTGGAGGAGAGCATGGCAACCCAGTCAGGTATTCTCGCCGAGATAATCCCATGGAGAGAGAAGCCTGGCAGGCTACAGTCCATAGAGTCGCAAAGAGTTGGACACAACTGAAGCAACTGAGCATATCCTCATACCTTCGAATGTCTTACAAGTAGAAGCACTGTATCAGCTACAGTGCATGGGGGCAAAGGCAACTTGCCTCATCAAGTGACAAGATAGATGGAATCAAGCACTAGCCATATGCCAAAATAAAATATCTTCAGTGCCAGTTGAAAAAAAAAAAGAAATAAGAAATAATTATTTGAGCATATTGGATGGCAATAAAGTATGATTACCTCAAAAAGTGTATCTAACTCCTGGTGCAGTTATCCACCTAATCAAGATATGCAGTTCATTTATCTAGCTAACACAAAATACCTAACAAATTACTAGACCATGAACTTCAGAAACTATGGCTCCCTGGAACGTTTATCTTTGTTTCAAAATCTATCCAGAATTCTGTCCTACCAATAGCACATAGTCTATTTGGTATCATGAGTCTAGACTTTCTTCAGTTATTTGGAACTGCTGTTCTTGCTAATCCTCTAGCAAGGCTGGGATCTCAACTCAGGGATGCCCTTGGATATGGATGAGTGAACTTCCCAAAAGATAACAATTTAAGAATCAGAGGAGTATTCATGTCATTTGATAGAGTAAGTACTCTGAGATTACTGGGCTCTGAAGACAAAGTTCACTATTCCTGTTATGTGTGTGCATAATTGCCCTTCTGCAAGTGTCTTCTTGAGATAAGGTTGGCTTTGAAAATATTTCTAAACCTAGGCATAGAATTCCATCATTCAACTGTGAGTTCCCTAAGGTCAAGGAATGTGTCTCTTTTCATTTTTATCCTAGAGATTTAGCATACTTAGTAAACATTTAATTTACTGAATTCATTTATTGAATTCTGGTTCAACTTGGAGATTGATTTTTCTGATATTCTGATGAAAAGGTGACAATAATTCTGAGAAGAGATTTTCCTGGCAGGTTGCTGGAAACATCTCTGTGAATAATTGCTAGGAGCTAAACTGGAATTGTTTGCTTGTTTTCCTTCTTTCTTAAAAAAAAAAAAGCTGGAGAATAATATTACTGTGAAGATCATTTTTTAACTTAGTTTAGCATTTTTGCCAGAAATAAGTGCAGCTGAGGCCCTAACCAGCAATCTGTGGTTTTCTTGATGTTTCTGGTTCTCATCTTACAATTACATTGTCAAGTTTTTGTAATAATTTTTTGATAAATGAATTTATTCATAGTAGGAGAGGGGGACTTTTAACAAATCCATTATACTCTGGTTATTGACAGAAAGGTTTAGAGATTAGTGATCAAGTGTCTTGGAATCAGATATATGCAATCGTTCCAAACTACAACAGTCCCTTTTGACACAGATCAACATCTGAAGCATAGTGGCTGACCATAGGAGTCTGACAGAGTGGCAGAGAATCCTACATGATGGGAGAAAGCAGCCTGCTTATTCCCAACGATGCCTGTTTCCTGGTCCATACCTGGATCCTGCCTTGTATTTTTTCAGTCTTGTGAATGTTCCTAGTGTTTTCTCTCAGGCTAAACTGACCAATTACCTTCTTTGATGTCTGTAAATAATCCAGCGATAGGAGGCTTCAGTTGTGCAGGGAGTCTAATGACACTCCATGAAATTTTTGTCCAATTCTCACCTGTGTATATACCACCAGCATATTAAACTTATGATGCCCCAAACAGATCTCAGTTTCCATCCCAAACTTATCCCTCCCTGTACTTCATATTTTCCATATTTAAAAAACCATATCCTATCATTACTGAGGCTTAAAGTAGCAGGGAAATCTTGGGCTTTTCTCTTTCTCTTACCTCCCTCATCCGATCAGTGACTAAGCCCTCCTGATTTTCTCTCTTTCATAGCTCTCTAAAATTTACTTCTCATTTCTAATGCTACTACTATCTACTCAATTAATTAATACAATAAATTTTTATTAGGTACATACTTTTGTCAGGCACCTTAGTAAGGGTTGAAGATGCCAAGACATATTTTTACCTACTCTCTACTCTTAGTTATTGGAGAAGGAAATGGCAACCCACTCCAGTGTTCTTGCCTGGAGAATCTCAGGGATGGGGGAGCCTGGTGGGCTACCGTCTGTGGGGTCGCACAGAGTCGGACACGACTGAAGCAACTTAGCAGCAGCAGCAGCAGCTACTCTTAGGCATCTTCCAGAGCTATGTATGTTAGTATAGAAGTCTGAAAGTGAAGTGAGGCATACCTGAGGGAATGATCAAATCTCCCTTGGGTTAGTGAGAAAAGTCTTCAGAGAGGGCCTAAAAATCGAACTAAGTATGTACACTATTATTCAATTAAAAGTCTAAATATAGACAAATACCATATATCACTTATATGTGGAACCTAAAATAACACATAATGAACTTATCCATGAAATAGAAACAGACTCACAGACATAGAGAACAGACTTGCAGTTGCCAAGGAGGAGGATGGTTGGGGAGGGAAGGATTGGGAGTTTGGGATTAGCCGATGCAAACTATTATATACAGAATGGATAAACAAGGTCCTATTGTATAGAACAGGGAACAATTTTCAGTATCATGTAATAAACCATAATGGAAAAATATTTCTAAAAGAATATATATATATATAGCCAAATCATTTTGTTGTATAGCAGAAACTAATACAACCATGTAAATCAACGATACTTCAATAAAATAAATTTTTTAAGTCTAAGTATAGAACTGAAGGTAAGGAAAGGTAATCAAGGCAAGGAAAATATATTGAAAGAATAATGTGCAACAGAAAGGCAATTCAGTAGAGATAAAGCTGGAGAAGAAAGCAGGAAATAGTTCATGGAGGGTCTTGCATGTCATGCTAGGAAGATTCTACTTGACCTAGTTGCCACTGAAGAATTTTAAGCAAGATAGTATTTCTTTCAGAGAAAAACAGACTTCTGCTCAGAAATATAACTATGGTAACAGATCAGTAAATGGATTAGAGATGGGGAAAGATTTGAAGTAGAAAGATTAGTTAAAAGATTATTGAAGTATTGCAAGAGAACGATGATTAAGTTCTAAACTAAGTCTGTAACAATAAAGATTAAGAAGAGAGGACAGTTAAAGTTGAAGGGGTGGTCAAGTTCATAATTCCTATCTAGCATCTGTTCTGGGTCACATTAACTGAGATTGGAAACATAGGAAGGGAATTAGTTAGAAAAAGTTACTTCATCTTTAAACATGCTGAATTTGAGATGTGCATGGGTATACATGAGTATAAATTCAGCAAGAAATCCCAAATCAACCAAAGTTTAGGAGAAAGACAGTGACCTGGATTTGTGAATCACTGATACACAGATTATATTATAAGCTTTATAAGAATGCTTAACATTACCCATTATATTAGTTAGAAGTTGATTTGGCTAAAAGTGACAGAAAATCAAAAATAACAGCAGCTTAAATAAAAAGAAGTTTATTTCTCTTTCCAAAAGCAAACAGTTCAGGGTAGCTACAGTGGCTTCTCAAAGTCATAAGGAATATAGATTCCTTCCATGGGCTGTTCCATCATTCTCAAGCCATGGCCTTTACTTCATGAATCAAGATAACTGCTTGAGCTCCAGCCATCATACCTACATTCCAGCAAGCATGAAGGAAAGAGACAAGGAATGCTCCTTTCCTATGAGTGCTTTCTGAGCACTGCATACAATATTCTTACCTAATTTCCACTGGTCAAGAAGTTTGAATGGAGTCATTAGTAAGGGAATCAGGTTGCAGGGAGCTGAGAAGTAAATATAGGGAAGAAAATGGAGACAGCAAGTAAACAGTACTCTTGGTAAATTTACCTTTAAAGAAGAAGAGAAAGTGAAAACCATAGATACAGGAATCTTATTTTTACATTGGGAGAGGTTTATGTATATAGAATACTGGAGATGAGCCATTAGAAACAAACAAACAAAAAAAGATAGTTCAGCCAATGGAATAAGGCTGATGCTTCAGAGAAAGCAGAAAGAAATAGGAGAAAGATGGCAAGTGAAAAAAGTCAAACTTGAACAGAAGAAACTGCTCTTTCTAAGACTGAAGGAAAATTTTAGCTCAGGTATGGCATTTCAGAGCTTGAAAGTTTTCATTGTCTGAGTTGTGGCACATGCTTAAAATGAAGTGCCAAAACACAGTTACAAAAATAGCAAGGCTTATTTTCCAATACTTAATAATTTAGTAGTAAGACTACCTTACTTTTAGTCACTGTTCCCAGTATATTCCCTGGATTTCCTAATTTCTGTACCTTTGCTCACATTCTTCCCCAACTGGATTGTACCTCAACACCTACTTAAAGTCCAAAATCAAACTCTAGTGCCCTTTCCTCTATGCTTCCTCTGCTCCCTTAACTAGAAATTATTTTTTCATCCTCTAACTTCCTGAGCACTTACACACACATCTCTTCTATCACTTATACTTTTCAGTCTTAATTTATAGTCAATTACATATATGCTTTATTTTCTTTTATGTTAATTGCTTTGTCAAATTTGGGTCCTAGTTAAATTCATTCATTTATCTCTCTCACCACTAGAATAGCTCTGGACATGAAAAGCACAATAAAGAAATATTTATACAGTCAATGAAGGCACCAAGGTGCTCCCTTCATGAATCTTAATCAATGGTAATGATGAACATTAGTTCACATGCCCATCCCTAGGCTTTCCAAGAGAATGTCTAAGTCAGACACCCAAAGTAATACATGCTTTCTCTTTGTCTAAATACAAATAGCTGTTTCTTTAAACAAAAGAAAGTCACAAGTCCAAAGTATGGACAACATTAAGCAAAGGAATCCAATCTCACTATGAAATCATTTGCTGAATGTCTGGCCCACTCTGGCAGTAGCACAAACACCAAGAACCCACTGATGTTCAAACTCAAGCAACATAGTATTGCAGACAACAGACAGGAAGAAGCAGTTGCAGCTGCAGGAAGACCATTCTGTGATGGGACATTTTAAAATATAATGACTCAATCTGAACTTACAAGTTCATGCATGTTAGGCTAAGAAGGAGACTAAGAACACAGTGCAAAAAGTGACACAAGATAAGAACATCAAGGTACAGCCATTCAGATATAATGGCAAGGTCATGGGTCAGAGATGGATCATGCCAATCTCTCCCATCCTCATAAAATATCCATATAGAAGCCACATGCACTTGTAAGAAATCAGGTCATATTGCCCCCTTTTTATAAACCAAAAAAGTATGGCAAATTATAATAACCATTTTATACTCACACAGAATCAGCCAGAGAACATTTTAGAAAATCCCAGGATTTCTTTCCTGGAGAAAAGAGAAAACTTGAAGAAATGCATGGTGGTATGTATGAAAGGCTCTGCTTATAGCAGTGTACTTATACATAATATTGGGGTTTATTAAAATCAAATATTTAAAAATCATCATCTAATAAATCCAAGAGAAAAAGTTAATATGCACTGGAATCAAGACTTAGTCTTTGCTGAAGGAGAAACCTGAAATAGCTTAATTAATTTGTTTTTCTGATTAAAAAATAAAGGTAGGAGTCTAAGTATCTAATACAAATATAATAACTCATTTTTCCTTTTGGAACAAAATATAATTGAAAATTATAAAGCAAAACTCAGGAAATAGTTTAGTGATTCCCTTTTAATGCTTTTACCTATAAAGACACTTGTACAGTCACAGAATTTTAGAGATTTAATGATCTGATAAATCAGTTGCTTTAAGCATCTCAATCCCTTACACACACTGGCATTCCATAAATGTTTCTTGAATGAATAAATACATGAATAAGTGTGTGGTTAAAGTACTCTAATATGACATTTTTCATATAAGAAAATTTTTTTTTCCAAAAAAAGTGAAAAGAATTGACCAAAATCACTCTGCTAGTGGGAAAGCAATGGCACCCCACTCCAATACTCTTGCCTGGAAAATCCCATGGACGGAGGAGCCTGGTAGGCTGCAGTCCATGGGGTCGCGAAGAGTCGGACACGACTGAGCAGCTTCACTTTCACTTTTCACTTTCATGCATTGGAGAAGGAAATGGCAACCCACTCCAGTGTTCTTGCCTGGAGAATCCCAGGGATGGGGAAACCTGGTGGGCTGCCGTCTGTGGGGTCGCACAGAGTCAGACATGACTGAAGCGACTTAGCAGCAGCAGCAGCAGCAGCAGTGGGAAATCTGGGCTTCCCTGTTGGCTCAGTGGTAAAGAATCTGCCTGCCAAAGCAGCAGAAGCAGGTTCCATCCTTGAGTCAGGAAGATCCCCTGGAGAAGAAAATGGCAACCCACTTCAGGAACACTCTTGCTTGGAGAACCCCATGGAGTCTTGCGTGCTATAGCCCATGGGGTTGCAAAGAGTCAGACATGACTTAGCAACTGAATAGCGAACAACAACAGTGGGAAATCTAGGACTAGAAATGAGGTTTCCTAAGGTTTTCTTTTATAAGAGCATAAGAGGAGATCTTAGGCACCTATCAGGGCACGACTTTAGCTATCATTTTTGGAGATGCTAGAAGCTGTGCCAGAAAAGAGAAAGCAAATACCCTATATTAGCCCAAGTTTACACTTACCATTGTCATGCTACTGTCTTTTCTTGAAAAATTATTAAATCGGTATTGAACAATAGAGTTGGAAAGGACCTCACTCATTCAACAAATGTTTATTGAGCATCTACACTGTGCCAGACATGGTTCTAGGTGCTGGAGATACATGAGAAGACAAGAGAGACAAAATTTTTGTCCTCATAGAATGTACATTCTAGTGAACTTAGAGATGACAAGTCCCTCCATTAAAAAAAAAAATTATTAACATATGGATTGATTTACTGTGCTGTGTTAGTTTCAGGTGTATAGCAAAGTGATTCAGTTATACATACACATACATATCATATGTGTGTGTGTATATACATATATATATATGTGTGTGTGTGTGTGTGTGTGTGTTCTTTTTCAGGTTCTTTTCCATTATAGGTTATTACAAGATATTGAATACAGTTCCCTATGCTATACAGTAGGTCCTTGTTGCCTCTGTTTCTTAAATAGATAAGGAAACTAATCCCCCAACTGCAGAAGTAACTTAGACCTATATCACACAGTGAGCTTGTAATAGGGTTGAACCTGGAACTCAGGTTCCTTAGTATACTTCACTTTTCACTACGCCATGCCAGCTTACAAGTTTCAAGAAAATTATAATAGAAAGTCAGACCCACCGCTTTCCAATCTCTCTTTCTCTCTCTCCCTGCTTCATTCTCTCTCTATCTCTCCCCTTTTGCACTCCCTCTCTCTCATCCTCTTCCCCTCTCATCATCCCAGGTCACTCTGCATCAGCATCACACTGGCTATCAATAGCCAAGGTTTTGAATCAATTTATGACAATAATAGAAAACATAGAATTAACATAATTATAGCATCTAGCTACTTTTAATACTATGTCTCTAAAATTGCTTAAGTCTGGAGCAAGGGAAACAAAAGAAAAAAGCAGCAAGGTAGGGGGAAAAAAAAGAAACAAAGATAGCTGGAAAGGAGGGAGGAAGGTGGGAAGAAAATCAAGCAAGCAATGCCTTAAAAGTGCACACGAACTGCAAATCAGGTTTCCAATACTCTGGCAAAATGTTGACTGCTGCAGTTTAAAAGGGAAAATTACAGTCAGATACAAATTTCCTAGATCTAAGTTGAGAATGAAAAGCAGTTAAAACTGTGGAGACATTTTCATAAACAAAACACCCTTTACTATTTGGATGCTTAAAACCCAAGAAGCATTATTTCAGTGATTTTTCTTATGTTACTCAACTAAAATATTTAGAAAAACAGAACATGAATGATACAAATAAGAACTGTCCTTAGAACCTCAATTTGTATTGTAGGGGTACTCATAACATTCACAAATATACATTCTAAGTGGCAGAATTGGAAACTAGCTCTTTTAACCCAAATCAGTTGATCATCAGTTTCATTTAGCTATATTTCTTATGTTTGAAAAAAATCAATGTTCTTACATAAGAATAAAATGGATTATATTAAAAGAAGAGAAAATATGTACAAAATTCAAAACACTTTTTATTTTTTTATTTTTTATTTTATTTTTCTTTAACTTTAAAATATTGTATTTGTTTTGCCATACATTGACATGAATCCACCATGGGTGTACAAACACCTTTTAAAATGTGAAAAGAATATTTCCATTTCATCTGGGATCATAGCGTTGAACCAAAGTCAACTCTATTGATGCAACAAAGAGCAGTTAAACCAAAGAGGCATTTAGAACAACATATACTACAAAGAAAAAGTCAGTTGACTAAATTCAATAAAATTGTTTCTCTTTTTGTTTTGCTTTGTTTTTGTATTATATTCATTCAAACCATTTTGCATTAAGCAAGTGTGAATGGTTACAAACCATCTTAAAAAGTCTACTGAAAGCTTTGAACTATCTTTCTTTTGTAAAAATAGTCAACAAATAATAAAGTGTGCAAGATTCTTTAAAATACTGAGCACTAGGCTTAATGCTTTAACTATCTAAAAAGAATGGGAAGCATTCAATAAATCCAACCCACATTTTCTAATTGAAAAAATTGATCATAAGTATATATAAATTTTGTTATGCAAAAACCTTGAGAATCTTACAAAATGATTTTTCACATTTTACTCACCATTGAAAATCTACGAATGGCTCAGTTAGATTATTTCTCTAAAAATTTACTTAAAAAGAGGCTTTATTTTTTGCATTGAAGAAATATGCTCTATGTTATCTAAATGAATTTTCCACATAATTTAAACTATAATGTCAAATATGAAAACAGCATTAAATTTCAACATATATGACAAGAATAAGAGGGAATTTCCTAGTGGTCCAGTGGTTAGGGATTCCGCACTTTTCCTACCAAGGGCCTGAGTTCAATCCCTGGTCAGTGAAAGACCACACAAGTAGCAACAAGTGTCCAAAAAAAAAAAAAAAAGGATTAAGAAAAAGATGCCCATTATAACTACAAAAAGTTAATATTTTTCTGGGAATATTAGTCAATTTAATAGGATAAAGGGAAAATACATTGTAAAATAAAGAGGTACTTACTATTTTTCATAGTTAGTATGATTGTCTAGTAGAAATTTCATGAGAATCAACTGGGTGAACCATTAAAACGAATATGAGAGTTTAGAACAGTGATAGTGAGAGCAGTAACAAATACATAAAATGAATGAAAGCATAATGGAAGGAGATATATTATTTAAAACAGGAACAAGATATTGCAAAATACTTAATGTCGAACTATGAAGAATCCAGGAAGTAGAACTCAATACTCTACTACAAGATGTAAAAGAATATGCATACAGATGAAAGGAGGTATTCTCTCCTTAATACGGATTCTCATAACTCAATAAAGGAGAAGAACAAAAGAAATCAAAAATGGAGAAAACACAAAAACAGACAAATGAAACGGTATATGCCAATGAAAACTGGAAAAACTTAACTGACGATAATGCATCCTAAATTACAAATATAAAATCATGTTAACACTCACAGAGCTGTTTCAGTTTCAGTTCAGTTGCTTAGGCATGTCCGACTCTTTGCGACCCCATGGACTGCAGCACATCAGGCCTCCCTGTCCATCACCAACTCCCGGAGTTGACTCAAACTCATGTCCATTGAGTTGGTGATGCCATCCAACCATCTTATCCTCTGTCGTCCCCTTCTCCTCCTGCCTTCAATCTTTGCCAGCATCAGGGTCTTTTCAAATGAGTCAGTTCTTCGCATCAGGTGGCCAAAGTATTGGCGTTTCAGCTTCAGCATCAGTCTTTCCAGTGAATATGCAGGGCTGATTTCCTTCAGGATGGACTGGTTGGATCTCCTTGCAGTCCAAGGGATGCTCAAGAATCTTCTCCAACACCACAGTTCAAAAGCATCAATTCTTCGGTGCTCAGCTTTCTTCATAGTCCAAATGTCACATGCATACATGACTACTGGAAAAACCATAGCCTTGACTAGATGGATCTTTGCTGGCAAAGTAATGCTTTTTAATATGCTGTCTACACTGGTCATAGCTTTTATTCCAAGGAGTAAGTGTCTTTAAATTTCATGGCTTCAGTCACCATCTACAGTGATTTTGGAGCCCCCAAATGTAAAGTCTGTCACTGTTTCCCCATCTATTTGCCATGAAGTGATGGGACCGGATGGCATGATCTTAGTTTTCTGAATGTGGAGTCTTAAGCCAAATTTTTAACTGTCTTCTTTCACTTTCATCAAGAGGCTTTTTAATTCTTCTTCACTTTCTGCTATAAGGGTGGTGTCATCTGCATATATGAGGTTATTGATATTTCTTCTGGCAATCTTGATTCCAGCTTATGCTTCATCCAGGCCAGCGTTTCTCATGATGTACTCTGCATATAAGTTAAATAAGCAGGGTGAAAGTATACAGCTTTGACATACTCCTTTCCCTATTTGGAACCAGTCTGTTGTTCCATGTCCAGTTCTAACTGTTGCTTCCTGACTTGCATACAGGTTTCTCAAGAGGCAGGTCAGGTGGTATGGAACTCTTCTCTGTTGAAAAATTTTCCACAGTTTGTTGTGATTCACACAGTCAAAGGCTTTGTCATACTCAATAAAGCAGAAGCAGATGTTTTTCTGGAACTCTCTTGCTTTTTCAATGATCCATGGGATGTTGGCAATTTGATCTCTGGTTCCTCTGCCTTTTCTAAAACCAGCTTGAACATCTGGAAGTTCACGGTTCATGTACAGTTGAAGCCCTGCTTGGAGAATTTTAAGCACTAATTTACTAGCGTGTGAGATGAGTGCAATTGTGCAGTAGTTTGAGCATTCTTTGGCATTGCCTTTCTTTGGGATTGGAATGGATACTGACCTTTTCCAGTCCTGTGGCAACTGCTGAGTTTTCCAAATCTGCTGGTATATTGAGTGCAGCACTTTCACACCATCATCTTTTAGGATTTGAAATAGCTCCACTGGAATTCAATCACCTCCACTAGCTTTGTTTGCAGTGACGCTTCTTAAGGCCCTCTTGACTTCACATTCCAGGATGTCTGGCTCTGGATGAGTGATCATACCAAAGTGATTATGTGGGTCATGAAAATCTTTTTTGTATAGTTCTTCTGTGTATTCTTGTCACCTCTTCTTAATATCTTCTGCTTCTGTTTGGTCCGTACCATTTCTGTCCTTTATTGTGCTTATCTTTGCATGAAATGTTCCCTTGGTATCTCCAGTTTTCTTGAAGAGATCTCTAGTCTTTCCCATTCTATTGTTTTCCTCTATCTCTTTGCATTGACCACTGAGGAAGGCTTTCTTATCTCTCCTTGCTATTTTTTGGAACTCTGCATTCAAATGGGTATATCTTTCCTTTTCTCATTTGCTTTTCACTTCTCTTCTTTTCTCAGCTATTTGTAAGTCCTCCTCAGAGAACCATTTTGCCTTTTTTCATTTCTTTTTCTTGGGGATGGTCATGATCACGGTCTCCTGCAGAATGTTACGAACCTCCGTCCATAGGTTTTCAGGCACTCTGTCTATCAGATCTAATCACAAAGCTGGGGTTGCCACAATGATTGCATGTCTCTGAAGGGTTCTTCAGAAGTGTAAGGCAAAGTTGTTCAAATCTTTCATTCCCTTTAATTCAAACATTACATTTGCTGGTTTCAAGGAAATAATCTTATTTATACGTAAATACATTGCTATAAGTTGTTCTTTTCAACATCACGTATCATTATGAAAAATTAGAAATAATCTGAACATTCAATCATATGTCTGTGTGTGTGCATTTGTGTGTGTATGTGCACGCTCAGTCACTCAGTCATGTCCAACTCTTTGGGACTCATTGGACTGCAGCCTTCCAAGCTCCTCTGCCCATGGGATTTTCCAGGCAAGAATACTAAAGTGGGTTGCCATTTCCTACTCCAGGGCACCATCCTGACCCAGGGATTTAACTCACATCTCCTATACTGGCGGGTGGATTTTTTACCACTGAACCGCCTGGGAAGCCATTCAAGCATATATGATTAGCTACATAAGTTATTCATTTGTTTGATGAATACTACACAGATTGGGCTTCCAGGTGGCTTAATGGTAAAGAATTCACCTGCCAAGCAGGAGACATGAGTTCAATCCCTGAGTTGGGAAGATCCTCTGGAGAAGGAAATGGCAATCCATTCTAGTATTCTTGCCTGGGAAGTCCCATGAACAGAAGAGCTGGGCCAGCTATAGTCCAGGGGGTCGCAAAAGATTCGGACACGACTTGATGATTAAAACAACAACACAGACATTAAAAATGACAAATGTGTTAATTTTACTTTAAATGTAAAAGCATATAAAATAATTTTATTTTTGCTTATACATATATTACTTTTTCCTTATTTATTAACTAAATCATGTTGAACATGTGTTTATCTCTTCTCAATGTCTCAGGGTCATTTTCTGTTAATTCACTGATCATTAATTATTAGTGAATATATATTAATGTGTTGGTATTGATAATTAACTCATAATTTGGGCTTCCCTACAATGCGGTAAAGAATCCACCTGCAATGCAGGAGACCTGGGTTTGATCCCTAGGTTGGGAAGATTCCCTGGAGGAGAGCATGGCAACCCACTCCAGTAGTTTTGCCTAGAGAATCCCCATGGACTGAGGAGCCTGGCAGGCTACAGTCCATGGGGTCCCAAAGAGTTGGACATGACTGAACGACTAAGCACAGCACATACTGGTCTATGAAAAGTGACTTCTAGGTGACCTAGAGGCTACTAAAGGGTATAATTTTATATGACCTCTCACTAAATGACATCAGAGGGTTCTCTCTCATCTTCCAGGCTGGCAGCAGCAAGGAAAATAGAGGTTTCGGCTGAAGGTTCCTACCCTAAGTGCAGAGTTGGGCATTTTCACCCAAGGGATACAGTTTCTGGAGGCCATGGTAAAATTCAAAACGTTTCATCTTGGAAACAAGCTAAACCTGCATGTCATGCAAACCATCCAAATCCAAACAGAAGGATAAATTCTGGGCATAAAATCAACACGATGAAAACTGTGGGGTAAATATATAAAGCAAAGAGTTGGAACAGTCTAGAGTAATTTCCTAAGTCAGGTATTTGTCACTGCAGTGGGGACTTTTTATGCTTCTGTGGCTCAAGATGAGAAATAAACTATGACCTAAAGTGTTCAACTCAGAGGCTGCTCTCTTCACACTGCTCTGCTTTTTAAGTTTTTAGATTTTATCATTATATTTTCCCCCTCTTCTTTTCCTTTACAACCTGCCACTTATGCTGTCAGTATGTCTTCCTATTTTCTGAACATTCTCTCTTCTAATTTGCTTCTTAGCATTTGCTAGAGACTGGAAAATCACATAGCCCAATATGTCTGAAAACCTTTAGTACAAAAAAAATGTGATGATGAAACTGATGGCATTAGAAAATCACCATTTTGCAACCATTATAATAATAATTTGTTCTAAAAATCACCAACAGCCACTAAAACTATTAGGTGATATTTGAAGAATGATGTACTATATTTATATAGTATCAAAGCATTTCTCCACAAATTACCTGTTAATTAGAAACAGCAGAGCAAACTATCAGACATTATGTGAAAACAAAAGTTAACATCACTGGTAATGGGAAATGCAATGTAGCTTAAAGGACACAGCATTACTTCTATGATATTTCTGCCCCAAATGGATGACCTGAATTTCACAATAAGGAAATATAAGATGAAAACAAACTGAGGCAAAATATATGGCCTATAAAATTATCTAAGCCAGGTTTCAACAGTAATCGAACCAAGAACTTCCAGATGTTCCGGCTGGGTTTAGAAAAGGAAGAGGAACCAGAGATCAAATTGCCAACATCCGTTGGACCACAGAAAAAGCAAGAGAGCTCCAGAAAAACATCTACTTCTGGTTTATTGACTACACTAAAGCCTCTGACTACATGGATCACAACAAATTGTGGAAAATTCTTCAAGAGATGGGAATACCAGACCACCCTACCACCTCCTGAGAAATCTGTATGCAGGTCAAGAAGCAACAGATAGAACCAGACATGGAAAAAAGGACTGGTTCCAAATCGGGAAAGGAGTACGTCAAGGCTGTATATTGTCACCCTGCTTACTTAACTTATATGCAGAGTACATCATGTGAAATGCCAGGCTGGATGAAAAAGAAGCTGGAATCAAGACTGCCAGGAGAAATAGCAATAACCTCAGATACGCAGATGACACCACCCTTATGGCAGAAAGCAAAGAACTAAAGAGCCTCTTGATGAAAGTGAAAGAGGACAGTGAAAAAAGCTGACTTAAAACTCAATATTCAAAAGACGAAGATCATGGCATCTGGTCCCATCACTTTATGGCAAATAGATGGGGATACAATGGAAACAGTGACAGACTTTATTTTCTTGGGCTCCAAAATCACTGCAGATGGTGACTGCAGCCATGAAATTAAAAGATGCTTGCTCCTTGGAAGAAAAGATATGACCAACCTAGACAGCATATTAAAAAACAGAGACATTACTTTGCCAACAAAGGTCCGTCTAGTCAAAGCTATGGTTTTCCCAGTAGTCATGTATGGATGCAGAGAAGGCGATGGCACCCCACTCCAGTACTGTTGCCTGGAAAATCCCATGGACGGAAGAGCCTGGTAGGCTGCAGTCCATGGGGTCGCGAAGAGTCGTACTTGACTGACTGACTTCACTTTGACTTTTCACTTTCATGCACTGGAGAAGGAAATGGCAACCCACTCCAGTGTTCTTGCCTGGAGAGTCCCAGGGACGGGGGAGCCTGGTGGGCTGCCGTCTATGGGGTCGCACAGAGTCGGACACGACTGAAGCGACTTAGCAGCAGCAGCAGCAGCATGTATGGATGTGAGAGTTGGATCATAAAAAAAGCTTAGTGCCGAAGAATTGATGCTTTTGAACTGTGGTGTTGGAGAAGACTCTTGAGAGTCCCTTGGACTGCAAGGAGATCAAACGAGTCAGTCCTAAAGGAAATCAGTCCTGAACATTCATTGGAAGGATTGATGTTGAAGCTAAAACTCCAATTATTTGGCCACCTGCTGTGAAGAACCGATTCATTTGAAAAGACCCTGATGCTGGGAAAGATTGAAGGCAGGAGGAGAAGGGGACGACAAAGGATGAGATGGTTGGATGACATCACCGACTTGATGGACATGAATTTGAGCAAGCTCTGGGAGTTGGTGGTAGACAGGGAAGCCTGGCCTGCTACAGTCCATGGGGTTGCAAAGAGTCGGATATGACTGAGCGACTGAACTGGCTGACTGAATCTTTGAAAATATCAATATAATAAAAGACAAAGAAGGGCTAAAGTAACATTCACATTATAGACTAAAGTTGAAAGACAAACTGAATGAATGTGTGATCCTGCACTGCTAAAAACGACATTATTGGGACATTATTGGAGCAACTGGTAAAATTTGAATATAAACTATATGCTAGATAATAGTATTATGTGTATTATCTAAGAGAAAGTATGATTAAGGAACAGTGGCAAAATATTATCAACTGGTGAATATGTGTGAAGGATAATTGGAGTTCTTTGTACTACTCTTAAAGTGATTCTGTAAGTCTGCAATTATTTCAAATTAAAATTTTAAAATAGGTACTGATAAATCATATACTTTCATTTCCCCAGAAGGCTTGACTAATACGTATTTTGGCTACTCAGATAATTTCTTGGCTAAATACCCTTTTCCTAATTAAGACAAATACAGAGAAATTAAATGTTACTAATTTATAAATTCTTTACTGTTATGCACTGAATAGGGAGTATTTATTTTATTGATACTAAATCACACTTATACATTTTTTTGAGTCATAATTCTATAACTCTGCACTATTCGTGATTACTTACCAGTAATGAACTAGAAATTACCTGAACAAAGGAAGAAAGCTACAGACTATATAGAAACATCAAAATATGTTAGCTTCATATACATGATTTCATCATTCAAACTGAATTAATTACAGATTACGCTCATATTCAGAGAGCTGATACTTTTCTAGATGTGTGGTCATAGTAGTTGTATTGTCTAATGGTGGCAAGCAAGCAGGAGTACATAATTCAATAGTACCATTAAAAAAAAGAAAGCCCTGAGAAGCATTTATCCAAAAACAAAAGAACTAACTTGGCAAAATCATCAACTTTTTTAGTGACAACTTAAGAGTTTCCAGTAGTTCTAGAATTAGCCAGTCCTACTCAAGCTAAATAAAAAGTGGCTATAGTGTTCTTCACCACTACTGTGAATCAATATTTCTCCAGTAAGGAGACACATTTCTATTAATCCACCATTGTTATGATTCAGACAGCCAACAAGAAATATAACTGGACTAGAGAAAATGCAGCCCATATGGATCTGCTGTTAATAGACAGAAATCATCCATTACAAATGAAAGACTAACAAAATGTGTTGAGACTGAAACTGCTTGATTTCGTGTGATTGTAAAAATCTATCATCTGAATGGAAGTGATTTTATCATTTTATTCCTGAGACTTGCTATTTTGTCGATGTTAAAAAAATGGCTTACCAATTAATTGGTATTCTTGAATATGTTTTAATTATACAATCTACATGATAATATTACTTTTGCTAACCAGATCACAATCATAATTATTCTTTCCTTCCACATAATTCCACAGAATTTTAATCATGTGTATTCTGAATAATAGTAATGCTGTAAATATAGCAACTACTATTAATATTAGTTGAGCACTTACTACTATGAGTAATAAACATAATACTTCTTATGTGCTTGACACTGTTCAAAGCATTATGTATAGCATTAATGTAATCCTCCTAATGACCATATAAGGTTGATACTATCATGAGCTCCATCTCAAAAATAAGGAAAATAAAGTTAAATTACTTGCCCAAGATAAAATTTCTAGTAAGTGTTGGATCTGGAGTTTGAACCAAAGAAGCCTGGGTCCAGAGTCCATTCTTTGAACCATATACTAAACTTCCTCAATTACTATGTTCATACACTGAGCTAAGCACTCTACAAACCTCTATTTTGGTTGAAAGTCACCCAAAACATTTAAACTCACTTAAACAATAAGGTTGACTCATTGGAAAAGACCCTAAAGCTGGGTAGGATTGGGGGTGGGAGGAGAAGGGGACGACAGAGGATGAGATGGTTGGATGGCATCACCGACTCGATGGACATGGGTTTGGGTAGACTCCGGGAGTTGGTGATGGACAGGGAGGCCTGGCGTGCTGCAGTTCACGGGGTCGCAAAGAGTTGGACACGACTGAGCGACTGAACTGAACTGAAACAATAAGGAAATGAGTAAAATTCACAAAAGATTTAGTTCAGAAATAAGACAAATTCAGGTTGGTTGCTTTAGCCTTTGCTGACATCCTCAAGACACCAGATCCTTTAAATTTCTCCACTGCTGCTCCAAATGTCCACTCTACCCTACAGCTTGTTTTCCATGGCTCTAGGAAAGCTTACAAGAGCAACTTGAATGACAGGTTTCTACATTCATGTCTGTGTCAGATTGGCTCCTTTGAGAAGCAGAAAGCAAGATGGAATTTTACATGCAAGATATTTGGTGGAGGAATGCCTGTGAAGGATAAAGTGGGGAGGGAAGAGTAGAAGGATTCTTCAACTTCATGTCCCTCAGGAGGACATCTAAACAATATGTGATTTTTCAGAAACTTGGAATGGAAAACAGATGGCAGGTTAACCATGACCAATATCCCTTACATATCCTATAAATTCTCTGACACTTGATGCAATCTATAGAAACTATCAAATATGACTTTAAGGTAAAGTGAAACAGGAGAATAAGGATGGTGGAATACAAGGACATGGAGCTAACCACTTCCCAGAAATACATCAAACATATGTCTGCATGTGAAAAGAGAGGTAAACATCCTTTCACTTGTTTACAAAGAGTCATGAACTTGTAACTTCTTTCACTGAAAATTACTTCTCATAAGAAAGAGCCAAATTATTCATTTTAATGATGATCAAAGCAGCAAAATGAAATACCTCAAAATCTGAAGTCAATTTATTTTCTGGTTTCTATCAACTAGAGTTTAGTATGAGTTCACTGGAATGCCTCTTCTGAGGGTATTGTTTCTCACGGTGCCAAAAGCATTGTTCAACAATTTTTAAACTATGCATTCCAATCAGAATGTTAAATTTATCGTGTTTTTTCTGTCTACATATATAAATGCTTCAGAAAAAGTTTCCCTAAGCTACCACAATATTTAAGAATTTTCTGAGAAAGTGATAAGTTCTGTCATGGAAACAAATATAGACTTGGAGTCTGAAATTCTGGATTCAGGCCACGCTCTCAAATTTTGTCTCTTTGATAAGCCTTGTAACCACACTTAGCTCAGTTTCTCCATCTTTCAAATGTGAATCAATGCCCACCTCATGTATCTGTCAAAGAACATAATGTGCTGATCAATTTTAAAGCAATTTATAAACTGTAAAGTGTGAATAATCTATCAGTTCAGATCAGTTGCTCAATCGTGTCTGACTCTTTGCAACCACAGGGACTGCAGCACGCCAGGCTTCCCTGTCCATCACCAACTCCCAGAGCTTTCTCAAACTCATGTCCATTGAGTCGGTGATGTCATCCAACCGTCTCATCCTCTGTTGTCCCCTTCTAAGCCTTCAATCTTCCAAGCATCAGGGTCTTTTCAAATGAATCAGTTCTTTGCATCAGGTGGCCAAAGTATTGGAACTTCAGCTTCAGCATTAGTCCTTCCAATGAATATTCAGGACTGATTTCCTTTTGGATGGACTGGTTGGATTTCCTTGCAGTACAAGGGACTTTCAAGAGTCTTCTCCAACACCACAGATCAAAAGCATCAATTCTTTGGCGCTCAGCTTTCTTTATAGTCGAACTCTCACATCTGTGCATGACTACTGGAGAAATCATAGCTTTGACTAGATGGACCTTTGTTGGCAAAGTAATGTCTCTGCTTTTTAATATGCTGTCTAGGTTGGTCATATCTTTTCTTCCAAGGAGCAAGCATCTTTTAATTTCATGGCTGCAGTCACTATCTGCAGTGACTTTGGAGCCCCCCAAAATAAAGTCTGTCACTATTTCCATTGTTTCCCTATCTATTTGCCATGAAGGGATGGGACCAGATGCCATGATCTTAGTTTTCTGAATGTTGAGCTTTACTCCAACTTTTTCACTCTCCTCTGTCACTTTCCTCCAGAGGCTCTTTAGTTCTTCTTCACTTTCTGCCATAAGGGTGGTGTCATCTGCATATCTTAGGTTATTGATATTTCTCCCAGCAATCTTGATTCCAGCTCGTGTTTCATCCAGCCCAGTGTTTCACATGATGTGCTCTGTGTGTAAGTTAACTAAGCAGGGTGACAATATACAGCCTTGACATACTCCTTTTCCTATTTGGAACCAGTCTGTTGTTCCTTGTCTTGTTTTAACTGTTGCTTCTTGACCTGCATATAGATTTCTCAGGAGGCGGGTAATCTGGTCTGGTATTCCCATCTCTTTTAGAATTTTCCACAGTTTGTTGTGACCCACACAGTCAAAGGCTTTGGCCTAGTCAATAAAGTAGAAGTAGATGTTTTTCTGGAACTCTCTTGCTTTTTCAATGACCCTACATAATTATACAAACTAGCAAATGATAGAATCTATATAAAAACAGAAGTACATTTACATCACAAAGCTTTAAGACACTGAGGTTGAGTACATGCTTAATGAAGTTAACTGAAAAAAACTGAGGTAAAAAAATTTCCATAACAATCTTTCTATATGTGAGGGGAAATGGCCTCTGGTATTTCTGGATTATTTGTCCAGTCCAATCAACTAGTTGATATTTTCTTTATTTAAATAAATTTATTAATTTAGCAGACACTTTGTGAATAAAATGATAAAGAATACACCATAGTCTCTACAAAGTCTGTCTTTCTGTGGTACATAGTAAGTTCCACCAATTTCTATCATTATAGAAGCTATTCACAAACCACTGCAATTACACGGGATGCTATAATACCTAGAACAGTGCCTCATACTAAATCTGGAAAGTCTCATAAGAGTGTCTCTGTAGTGTTATCTCTTTCACAAAGTCAGTTTGATCATGCACTCTGTTGGGTTTTTTTTCTATTCATCTATATTAATGTTCAAATGAGCTATTCTGAATCAGAGAGAGAGATTTCTCATTAACTACCTTACAGTCAATACTAAGCATGTTCCTCCTTCTTAACACCAACATTATCCCTGGGGTGATTACCATGAGAGCCATGTCAAACAACCTACTCAAGCAGCAGATATTCCACAGGTGAATGATAGTGGGCAATGGATTTTCTCCATTTATATACAGAAGAAAGGTCATCCCCTTTCCTTGTGAAAAGAGAGAATGGACAAAAAACTTTTGCTCTTTTGAGCTGATATGGAAATGAGCCTAGATTCTTCCTTACACTTTAGGAATATAAATACATCTTTCCAAGAGTCAGATAAACCTTAGGTATTTCCAGGTTTTAAGTTCTAAAAATGTCTTCGAGGGTAACATCTGGGAAGTGCCTAGGAAGATGGAGCTCCAGGCTTTCTGGCACCTTGGAGCTTCACCTATGGACTTCGTTTGGACTGTAATCATTTGTCCCCTTGAATCAGAACAATTAATTATACAAGTAGCTACAGATCTCCTTTTCATGATATGTGAACAGTAAAATGTTCCTAGGAGAAGTAAAAGCAAACAATGCCCGATCTTTATATAATATACATGTATTTTGTGTCAGAGGACTGGAGATTTTTATAGGACCAATGAGAAATCCAAGGAAGTTTTCTTTCCCTATAGTCATTTATTTAAAATATAAATTAGCAAACCTACTCATGCTGTCCCTAAAGGGCATGACTAAACTGGAACATATTCTTTTACAATAGCCTTATTTAAGTAAAAGCAAAAAAGGAGAGAGTTTAGGAAATTTACATCAATCATTCAATGAACAATTTGTAAAGGGTGCTCCTCTTTCTACAGAGTAAAATGTAATTGATATACACATAAACATATATAAATACATAAGCCACATTTATATATCACTTTCATTCATTTTTTACCTAGTTATTCACTCTAAAAGGACTGCTTAAATCCTGTAGTCCACTGCTACTACTGGAGCCATTACAAAAACTTCCGTGTTCATTTTCATTGCCTGGAAAGATAGACTTTTATTCCAATGATTTTTTGTCAGAGAGCGTGATCGCTTAGCAAAATGAGAGTCATGTTGCTTGAATTAACTACATAACTGGCCAGGGACTTCTGTGAGAACCTTCAAGCTTTATAAAAGCTTTCACCCTAGTTGCTGGGGAATGAATGTACTCTGTTATTTTATTTCACTCACTATATATCAATAAAGTACAGTAATCAAAACAATAGTTGCTTTCAAATTTAAGGATAAGGTAGTATTACTCAAATAGCAAAAATTACACCTGTGATTGCCTTGCTGAGAACCATTTTATTATTTTCCAAAATTTGTGAAATTTCTGGCCCCACAATCCCAGGCAACCAAAGATAACACAAGGAAATTAGCATAATAACAAATCTATCCAAACAGTGGCAAAACCAGAAAGGTACAGAACCAAACAAATGCTTTCACTAATCTGCACCCTGTTTCACAGTAACAAAGAAGCAATGAGACTGAATGTTGAATCATTGCATGGCAGATATGCAAATTTCATTTTAAAACCTCATACTCATTGAAGAAACCTTGTTAACGGAATGTTGGAAATTAGCCTCTCATCAAATATAGCATGAGACAACTGCTAAGAATTTTACCAAAATTAAAATCAGAGCATTTCACAGCCAAGATGGAAACCTGCCATATGTCTTCTAATAAGAACAAGGCAAATCAAAATATTAAAGTGGATGCCCATTGTGTTGAGGCATCAAGAGACTGCTGACAGCTTTGCTTACAGCTTAACAATACATTTCCTCACATGACTTAAAAATAATTGAGACTTTTCCCTGTGCACTTTTCAGTAGCTTTTTCAAAGTAGCTATAAATTCTCAAAGGCTTTTTATTCCTTAAATAAAGAACATATTTCTCATACTTCAGGAAACTAGATTTCTTACACTGAGAATAAGTCTTTGTGAAGAATAAAAATATTAGGGACATTTTATAAAGAGACAAAGCGAGGAGTTTTCTTTCTTTCTGAAGGTAAGATCATCATCTGTTGTGCATACGTTGAACATTAATTAAATACATACACTGAACATTAATTAAAGCACATGTTAGGGCTTTCTTCTTTTTGGACATAGTAAAGGGTTGGATGGGCTTTGTTAATTTTAGCTTTGGGACAGAAGACTGGCATGGATTTGGCAGGCATTAATTTTTTGCTTCATACACTTTCCAAAGATGATATATTATTGTCAGGAGTTCTTTTCAAGATTTACAAAGTATTATTAAAGTGTTCTCTCTAGTCTCATCACAGAAAATGTTCCAAATAATTTACCTGTTTCTCTGTACAATAGATATACCTCAATTCATAAATGAAAACTTATTATTTTTGAGTCTGACTTTCTTTCTGTCATGACCAGCGTTTTCAAGCTAACATCCAAAAATATCTACAGGATCAATGATCTTATTACAAAAAAAAACAAAAAACAAAAAACTTAACCTTGTTGAAAGTGGTGGTGGGTGAGGACAGCATGAGATTCTGTGAATTCCAACAACTAAATGTGGACAGCAATTTCAAAACAAACTTCTGATGAAACACTCTACCATAATGGATTAGGAAACCTGTACCCTATTTCTTCTAATGAAAAGAACACTCATTCTTTTAAATCTGAACCTATATCATGACGTAATCAAAGCAAGTGCATTACCCAGTCAACATTCTATCTTATTTTTAAGTAGTAATCTCTACATTCCTGATGTGCATTTTTTTCCTTGCTCCTTTAAACAGTCTCTTAAGGCAAGCTGCAGTATAATAGATATTGACAAATGACGTCACTATGCATAACTAGAGATGACCAGAGAAAGATTAACATCTTGAAGGAATTGAGTTTACTCAGCCATATAATAGTAATTATCCTTGTGCAGTGTGATAGACTCACAAGGCTATGAAGCCAAAACGAGCATATGGTTATCCAATCTATTCCACTGACTCTGAGGTGAAACAAATGTAAGATTCCTAAAGTATCTATGCCAACTCTTTCCTTTCCCCTTATAGCACTTCTCCTACCTCCTACCCATGGATAGCAAAAAAATATCAATTTAGTCTTTCACTTTCTTTACACTTCAACATCTCTCCAGTCTAGTAGGTGTACGCTCACAGCTTCAAGTGTTATCTCTTTTTTGAAGACACTCCAGGCTTTAATCTCTGCACCAAACCCTTAGCTCTAATTTGTAACATCCAACTGGGCATTTCTACCTGGATTACCTGCCACCAAATGCTATCAAAAATGAAATATCTTTTTCCTTCCGCACCCAAATACCCTTCATAACATATCTATTTGATTCATTTAGGCCCCAAGGCTTGGAAACTCTTCTTGGCATATAACTAATTAATTACCAAGTTCTATGAATTTTATTGCTTTGGTTTTGGCACTCATTACTTCCTTTCCATTCCAACTACCTTTGTTTTTCAAATTCTCATTACTTCAGGTATAATTTATTACCTGAAGTGTGCGTCTCCCACATTGTAGGCAGACGCTTTACCATCTGAGCCACCAGGGAAGTCCATAATTTATTACAAATGACTCCTAAATTGCCTCCCAACCTCTCGTCTATTCTTTTTAGTTTTAATAATTTTTATTGAAGTTGTGCTAATTTCTGCTACACAGCAAAGTGATTCAGTTATACCTATATAAATTTTTACATTGTTTTCCATTATGGTTTATCTCAGGATATGGAATATTGTTCTCTGTGCCATACAGTAGGTCCTCGTTGATTACTCATTCTATATATAAAAGCTTACGCCTGCATTCTTTATTTTCTACAAACCACAATGTACATGCTTTTAAACTTTTCAAAAAACACATACTTCTTGTCATTTAGATTTCTACCAAAAACCATATCAACATTTCCAATTACTTAATGCAATAATTTCCACCAGTTTTGTAAAATTCATGCTAGGCCAACTATGACAAAGGCCACTGAGAATGAGAAGGAAGTTGGGAGTATGTTAAGGATGGAACTAGGCCTGTAGTTCTCAAACTTGAGCACTTTTCATAAGTGGAACTGACTAAAGAATTTGTGGAGCCCCATGCAAAATGAAAAACTGGGCACCTTGTTCAAAATGATTAACAATCTCAAGAGACCAACAGCAAAGCACTAAGTCAACTGTAGGACCCTTCTGAGTGCGAGGCCCAGTGAAATTACACAGGTCACATTTTCAGGAAGCTGTCTCTGTACAGAAGACTCACCTGGTTCACTTGTTTTTAAATGAAAGCACCCCTTAGAGATCAGCCTGTCTGGGTACGACCTGAGAACCTGCATGTTTAACAAGCATCCTAAGAGATTTAGAAGTTATTATCAGTAGAATACACTTTGAGTAACTATTGCCTAGGGAAATAACATGAGAACTAACATTGCTCCACAGAGAAAGGTCAAAAGTTTCCAAGGATAGTGTCAAAGGATTGATGACCTATCTTGACTAATCTGGTGGGAGGAACATAGTGAGAAGGACATGAAGCAGTGAAAGTGAAAGTGAAGTTGCTCAGTCGCGTCCAACTCTTTGCGACCCATGGAATGTAGCCACCAGGCTCCTTCATCTATGGAATTTTCCAGGCAAGAGTACTGGAGTGGGTTGCCATTTCCTTCTCCAGGGGATCTTCCTGTTTCCCCCACTGCTGCTTTGGAGCACTCTCTCAGAGCTATCTGAGATGCTGCCTCTAAGGCTGCAGTCCTCATTTTGCCCCAAATAAAACTTAACTCACAACTCTGAAGTTGTACATCTTTTTTTAGTCGACAGTTAAATTTATATAAAGTACTGAAATAGGACAAGTAACATATTGTTTATGCAGACATACAGAAGTTATACTCAATAATTCTGATCAAGAGAATTTGCATTAATGAGGGTAGTAGTTACCTCCAGGGGATGGGTATAATTGGGGCAGAGAGCACTAAAGGGGATTCTAAGGTTCTACTAACAGTCTAGGTCTTAAACTGAAGGGTGGGTACCTGGCTATTGATTTTAGAATTATTTCTCAATTGAACATACTCACTTTATTTCACAAAACAAAAATGAAAAATAAATTGGTGGTCTTTCAGCAGAAAGGACCTTTTGAAGGTCTCTTTCTTTTGAAGGTAATTATTTTTATTACCTCCACCATAGATCAAACAACAGGGAGGGAACACAGCTCTGCCCATTAACAGAATATAGGGTTAACTATTTACTGAGCATGGCCCTGCCCATCAGAACAAGACCCAGTTTCCCCCACAGTCAGACTCTCCCAACAGGAAGCTTCCATGAGCTGCTTATCCTCATCTATCAACAGGCAGACAGAATGAAAATCACAATCACAGAAAACTAATCAAACTGATCATGTGGACCACAGCCCTGTCTAAATCAATGAAACTATGAGCCATGCCATGTAGGGACACCAAAGACTGACGGGCCTTGGTGGAGAATTCTAACAAAATGTGGTCCAGTGGAGAAGCGAATGGCAAACCACTTCAGTATTCTTGCATTGAGAACCCCATGAACAGTATGAAAAGGCAAAAAGATAATGACACTGAAAGATGAACTCCCCAAGTCAGTGGGTGTCCAATATGCTACTGGAGACCAATGGAAAAATAACTCCAGAAAGAAGGAAGAGACAGAGCCAAAGCAAAAACAACACCCAGTTGTGGATGTGACTGATGATGGAAGTAAACTCCAATGCTATAAAGAACAATATTGCATAGGAACCTGGAATGTTAAGTCCATGAATCAAGGTAAATTAGAAGTGGCCAAACAGGGGATGGCAAGAGTGAACATTGACATTTCAGGAATTAGTGAACTATAATGGAGTAGAACGGGTGAATTTAATTCAGATGACCATTATATCTACTACTGTGGGCAAGAATCCCTTAGAAGAAATGCAGTAGCCATCATAGACAACAAAAGAGTTCGAAATGCAGTACTTGGATACAATCTCAAAAATGACAGAATGATCTCTGTTCGTTTACAAGGCAAACCATTCAATATCACAGTAATCCAAGTCTTTGTTCCAACAAGTAATGCTGAAGAAGCTCAAGTTGAACAGTTCTATGAAGACCTACAAGACCTTCTGAAACTAACACCTCAAAAAGTTGTCCATTTCATCATAGGGAACTAGAATGCAAAAAGAAACACCTGGAATAACAGGCAAATTTGGCATTGGAGTACAGAATGAAGCAGGGCAAAGGCTAACGGAGCTTTCCCAAGAGAACGAACTAGTCATAGCAAACACCCTCTTCCAACAACACAAGAAATGACTCCATATGGACGTCACCAGATGGTCAATACTGAAATCAGATTGATTATATTCTTTGCAGCCAAAGATGGAGAAGCTCTATAGAGTCAGCAAAAACAAGACTGGGAGCTGACTGTGGCTCAGATCATGAACTCCTTATTGCCAAATTCAGACTTAAATTGAAGAAGGTAGGGAAACCCACTAAAACATTCAGGTATGACGTAAATGAAATCCCTTACAATTATACAGTGTAAGCGACAGATAGATTCAAGGGATTAGATCTGATAGAGTGCCTGAAGAATTATGAAGAAGGTTCATGACATTGTACAGGAGGCAGTGATCATACCATACCCAAGAAAAAGAAATGCAAAAGGCACAATTATTGTCTGAGGAGGCCTTACATATAGCTGAGAAAAGAAGAGAAGCTAAAGACAAAGGAGAAAAGGAAAGATATGCTCATATGAATGCAGAGTTCCAAAGAATAGCAAGGAGAGATAAGAAAGCCTTCCTCAGTGATCAATGCAAAGAAATAGAGGAAAACAATAAAATGAGAAAGACTAGAGATCTCTTCAAGAAAATTAGAGATACCGAGGGAACATTTCATGAAATGGTGGACTCGATAAAGGACAGAAATGGTATGGACCTGACAGAAGCAGAAGATATTAAGAAGAGGTGGCAAGAATACACACAAGAACTGTACAAAAAAGATCTTCGTGACCAGGTTATTCACGATGCTATGATCACTCACCTAGAGCCAGACATCCTGGAATGAGAAGTCAAGCGGGCCTTAGGAAGCATCACTATAAACAAAGTTAGTGGAGGTGATGGAATTCCAGTTGAGCTATTTGAAATCCTAAAAGATGATGGTGTGAAAGTGCTTCACTCAATATGCCAGCAAATTTGGAAAACTCGGCAGTGGCCACAGGCCTGGAAAAAGTCAGTTTTCATTCCAATTCCAAAGAAAGGCAATGACAAAGATTCTTCAGACTACTGCACGATTGCACTCATCTCACACACTAGCAAAATAAGCTTCAAAATTCTCCAAGCCAAGCTTCAACAGTACGTGAACCACAAAATTCCAGATCTTCAAGCTGGGTTTAGAAAAGACTGAGGAACCAGAGATCAAATTGCCAAATCTGTTGGATCATTGAAAAAGTAAGAGAATACCAGAAAAAACATCTACTTCTACTTTATTGATTACGCCAAAGCCTTTGGCTGTGTGGATCACAACAAACTGTGGAAAATTTTTCAAGAGATGGGAATACCAGACCACCTTATTTGCCTCCTGAGAAATCTGTATGCTGGTCAAGAAGCAACAGTTAGAACCAGACATGGAACAAAGAACTTGTTCCAAATTGGGAAAGAAGTGCGACAAGGCTGTTTATTGTCACCCTGCTTAATTAACTTATTTGGAGAGTACATCATGTGAAATGCCCAGCTGGATGAAGCACAAGCTGGAATCAAGATTGCTGGGAGAAATATCAATAACCTCAGATATGCAGATGACACCACCCCTATGGCAGTAAGTGAAAAGGAACTAAAGAGCCTCTTAATGTAAGTGAAAGAGGAAAGTGAAAAGGCTGGCTTAAAACTCAACATTCAAAAAACTAAGATCATGGCATCTGGTCCCATCACTTCATGGCAAATTGATGGGTAAACAACGGAAACAGTGACAGACTTTATTTTCTTGGGCTCCAAAATCACTGCAGATGGTGACTGCAGCCATGAAATTAAAAGACGCTTGCTCCTTAAAAGAAAAGCTAAGACCAACCTAGATGGTATATTAAAGAGCAGAGACATTACCTTGCTGATAAAGGTCCGTCCATTCAAATCTTACGGATTTTTCCAGTATTCATGTATGGATGTGAGAGTTGGACTATAAAGAAAGTTGAGTGCCAAAGAATTGATCCTTTTGCACTGTGGTGTTGGAGAAAACTCTTGAGAGTTCCTTGGACTGCAAGATCAAACTAGTCCATCCTAAAGGAAATTAGTCCTGAATTTCATTGGAAGGACTGATGATGAAGCTGAAACTCCAATACTTTGGCCACCTGATGCAAAGAAGTGACTCATTTGAAAAGTCCCTGATGCTGGGAATGACTGAAGGCAGGAGGAGATGGGGACGACAGAGGATGAGATGGTTGGATGGCATCACCGACTGATGGACATGGGTTTGAGCAAGCTCCAGGAGTTGGTGATGGGCAGGGAAGCCTGGCGTGCTGCAGTCCATGGGGTTGGAGTCAGACACGCCTGAGCAAGTGAACTGAACTGAACCTAACTGAGATCTATAGATTTACTAAAGTTCTTAATTGGTCATTAAACTTCTGTTACATTTTACTGTACTTTTCCAAACAAATTATATGTCAAAGTGTATTTGAAAATTGAGTCATTTATCATGAATATTACGAATATTGCCTTCTAATTTGCCTCCCTCACTCCAATTTTTATTTTTCCAGTCTATTCTTTCTACTACTTCCTACTACTTCCATTTAGCTTCCAAAACAGTGATTTGATTATGATATAGTTCCATTCAAACTTTTCTATGGCTTCTCACTATTTTTTCAAGAGTTTTTTGGAGGGACCTCATGCAGAATGCAACACTTCTGTTCTTTCATAAAGAAAACAATATAGTTAATTAGGGTTCAGTTTTCTTTAGTTACAAATTCAATCTAAAGATATACCCTGATCATCTTGATTAGGCATTAGACGGTGAGAAACGGGGGAGCCATTGATTAGACTACTCTATTTTCTAAGACTCTTTAGCAAACAGATGGTGTCTGTAGATCAAGTCTATAAATAACCTCATCAGTATATGCTGATTTGAATTCATTTCATTCTCAAAAGGTAAGCTTTTCCTGATCTTTTTCCTAAAATCTCAGGGAATCTCACTGTAGTCTCTTTCTGTGACTACTACCATCTCAACATACATTTTTTAATGTATTTATTTATTTTAATTGGAGGATAATTACTTTACAATATTGTTATGGCTTTTGAAATCTAATTCTCCTGAGAGAATGTTATAGTTCTGCCAGATTCATGTCATTTCTCCCTAAACAAGCCACTCTTACTTCTATGACATAGCTCATCCATCCTCTAGATATGGGATGCCTTATTCCATCCTTTTTACCCACCAAAGCCTTTCAAAACTGTCTCATATGCTAATTTCTCCTTCATATCTATATTTAATGAACATAGCTATGTGCCAATGACTATGCTTAGTGTTTAACATGCATCATTAAATTCTCACAACTCAATGAAGTAGGAACTATTACAATATTCATCTTACAAGTGATAAAAATGAGGTCCCATGGGATTATTTAGCAAGCCTACAAACTAAAGAAGGCTGAGCACCAAAGAATTGATGTTTTTCAACTGTGGTATTGGAGAAGACTCTTGAGAGTCCCTTGGACTGCAAGGAGATTCAACCAGTCCATCCTAAAGGAGATCAGTCCTGAGTGTTCATTGGGAGGACTGATGTTGAAACTGAAACTCCAATACTTTGGCCACCTGATGTGAAGAACGGACTCCTTGAGAAAGACCCTGATGCTGGGAAAGAATGAAGGCAGGAGGAGAAGGGGATGACAGAGGATGAGATGGTTGGATGGCATCACTGAATGGATGGACTTGAGTTTGAGCAAGCCCTGGGAGATAGTGAAGGACAGGGAGGCCTGGCGTGCTGCATTCCATGAGGTGGCAAAGAGTGGGACATGACTAAGTGACTGAACAACAACAACAAATAGTCAGTAGCAGAGTTGAGAGTAATACAGAAGTATTTGATTCCAAAGACCATGCAATGTTAAGCAATTATAATCATGCTTATTAACACTGATTCATACTTGTTTTAGTCTCCTAGAGAATTTAGAATATTGTTTGAATTATGCTGCCACCAGACTATACGGAGCCACATATGATTTAGTAATGTTACATATACTCAGTTTTATATCCTGAATAAAATTATATGTTCCATGAAGATAGACTCTATATATCACATTTTTTCTCTCTCATAGAAACTAGTATATGTAAATACTTAAAATATACTCAGTCTTATTAATTTTATTTTATTGAAACCCTATATTTTATTTTCTGATTTCTTCCTCTCTCTGGCAACCCTTGAAATTGTTCCCATATTTTTACTCTATGCAAAGAGTTAGTAAATATCAGGAAGTTGAAGTTTCAGGGCAAATGGGTCTTAATTTAAATCATTACTAAATGAAAAATCAATGCTAAAATTGTGACATACATGAACTGTGTGCATTTGTATAACAATATGAATGTGTAGTGGACCTAAATCTCCACAGGCAGACTCTTTAAAGGCTTTCCTTTTCATTTTTCTCCTCCACCTCAATGAAATCGTGCCTCCTCTTAGGAGCAAGATGTCATGCTCCAATCCCTAGTGTTGTTTATGTCACTCTATTTTCTATGCTCATAGTAACTTTTAAGGGGTTAGTGATGAATAGAAAGGGCCATAAGGACAAGGAAACATGACAGGGAATAAACCTTCCTGGTTGATATTTCAGAAATATTATCTTTATTCGTTGTTCTCTCCAGTAAATATTTGCACCTCCATGAAGAAAGCTTACCTCTCATCTAGATGCCTATGTGTGGACACACACATGCAACCAGTACCCAAAGAAGGAGGAAACTGAGTCTCTGTCCTGAATTTCTTTCTACAGAATGCCATTATTTCCCAGTGTTTTCCCTCTCAACACTGGATCTCCTTCCACTCCTACTCTGGGAGTTTAATCCTCTTTCACAGTCAGAATACAGCTGTGATAGATCTTACTCAAAAAGAGCAAGAGTAAGCAACTGAGCTTAAAAGGTGTAAGTTGGAAAAATAAGAAACAGCAATTAAGGAATCAATCCCATTCACCATTGCAACAAAAAGAATTAAATATCTAGGAATAAACTTACCTAAGGAAGCAAAAGAACTATAAACAGAAAATTATAAGACACTAATGAACGAAATCAAAGATGATATAAACAGATGGAGAGATATTCCATGTTCCTGGGTAGGAAGAATCAATATTTTGAAAATGACTATACTACTAAATGCAATCTACAGATTTAATGCAATCCCTATCAAATTACCAATGGCATTTTTCATAGAACTAGAACAAAAAATTTCACAATTCATATGCAAACACAAAGGACCCCGAATAGCCAAAGTAGTCTTGAGAAAGAAGAATGGAGCTGGAGAAATCAAGCTTCATGAATTCAGGTTATACTACAAAGCTACAGTCATCAAGACAGTATGGTACTGGCACAAAAACAGAAATATAGACCAATGGAACAAGATAGAAAGCCCAGAGATAAACCCATGCACCTATGGGCATCATATTTTTGACAAAGGAGGCACGAAGATGCAATGGGGCAAAGACAGCCTCTTCAATAAATGGTGCTGGGAAACTGGACAGCTACATGTAAAAGAATGAAATTAGAACACTTCCTTACACCATACACAAAGATAAACTCAACAAGGATCAAAGACTTAAATGTAAGACCAGAAACTATAAAACTCTTAGAGGAAAACATAGGCAGAACATTGGATGACATAAATCAAAGCAAGATCCTCTATGACCCACCTCCTAGAGTAACGGAAATAAAAACAAAAGGAAACAAGTGAGACCTGATTAAATTTAAAAGCTTTTGAACAGCAAAGGAAACTATAAGGAAGGTGAAAAGACAACCCTCAGAATGGGAGGAAATAATAGCAAATGAAACAATAGACAAAGGATTAATTTCCAAAATATACAAGCAGCTCGTACAACTCAATATCAGAAAAACAAACAACCCAGTCAAAAAGTGGGAAAAAGACCTAAACAGACATTTCTCCAAAGAAGACATACAGATGACTAACAAACACATGAAATGATGCTCAACATCACTCATTATTAAAAAAATGCAAATCAAAACTATAATGAGATATCACCTCACACCAGTCAGAATGGCCCTCATCAAAAAGTCTACAAACAATAAATGCTGGAGAGGGTGTGGAGAAAAGGGAAGGCTCTTGCACTATTGGTGGGAATGTAAATTGATACAGCCACTATGGAAGACAGTATGGAGATTCCTTAAAATCTAGGAATAAAACCACCATATGACACAGCAATCCCACTCCTAGACATATACCCTGAGGAAACCAAAATTGAAACAGACATATGTATCCCATTGTTCATTGCAGCACTATTTACAATAGCTAGAACATGGAAGCAACCTAGATGTCCATTGACAGATGAATGGATAAAGAAGTTGTGGTATGCATACATAAAGGAATATTACTCAGCCATAAAAAGGAACACATCTGAGTATGTTCTAATGAGGTGGATGAACCTAGAACCTATTATACAGAGTGAAGTGAGTCAGAAAGAGAAAGATAAAAACCGTATTCTAATATATACGGAATCTAGAAAAATAGTACTGAAGAATTTACTTACAGGGCAACAGTGGAGAAACAGACATAGGAGAATAGACTTATGGACATGGGGAGAGGGGAGGAGAGGGTGAGATGTATGGAAAGAGTTATGTGGAAACTTACATTACCTTATGTAAAATAGATAGCCAATGGGAATTTGCTGTATGGCTCAGGAAATTCAAACAGGAGTTCTGTATCAACCTAGAGGGGTGGAGTGGGGAGGGAGATGGGATGGGGTTTCAAAGGGGAGGGGATATATGTATACCTATGGCTGATTCATGTTGAGGTTTTGACAGAAAACAGCAAAATTCTGTAAAGCAACTATCCTTCAATAAAAAATAAATTAATTTAAAAAAAAGCTGTAGGTTGTGTGGGCTGGTTCCTCACCTTGAATCTCCCACCATGCCTTATTCTTTCTCAGAAGTATTGTCTAGTCTCTTGGCCCTGGCAGTCTGTTTCAAGAAGGGAAATCACTGGCAGATGAGGCTTAGATTCTTGGGAGATGACTGATTATCCTCCAGTTTCTTCTTATCAGCTATGGGTTTACTTTAGTCACCCTAGAAATGTGGGAATGACAAAAAAAAAGAAGATAGTCAAGAGACAATGAAAAAATGTTCAACATTGCTAATTATCATTGTTGTTTAGTCACCAAGTCATGTCCGAATCTTTTGCGACCATAGCTCGCCAGGCTCCTCTGTCCATGGGATTTCCCAGGCAAGAATACTGGAGTGGGTTGCAATTTCTTATTTCAGGGGATCTTCCTGACCCAGGGATCAAACCTCTGTCTCCTGCATCTCTTGCATTGCAGATGGATTCTTTTACCACTGGGACACCTGGGAAGCCCTTGCTAATTTATTAGAGAAATGCAAATCAAAACTACAATGAAACAACACCTCACACGAGCCAGAATGGCTATCATCAAAAAATCCACAAACAGTGAATGCTGGAGAGGGTGTGGAGATAAGGGAATCCTCCTACACTCTTGGTGGGAATGTAAATTTGCACACTCACTATGGAGAACAGTATAGAGGTTCCATCAAAAACTAAAAACAGAACTACCATATGGCCCTGAAAACCCACTCCTAGGCATATATCCAGACAAAAACATCATCTGAAAGGGTATGTGCACCCCAATGTTCACTGAAGCACTGTTTACAATAGCCAAGACATGGAAGCAAAATAAATGTTCATCAACAGATGAATGGGTAATATTCATCTGTTGAATATATATAATGCAATATTCAGTTCAGTTCAGTCGCTCAGTCATGTCCAACTCTTTGTGACCCCATGGACTGCAGCACGCCAGGCCTCCCTGTCCATTACCAACTCCCAGAGTTTACTCAAACTCATGTCCATTGAGTCAGTGATGCCATCCAACCATCTCATCCTCTGTCATCCTCTTCTCCTCACGCCTTCAATCTTTCCTAGCATCAGGCTCTTTTCAAATGAGTCAGTTCTTCGCATCAGGTGGCCAAAGTACTGGAGTTTCAGCTTCAGGATCAGTCCTTCCAAAGAATATTCAGGACTGATTTACTTTAGGAAGGACTGGTTGGATTTCCTTGCAGTCCAACAGACTCTCAAGAGTCTTCTCCAACACCACAGTTCAAAAGCATCAATTCTTAGGCACTCAGCCTTCTTTATAGTCCAACTCTCACATCCATACATGACTACTGGAAAAACCATAGCTTTGACTAGACAGACCTTTGTTGCAAAGTAATGTCTCTGCTTTTTAATATGCTGTCTAGGTTGGTCATAACTTTTCTTCCAAGGAGCAAGTGTCATTTAATTTCATGACTGCAGGCACCATCTGCAGTTATTTTGGAGCCCCAAAAATAAAGTCTGTAACTGTTTCCACTGTTCCCATCTATTTGCCATGAAACTGTGGAAAATTCTGAAAGAGATGGGAATACCAGACCATCTAACCTGTCTCTTGAGAAACCTGGATGTAGGTCAGGAAGCAACAGTTAGAACTGGACATGGAACAAGAGACTGGTTCCAAATAGGAAAAGGAGTACGTCAAGGCTGTATATTGTCACCCTGATTATTTAACTTATATGCAGAGTACATCATAAGAAACGCTGGACTGGAAGAAACACAAGCTGGAATCAATATTGCCGGGAGAAATATCAATAACCTCAGATATGCAGATGACACCACCCTTATGGCAAAAATTGAAGAAGAACTAAAGAGCTTCTTGATGAAAGTGAAAGAGGAGAATGAAAAAGTTGACTCAAAGCTCAATGTTCAGAAAACTAAGATCATGGCATCTGCTACCATCACTTCATGGGAAATAGATGGGGAAACAGTGGAAACAGTACCAGACTTTATTTTTGGGGGCTCCAAAATCACTGCTGATGGTGATTGCAGCCATGAAATTAAAAGACACTTACTCCTTGGAAGGAAGGTTATGACCAACCTAGATAGCATATTTAAAAGCAGAGACATTACTTTGTCAACAAAGGTCTGTCCAGTCAAGGTTATGGCTTTTCCAGTGGTCATGTATGGATGTGAGAGTTGGATGGTGAAGAAAGCTGAGTGCCGAAGAATTGATGCTTTTGAACTGTGGTGTTGGAGAAGACTCTTGAGTCCCTTGGACTGCAAGGAGATCCAATCAATCCATCCTAAAAGAGATCAATCCTGGGTGTTCATTGGAAGGTCTGATGTTGAAGCTGAATCGCCAATACTTTGGCCACCTCATGCGAAGAGTTGACTCATTGCAATGCTGCGAAAGATTGGGGGCAGGAGGAGAAGGGGACGACAGAGGATGAGATGGTTGGATGGCATCACTGACTCAATGGACATGAGTTTGAGTAAGCTCTGGGAGTTGGTGATGGACAGGGAGGCCTGGCGTGCTGCAATTCATGGGGTTGCAAGGAGTCAGACACAACTGAGCGACTGAACTGAACTGAACTGATGGGACCAGATGCCATGATCTTAGTTTTCTGAATGAGTTTTAAGCCAACATTTTCACTCTCCTCTTTCACATTCATCAAGAGGCTCTTTAGTTCTTCTTCACTTTCTGCTATAAGGGTAGAATATTACTCAGCCATTAGAAAGACTGTATAATATCATATAACATCCCTTATATGTAGAATCTAAAAAGAAATGATACAAATGAACTTATAAAACAGAAAGGGACACACAGACTTAGAAAATCAACTTATGGTTTCTGGGGGATGGATCAGGCGAAGGGATAGTTAGGGAGTTTTGGATGGACAAGTACACACTGTTATATTTAAAATGGATAACCAACAATGACCTACTGTATAAGCACATGGAACTCTGCTCAATGCTATGTGGCAGCCTGGATGGGAGCAGAGTTTGGGGGAGAATGGATATATGTATATTTATGGCTGAGTCCCTTTGCTGTTCACCTGAAACTGTCACAACATTGCTAATCAGCTATATCCCAATACAAAATAAATACAATGGTTAAAAAAAAAAGAATTCCTGCATTGACTTAATCTCTTAGTAACTGTGTTAAAGATTCCTCTTCTCATCCTTGCCTCACTACGTGGTTCAATAAGCCTTGCTGCAATGCCTCAAGTAACTGCCAATGAGCATGCTCTTTTTCAGGTCTAAACAAGTGCCTCTGTTTTGGAAGCCAGCGCTTGTCCCACTGGAGTAACCCTTCCCTGTTCAGGAAGAGGTTCAGTTATTTTGGAAATTTAGTCCAAGATGGAGCTCAATGCCAACCTCTAACAACGATTCATTAGAACCTCTTTTCCAAGCTTCTGCTCAATGACCTGCATCTAAAAAAGAAATTCAAAGCCTTCTTGAGTGAATTTTAAAACCCATTGCCCTCACAGCCCAGTAGAATTACGTTTGAAATCATCAGTGTATTCTGTGCTTAGTCACTCAGTCATGTCCGACTCTGCAACTCCATGGACTGTAGCCCACCAGGCTCCTCTGTCCATGGGGATTCTCCAGGCAAGAATACTGGAGTGGGTTGCCATGCCCTCCTCCACTGGATCTTGCCAACCCAGGGATCAAACCCAGGTCTCCCGCATTGCAGGCAAATTCTTTACCATCTGAGCCACCAGGGAAGCTCAAGAAGACAGAAGTGGGTAGCCCACCCCTTCATCAGAGGATCTCCCCAAACCAGGAATCAAACCAGGGTCTCCTGCATTGCAGGAGCTTTACCAGCTGCTGAGCTACCCAGGAAGCACCTGGGCATGTACCAATGTCTCTACCATCACTTATTTGGGCACAAAGTAGTATATTAATATATTCTGGTGCTTCTGGTTCATGAGGGACCATAAGACAGTCTGTCTCTGGTCCACTTGCCTAAATATAGCACACATTTACTTCTCTTCTACTACTCCCATTGCTTGATAGGGTGGAGTAGGAAAATGGAATCTCAGGCCTTAATATTCCATGATTATTCTTCAAGAAAAAAGAGTAAAATATGATCCTGCCATATGTGATTGAATAACAAAATATTGCTATTGTTCATCTCTAAGGTTGGTTATACTATACTCATTGCTAGCATGTGGTTTTAGGTATTTTATGGTGTTAGTAAAGGCTTACCTCTAACTGGTCCCCATTTTTCCTGTTTTTTTCCTTGTAGCCAAAGGTTTGCATATCAGTCATTCAGGGTTAGGATCAATGCAGGTTGTCTTTGAACAGAGCAATACTCAATTGCCTACATGGGAATCAAGCCAGATACCCTGGCATTACTAATAAGTGGTCACAAATAAGCCAGCAGATTTACACAGAATATGATTTAACCATCTGCCTATTTTCAAAAATAATATATTTGAATCAGTTTACTATGCATGGCACCTACACAAAAAGGCTTTAAGGTTGAGAAAAGAGGATAATTATGTGAGAAACCTACATGCTGAGGTTAATTACTGAAATTCATCAATATATTTAACTGTGAGCTTCCTGATAGTGAAGGCAAAATTCAAAATATAATTAATTACGTTTTGGTTATTGTTTGATTAAAAATACAAATTCATCTGGATATACATTTTTTTTTTGCTTTTGCCTGAAACTAAATGATTAAAGGGGGGTTTTATGAAGCTCTTTTTATAAGAAACATTGGATCTAAGAGGCAACGTACTTGCAGCAAAATTTTCCACTGGCTATTTTAAAAATATATCCTCAATAAAACCTAGGTATAATATTAAAATTATAATCTTGAAAAGGTGTTTTCTACAAAGAATTATATTAACAATGTTCAGGTAAGTGGTGATCTCACTTGATTCAGAGTTTTGAGTTCACACTAACCTGCCATTTCTCTACATTTTCTTTTATTCTCCAATATCAAAAGCCTCAGCCTTATGCTTAAATCACTTGTGTTAATATGGGAAGCAACTATTACTGGTCTATTTTCCTCAGAATTTATAAAACTTGCATGTATATGATCTCATGTGTCTTCGCAACACAACCTGGAGACAGAGTTACTATCACGCTTTGCAGATGTATCACCAGCAGTGCAAAATGAAGTCACTCATCCAGAAACCCCAGGCTTGACTGCTATAGAGCTAGGATTAGAACACCTCACTTCTGGCCTGATGCATTTTCCATTATTTTTCTGCATAGAATGTATAATAGACAAATGTCCACATAACTTGGGAATGAAACAGTCTCAACAAGATCACAGGTACAATATATCTACCAAATATTACATACAATAAATGTTCTCTGTTACCTAAGGTTAAATACCTACTAGGCATAATCAAGTGGTTCATTTCCTTAATTTTTAAGCCCACAAATTATACAATCTTTCCAAATCCCAGCATTCAAAATGTGCTTATAAACTAAGCTGCTAAGATTTTTCAAAATGAACAAATACTCTGACAGAAAAGTGCTCAGCAAAGGTAGAAAGAACCCAGGCATCCTAACTCAATAGGTTACTGCAGCCTCCCTGGCTCTCCTCTGCCTTTTGTTAGTATGTCCTTAGTCACTCAGTCATGTCTGACTTTTTGCGACCCCATAGACTGTAGCCTGTCCTCCTCTGTCCATGGGATTCTCCAGGCAAGAATACTGCAATGGGTTGCCATGCCCTTCTCCAAGATATCTTCCCAACCTAGGAATCAAACCCAGGTATCCTACAATGCAAGCTGATTTTTTTTTTTTTTTTTTTTTTACCGGTGAGCCATCAGGGAAGCCCCTGCATTTTGTTAAGCATTATTTAAAAAGTACACTTGAGGTACTTCCCTGGTGGTCCAGTGGCTAAGTACTCCTCACTTCCAATAAAGGGGGCCTGGGTTTGATCCCTGGTCAGGGAACGACATCCCGCACGCCACAACTAAGAGCTTGCATGCTATAACTAAAGATTCTGTGAGCCACACCTAAGACACAAATAAATAAATTAAGCAGCCAAATAAATATTTTTTTTAAAAAAAGTAAAATCACACCGGAAAAGTACCCATTTAATAAACGAAATTCTACACCACTAGTCGACCACCAACAAAGAATCATTCTCCCATTAAAGACCAAATGTTTATTCTGTAAACCCAGAAAGCCAAAAAGAAAGGAGTGAAAACAAACTGAATACACTGGATATGGGAAGGATGCACTCTCTCTTATCAGAGTCCAACAGACTCTGGAGCTTGAAGATGGGTGGCTCACGAGGAAGCTGTGGCTGCTGCCTTTTCTTGCTGCCAGTCTCAAACAAAGCAGCAGTTTCTTCCCTCTGTGTCTGCCTAGAGGCTCACTTGCCTTTTCAGACGACTGACAAGCATTTTTTTACCTCTTGTAAGTCAAAAACTCTAAAAATGCAGATGGGAAATATTCTCCCTGCCTAACCGAGGTTCTCTTTTGTATCATGCTTTCACCTAGATTTTCTGGTTTACTCCTCAGAGCACATCTGAACAGTAAATATTATTGTTTCCATGTAGCAGATGAGGAATTGAGGTTCAGAACTGTAAATTCATGTCAAACTAGTATATGCCTTAGCAGAACTCCAGTCTGACTCCGCCTACATTTCCTCGGGACCATAGTGATCATTGTGTCTTAAAATGGTCCTCAGTTCTCTAGAACTAATCACATTGAGCAGAGTAAAAGAGATTGAACGAGTCAAACAGATATTTGGAGAACCCATATATCAGTTGAGGTTTGGCCTTCAACTTGCACTGAACCGACATCAAGGACAGAGGAATGACAACAGAAGCAAAGCGACAGTTGGAGTAAATCGTCAAGAGGAAATAGATAATATCCTCTGATAAGCCACAATGTAAAAGAATATTAAAAATACATATATGCACTTTATATATACATTTATATATTTTTATGCATGTATAACTGAATCACTTTGCTTTACAGCAGAAATTAACACAACATTGTAAATCAACTATGGTTCAATTCAAAAACAAAAACAAAAGCAGGATTAAGAGGAAGAGACATTATTTTGAAAGGTGGACTCAGTTTTGTTTTGTTTTTTTTAAGAGCCTAAACCCTACACAGCTGGAGCATGCATGCTAAGTCGCTTCAGTCACATCCAACTCTTTGCAACCCTATGGACTGTAACCCACCAGGTTCCTCTGTTCATGGAATTCTCCAGACAAGACTACTGGAATGGGTTGCCATGCCCTCCTCTAGGGTATCTTCCTGACCCATGGATCAAACTTGTGTCTCCTGAATTGGCAGGTGGGTTCTTTACCACTAGCGCCACCTGGGAAACTTTCCCACACAGCTGGAGAGGGGACTGTTTTAAGGAAAATAATATAAAATTAAAAGTATAAACACAATATTTTGTTATAATCTGTAAGAGAAAAAATCTGAAAAAAAGATATGTACGTGTGTGTATCTGAATCATTTTGCTGTACACTTGAAACTAATACAACATTGTAAACCAACTGCTGCTGCTGCTAAGTTGCTTCAGTCATGTCCGACTCTTTGCGACCCCATAGACGGCAGCCCACCAGGCTCTGCCATCCCTGGGATTCTCCAGGCAAGAATACTGGAGTGGGTTGCCATTTCCTTCTCCAGTGCATGAAAGGGAAAAGTGAAAGTGAAGTCGCTCAGTCGTGTCCGACTCTTAGCGACCCCATGGACTGCAGCCTACCAGGCTCCTCCGTCCATGGGATTTTCCAGGCAAGAGTACTGGAGTGGGGTGCCATTGCCTTCTCCGTGTAAACCAACTACTTCAATATAAAAAAAAAAAAGTACAGGATCTTGGAAGGGCTAATGTGAGTAAAGAAGCCTATAGCTTAAGCTTCAAAGTAAATCTGTCTCTGCTTACAGTATTTAACAGAGATAAACTCTGGAGCAAAAACAGTCAGGAAACTGTGCATAGAGGTAAATAGATATGGGCTCAAGTTTCTGGAGTAAAAGAGATAGCTCTGCTTTGAACTTTCTACTTAAACTCAAAAAAAGAAGAAAGACTTAGCAAGAAATTAACCTCTGTTAAGTAAAAAGGATGAGCAGAAATGGTCAAATGCTCTCTTTTTTTCTCCTATTTCCAGCCACCATTCCTCAGTAACAGAAATATCTTCACTTGAGATCACTGCCCACCCCACTTACCACACAATATACAAGATGTTTCTGAAAATAATGGACCTAGAACTTAATACAAGATGGAAAGAAGAGAAACAGAATGTGTATGACAATAAAAAATGGAGCAGAATGAGCAGATAAAAAGGACTGGTACATTTGGGAGAAAAGCAGTATTTCTACGAAGACAATGTTATGTTTACATGCAGTGGTATCAACCATTCTACAGATTAAGCAATTTAAAAGTCATCCCCTTATATAAGGGTTACTATCATAGTAATGGAGCCATTGATCTAGGTCCATCAAAATGGCTGAAAATACCATTTCTGTTGGTTTTCATTCCAGTGCTTTGGTTATGTAGATAAAGCTAGTGTGTGGATGAAAAGCCACAGGAGCCTTGGGAAAAGAAAAATAGATTTGAGAGTATTATGATATAACAGTATATCCAAGGTGTGACTATGGACTTTTCAGACCAATTTGTTCACAAACATAACAGAAATGGGACAATAAAATGAACATTGTTCTTCAAAGTGGCCACCCACTGATTTTAACAACAATTTATTAGCATCAATTACACAAACATTTCTGGAATTACCCAGTGGGATCAGATAAAGATGACCCTATATGAGAGACAGCAAAAGAGACACAGATGTAAAGAACAGACTTTTGGACTCTGTGGGAGAAGGCAAGGGTGGGATGATTTGAGAGAATAGCATTGAAACCTGTATATTACCTTATGTGAAATAGATTGCCAGGTTCGATGCATGAGACAGGGTGCTCAGGGCCAGTGCACTGGGATGACCCTGAGGGATGGGATGGGGAGGGAGGTGGGAGGGGGGTTCAGAATGGGGGACACATGTACACCCATGGCTGATTCATGTCAATGTATGGCAAAAACCACTACAATATTGTAAAGTAATTAGCTTCCAATTAAAATAAATTAATTAATTATTTTAAAAATTCAAAAAAGAATAAGTAAAAAAAAAAAAAAGAATCTGAGAGACACTGTCATGAGCATCCTCGCTGATGGCAAATCTTGGTCCTCTGAAGGGAAGATTTGTTTTTTTGAAACAGCAAAACGTTATTCAGAGTCAGATCTCATGAACAGGGTGAGTGATCAAACTGCTAACAGTATTTGGGTCAAAAACTGAAGTGTGACTCTAACATAACAAAACCGATCATCTGATGTAGCTCAGAATGTGATTTTGAACACAATTCCAAAGGAGGAGTTTACAGATAACATCATACTTGCCAGATTCCTATCCTCTCTGTTAGTAACTATCCATCTGAGGCTGTTAGTTGTGTTGACAGAAAGACAACACTTGGCATGACCTAGCTGATTAAGGCCTGTTTGATTTACACAAACGGACAAAAGTCTCTTCCATATTCAGAGACCTCACCCTAACACAACTTCATAAATACGTCTTGCAGATCAGAAAATAGAACAAGAATAGCTCAGGGAAGGGAGGACTGAAGGGAGAATAAGGAGAGAAAGAAGAGACAGAAAGATGATTTGTTCATTATAGCAGTTTTTTTAGAACTTGTACTGGGCCTTCTTCTAGGAATCATGCTAATTTTGCACTGAAAGTGTTAGTCACTCAGTTGTGCCTGATGCTTTGTGACTCCATGGACTATAGCCCGCCAGGTTTCTCTGTCCATGGGACTTTCCGGGAAAGAATACTGCAGTGAGTTGCCATTTCCTTCTCCAGGAGATCTTCCTGACCCAGGGATTGAACCCAGGTCTCCCGCACTGCAGGCAGATTCTTTACCGTCTGAGCCACCAAGAAAGCCCGATTTTGCACTAGGTACTTTAAATACCTTCTAACATTTAATATGATCCTTGTTCCACAGAATATATAATATAACATACTGCTGAAGAATTACAATAAATCTAAGGGATACAGATCATTATTTGCATGTGTACTAGAGTTGAAGCACAGACTGACTGGATAACGTGTTCAAGGTCTCACAGCAAATAAATGGCAGAACCAGGAAAGAAATTCCTGTGTGGCTAACTACAAACCAATGTTCCCTGCAAGATACTGTGATGTACATGTCCTCTTACTGTGAGCATTTGTAGTGTCAGCTACTTACCCACAAATATTTATTTGTCACCTACTATATCCTGGCACACTTGTAGATGCTAGAGATACAGCAAGAAACAGGACAAAGCCCTACCCCTCGTGAAGGTTACATTCTAGTAGGAGAAGAGAAGCAATAATGAGATAAATAGCCAAAGGAAATAATGTCATAAGTAGTATGTTGAAACATAAAGGAAGGGTGGAGACAGAGAGAGAAACAGCTGGGTTCAGGGTATAGGAAGGTGATCAGAAAGCATCATATTCTGGATTTTTTATTGTATATAGTTGACTTACAACGTCATGTTAGTTTCAGGTGTACAGCACAGTGATTCAGTTTTATACCTATACATATTTATATGCATTCTTTTTTCAGATTCTTTTACCATATATATCACTCCAAAATATTGAGTATACTCACTGTGCTATACAGTAGGTCCTTGTTGGTTACTTGTTTTATATATAGTAGTATGTATCTATTAACCCCAAATGCCTAATTGATCCCTCCCCCACCCTTTCCTTTTTGGTAACCATTAGTTAGTTTTCTGTCTGTGGGCCTATTTCTGCTTTGTAAGTTCATTTCTATATTTTTTCTCAGATTTCACATATAAGCAATATCATATGATATCTGTCTTTCTTTTTCTGACTTCACGTTAGTGTGATAGTCTACAGGTCAATGCATGTTGCTGCAAATAGCATTATTTCATTCTTTTTTATTGCTAAGCAATTTTCCATTGGATATATTTTGAAAGTAGAACAAAAAGACTTGCTGGTGGATTGGATTTGAGATGAAAGAATGTAAGGAATTAGATGAGGCCTAGATTTTTTTTCTTTAGTTTTTGTCAAAATTGTGTAATTCTGCATGTATCACATAATAAGCGTGCTATAACACATTCTATTAAAAAAAAAACTGTGGTCAAATATGTGGGAAATTCCTGATTCTGTAGTATATCCTCTCCTCTTGAATGTTAAGAATGCAATTAGCATATTATAGGTTCCTGGAATACCAATGTAAAAATAAACAAATACATGGGTGAATGAGGGAATAAACAAATAGAATTTTCTCAATTATTTTGTCAACAGAATCTAATTTTTCTGGCATAGTTAGGTTCTGGAGGCACTTTTTAGTATATCTTGGAACTACTGTCTTTAAAAAAGCATGTAGGAATATATAACAACGTAAAATATTATTCATGATCTTGAATTGAATTATTTCAAGATACCACTCTGGGTGCAGCAGTACCACTCAAGTGGTAAAATACACAGTCTAAGGTTTCCACAGAAATAGTGGCATCTGTTAATACTGTTCAGTTCAGTTCAGTTCAATCGTTCAGTCGTGTCTGATTCTTCCCAATATCATGGACTGCAGCACGCCAAGCCTCCCTGTCCATCACCAACTCCCAGAGCTTACTCAAACTCATGTCCATTGAGTCAGTGATGCCATCTAATCATCTCATCCTCTGTCATCCCCTTCTCAGGACTTCAATCTTACCCAGCATCAGGGTCTTTTCAAATGAGTCAGTTCTTCACATCAGGTGGCCAAAGTATTGGAGTTTCAGCTTCAGCATCAGTCCTTCCAATGAACATTCAGGACTGATTTTCTTTAGGATGGATTGTTTGGATCTCCTTGCAGTCCAAGGGACTATCAAGAGTCTTCTCCAACACCACAGTTCAAAAGCATCAATTCTTTGGCACTCAGATTCCGTTCTAGTCCAACTCTCAAATCCATACATGACTACTGGAAAAACCATAGCTTTGACTAGATGGACCTTTGATGGCAAAGTAATGTCTCTGCTAATACTGTACTGTAGCTGTGATTCGTGGGAGAAAGTCCTCACCTGGTAACAAACTGTGAGTTGTTAAAGAACTATCACATCTTCTCCATAGGCAAAGGTCAGGAGTTACAAGTAGTTAACAAGCAAACACCTTGTAACACCTGGAATGGGTGAATTTAACTCAGATGATAATTATATCTACTACTGTGGGCAAGGATCCCTTAGAATAAATGGAGTAGCCATCACAGCCAACAAAAGAGTCCAAAATGTAGTACCTGGATGCGATCTCATAAACAACAGAAAGATCTCTGTTCATTTCCAAGGCAAACCATTCAATATCACAGTAATCCAAGTCTATGCCCCAACCAGTAATCCTGAAGAAGCAGAAGTTGAACTGTTCTATGAAGACCTACAAGACCTTCTACAACTAACACCCAAAAAAGATGTCTTTTTCATTGTAGGGGATTGGAATGCAAAAGTAGGAAGGCAAGAAATACCTGGAGTAACAGGCAAATTTGGCCTTGGAGTAAGAATGAAGCAGGGCAAAGGCTAATAGTTTTGCCAAGAAAAAGCACTGGTCATAGAAAACACCCTCTTCCAAAAATACAAGACAAATCTCTACACATGGACGTAAACAGATGGTCAATACTGAAATTAGATTCATTATATTCTTTGAAGCCAAAGATGGATAAGCTCTATACAGTCAGGAAAAATGAGACTGGGAGCTGACTGTGGCTTAGATCATGAACTCTTTATTGCCAAATTCAGACTTGAAGAAAGTAGGGAAAACCACTAGAACATTCAGGTATGACCTAAATCAAATCCCTTACAACTATACAGTGGAAGTGACAAATAGATTCAATGGGTTAGATCTGATAGATTGCCAGAAGAAGTATGGATGGAAGTTCGTGACATTGTACAGGAGGCAGGGATCAAGACCATCCCCAGAAAAAAAAATGCAAAAAGGCAAAATGGTTCTCTGAGGAGGCCTTACAAACAGCTATAAAAAGAAGTGAAGTGAAAGGCAAAGGAGAAAAGGAAAGACATACCCATTTGAATGCAGAGTTCCAAAGAATAGCAAGGAGAGATAAGAAAGCCTTCCTCAGTGATCAAAGCAAATAAATAGAGGAAAACAACAGAATGGGAAAGACTAGATATCTCTTCAAGAAAATTAGAGATATCAAGGGAACATTTCATGCAAAGGTGGGCTCAATAAAGGACAGAAATTGTAGGGACCTAACAGAAGCAGAAGATATTAAGAAGAGATGGCAAGAACACACAGAAGAACTATACAAAAAAAAGATTTTCATTACCCAGATAATCACTATGGTATAATCCCTCACCTAGAGCCAGACATTCTGGAATGTGAAGTCAAGTGGGCATTAGGAAGCATCACTACGAACAAAGCTAGTGGAGGTGATGGAATTCCAGTTGAGCTTTTTCAAATCCTAAAAAATGATGCTGTGGAAGTGCTGCACTCAATATATCATCAAATTTGGAAAACACAGCAGTCGCCACAGGACTGGAAAAGGTCAGTTTTCATTCCAATCCCAAAGAAAGGCAATGCCAAAGAATCTTCAGACTACCGCACGATTGCACTCATCTCACGCTAGCAAAGAAATCTTCAAAATTCTCCAAGCCAGGCTTCAACAATACATGAACCTTGAACTTCCAGATGTTCAATCTGGATTTAGAAAAGGTAGAGGAACCAGAGATCACATTGCCAAATCTGTTGGATCATTTAAAAGTAAGATAATACCATAGAAAACATCTATTTCTGCTTTATTGATTACGCCAAAGCCTTTGACTGTGTAGATCACAACAAACTGTGGAAAATTTTTCAAGATATGGGAATACCAGACCACCTTATTTGCCTCCTGAGATATCTGTATGCAGGTCAGGAAGCAACAGTTAGAACTGGACATGGAACAATGGACAGGTTCCAAATTGGGAAAGGAGTACATCAAGGCTGTATACTGTCACCCAGGTTACTTACCTTGTATGCAGAATACATCATGAGAAATGCCGGGCTGGATGAAGCACAAGCTGGAATCAACATTGCCAGAAGAAATATTGATAACCTCAGATATACAAATGACACCACCCTTCTGGCAGAAAGCAAAGAAGAACTAAAGAGCCTCTTGATGTAAGTGAAAAAGACAAGAGTGAAAAAGTTGGCTTAAAACTCAACATTCAGAAAACTAAGATCATGGCATCTAATCCCATCACTTCATGGCAAATAGATGGGGAAACAATGGAAACAGTGACAGACTTTATTTTGGGGGCTCCAAAATCACTGCAGATAGTGAATGCAGCCATGAAATTAAAGGACGCTTGCTCCTTGGAAGAAAAGTTATGACCAATCTAAACAGCATATTTAAAAGCAGAGACATTACTTTGGCAACAAAGGTCCATCTAGTCAAGGCTATGGTTTTTCCAGTAGTCATGTAAGGGTGTGAGTGTTGCACTGTAAAGAAATCTGAGTGCCAAAGAATCGATGCTTTTGAACTGTGGTGTTGGAGAAGACTCTTGATAGTCCCTTGGACTGCAAGGAGATCCAAACAATCCATCCTAAAGAAAATCAGTCCTGAATGTTCATTGGAAGGACTGATGCTGAAGCTGAAACTCCAATACTTTGGCCACCTGATGCGAAGAACTGACTCATTTGAAAAGAGCCTGATGCTAGGAAAGATTGAAGGCGGGAGGAGAAGAGGATGACAGAGGATGAGATGGTTGGATGGCATCACTGACTCAATGGACATGAGTTTGGGTAAACTCTGGGAGTTGGTGATGGACATGGAGGCCTGGCATGCTGCAGTCCATGATGTGGGAAAGAGTCAGACACGACTGAGCAACTGAACTAAACTGAACTGAACTGAAAAGCAAACAGAGTATGAGGCACATACCAAGTATACTTTTTTTTAAACTACTTTGCTTTTTGGATCAGAAATTTCCACCACAAATATTTAAAACGGATTCCTTACACAGCTGTCACCCTGAAGGAATTTCCACGTGCCTGTCTTCCTTCTGGTTCCTCAGGATCATTTTAGTATCATGGAAACTCAGAGATGAAGAAGACTTTTAAATTTCTACCCAGCCTAAGAGTCCCTTTTTCAATGTCCAAAAAAACCTGTCATCTAAACCCTTCTTGAACATTCCAGTAACAAGGAGCTGTCCGCTCTATGAAGCAATCCATTACATTTGGGGCTGTTCTGATTGTCAGCAGCATTTTCTTCATACTAAATGTAGATTGACCTTCCTTCCTTAACTCTTACAATGGGCCTTAGCACAGTTCTCTGGAACTAAATAAAATGACATTCCACCTTAATCACTTTATTTGGAAACTGCTATCATCTCCCATTGGTTCTTACTATGAAAGTTTGAGGAGCTAATTCAAACTCTCCATTATCTCTCCAAGATCCTACCCAGATTCTAGGACATAACACAACCTCTGAAAGGTGACAAGCATCTATTTGCTTGAAAAAAGTTCCTACAACCAAGTAGTTCAGGACGGGAATGTTCCCTTTTCAGAAATATTCCAAGTAATAAATGAAAAAGGAATGATATGCAAACTATTATTTATAGAATGGATAAACACAAAAGTCCTACTCTGTAGCACAGGGAACTATGGTCAATATCCGGGAATAAACCATAATGGAAAAGAATATGAAAAAGAATATATATGAAATATATATATATATGAAAATATAAATATATATGAAAAAAATATATATGTATAACTGATATATATATATATATTTATATATATAAATATATATTTGATGTACACCAGTGATTTACACACTGTAAATCAACCACACTTAAAAAAAATGTTTTAAAAAAAATACATATGTATATACAAAGGGGCTTCCCAGGTGGCCCAGTGGTAAAGAATCTACCTTCCAATGAAGGAGATGCAGGACACGCGTTCGATCCCTGGGTCAGGAAGATCCCCAGGAGTAGGAAATGCAATGTACTCCAGTATTCTTACCTGGAGAATTCCATGGACAGAGGAGCCTGGCAGGCTACAGTCCATAGGGTTGCAAACAGACACGACCATATATATATAGTATGTTATATATATACACACATACACACAAAGAATAAGGAATCATAGAACTAGAAGACAACCATTTTTGAAACCCCTATGGGAAAAAAAAGAAACAAGAAAAACTGGTTAATGTTTATCCATGCCTGCTAATATTTTTTTAAAAAAGAGATAACCAGAAATGAAGCATCTCCTGATCAAAGAAATTAACACTGCCTATGAAGCATTCTGTCAAAAACATTAAATCTAATCCGACCAGTCCTCAAGATGCAACTACTAGTTCGTAGAAAATTGAGAGGTCAAAGGAAAAAAACTTCACCACAAGAATTCAATCCACAAAATTCAAACTCTAGGAAAATCTACACTGCAAATGATCAATAAGTAACATGGGTCAAAAAGAGAAAGACAAATAGATTTACAATATCTATCAACCAATTACAATGTATGGATTTTTTGTAATATGTGTATATTTGGCTGTGTCAGCTCTTAGTTGAAGCACATGGGACCTGTGATTTTCATTGCGGCATGTGGGATCTTTAGTTGTGGCATGCAAACTCTTAGTTGCAGTATGTGTGATCTAGTTCCCTGAACAGGGATTAAACCCAGGCCCCCCGCACTTGGAGCACAGAGTCTTAGCCATTGGACCACCAGGGAAGTCCCACAACATATGGATTTATTGAGAATTTGATTCAAAGAAACTATAAAACAATATTTGTGATACAATGAGGGAAATTTGTACACTAACTGGATATCTGATGATATTAAGAAATTATTGTTCATTTTTTAGATGTGTTAATGATATTGTAGTTATGGGTTTTTAAAGCTATCTTTTAAAGATACACAGCAAAACATTTATAGATGAAATGACATGATATCTGAAATTCTAGGATTTCCTTCCAAATAATCCAGTTGGGAGAACAATAGATAAAACAAGGTTATCCATAAATTGAAATCTATTGCAGCTGTGTGATGAGTATATCCAAGTTCATTATACTAATCTCATTCTTTTTGTATCTGTTTCAAATTCTCCATGATAAGCAGCTTAGGAGGGGAAAAAAAAATTTCCCTTGATTTCTCTACTACCAATCCCCATCTCATAAGCCTTATTCCTCCAGTAGAATGATTTTAAATAATTTATACCTTTTCTCCTACAGCATAGATTCTAGATACTTTGCCATTGTAGTTACCCTATTCTGGGAAAATCAAACTCTTCCTTGAACACAGTCTCCCAAATGTGGTCTGAACACTACTGAGAGACTATTACCTCCCTAATCAAAATAATGTCATTATACTGAAAATCTAAACTGTGAGCTGGCTTGTCATTAATATCATATATTCAACTCATACTGACCTTACAGTCAACTAAAACCACCAAGTTTTATTCACATGAGATGTAGTTTATTCAGTGTATTCTGCTCCTCCATTTGTACAATTGGTTTTCATCTTAACTGCTAAATTCCATCTTTCATTTTAGCTCATCTGTCCGGCCTGTAGAAGTAATCCTGGTTGTATGGGTACCAAAAATACAGAAGTTACTGTTTATTATTTTCTAGGTGATCATTTGGTCTTCATGAGTTAGTAAAAAGTAATTCACTCCAGGTCACACAGCTAGTAACTGTAGCAGAATGCATCCAAGACTTCAATCTTCCCAACTTTCAAACCCTTATTTTAATACTTTCTGCTCTCTGCCATACTAGTTATTCTCCCTAATGTCATCTGCATGGGCTTCCCTGGTGGCTCAAATGGTAAAGAATCTTTCTGCAATGCAAGAGACCTGGGTTTGATCCCTGGGTTGGGATGATCCCCTGGAGAAGGGAATGGCTACCCACTCCAGTATGCTTGCCTGGAAAATCCCACAGACAGAGGAGCCTGGCAGGCTTCCATCCATGGGGTCACAAAGAGTTGGACACAGCTGAGTGACTAACACTTTCACTTTTCACTTTTAATGTTATCTGCATACTTTACAAGAATGTATTCTTAGAAATCTTTGATTATTGATAAAAACTGTTTATCAGGACATGACCAAGAACAGAGAATGGGGTATCATTAGAGAAAACCACTTGGTACTGATTTAATAATCAACGTACTCAGTTTATGATTAGTCAAACAATTATAAAATTTATTTAACTTTATTCTCACCCAGCTCACATATCCCTATCTATTCTAAATGAATAACATATTACAGATTCTCAAAAGTTTGCAAAACAAAACAGCCTCCTATCAAACCAGTAATGCAACAAAAAAATCAAGTGAGGTTGTTTTAGCATGACTTATTCCTAGAAGAAACCATCTGGTTCCTGGTGATTACCATTTTCTTCTCGTAGTGTGCATAAAACATTTATTTCACAATCTAGTCTAGAATCTTGCCAGGAAAACATGCCCAGATTATAGTTCTGTATTGTCAGCAATCCATCTTTTTCTCCCTCTTAAATCACCACAGATATCCATCTCCTGACCCTTAAAAAGTCTCAAAGATGACTGAAATGATTCTAAAATCACATTTTCAGATTATTTCAACACTGTAAAATGGAATTTTTCTGGCTCTGGAAATTTGCCCCCAATGAGACTTTGCAGCCTGGTTGATTTAAAACTACATGTGATCTTTATTCATAAGGCACAATTATTGTAAATGTAGTCTGTGATATGGGACTTAGAAACAGCAGAAAGGAGTCCGTGTGGACTTGAGTGCAGAGGAAAAACATCATAGGGAGGTGAGATTGAGAACAATGTTGAGAAACATGCAGAAGATGTAAAATGAGAATTTATTAGTTTCGTTTTTTGATTGCTATCTGTCCCAGTCCTTTCAATTCTCGCTCCAAATACAGATCTTTAAGTATTTTGATTGTCCTCAGCTTTTTAGAATTTTTCAAATAACAATTTTCAGCTTCATTCTTGATTATTCTATTTTTTCCCATGGGCAAACAGTACCCAGGACCCCTTCTAGAGACAGAATTCTGGAAGTCTGGCATCAGTAGAGAGGTTTACCAGGTCAGCATGCAGCAATGAAGTGTATCTTCTGGGACAAAACCAGATTACGAAGTAAGGGCCATGCCAAAATGGAAAAGACAGAAGAGTAGGAAAAAAGCAAGAAATGATCCAAAATGAAGTGTGTGCAACCAGTGGCAGACATGACCTGGTAAGCATGTTTGAATGGCATAGACCAGGGAGAGTTCTTGAGAGAACAGTCAATACAAAAGGAAGAAAGCCTATTATATAAGCAAGAGAAGGCCTTACAGTCTTCTTAAAATTGCTTTGAACAGTGTTTACACTGTTCTTAAGGATGGAAATGATGTTGGTACCATTTAGCGTTTTAAAGTATTTATTTTTTAAAAAATTGAAGCATAGTTGATTTACAATGCCGCATTAGTTTCAGGTGTACAGCACACTGATTCTGTTAACATATATGCATTAACATGCTTGGTGCGTGCTAAGTTGCTTCAGTCGTGTCTGATTCTCTGTGATCCCATGGACTGTAGCCCACCAGGCTCCTCTGTCCATGGGGATTCTCCAGGCAAGAATACTGGAGAAGCTTGCCATGCCCTCCTCCAGGGGATCTTCCCAATCCAAAGACCAAACCCACATCTCTTATGTCTCCTGCATTGACAGGCAGGTTCTTTACCACTTAGCGCCACCTGGGAAGCCCATATGTTAATATATACATAGGGTCTCAAACAGTCAGACACAACTGAAGCGACTTAGCACGCATGCACAAATTCTTTTTCAGCTTCTTTTCCCTTATACGTTATTATAAAATGTTGAGTATGGTTCATTGTTGGTTATCTATTTTATATACAGTAGTGTCTATCAATTAATCTCAAACTCTTAATTTATTTCTCTCCCTCTCTTTCTCCTTTAGTAACCATAAGTTTTGTTTTCTATGTCTGTGGGTCTGTTTCCATCTTGTAAATAAGTTCATTTGTATCCTTTTTTTAGATTCCACAAATAAGCAGTCTCATACTGATATCTTCTTTGTCTGACTTATTTCCCTTAATATGATAGCATCTAGGTTCATCCATGTTGCTGCAAATGGAAAGCAGTTACTCTTACCAGAAGGAATGGTAATTTAGAAAATCTACTATCAAGAATAAATATTATGGATTTGCTTGAATAATGTATTCTTGTTCAAAATACCAAAATGACACCTATAGCTCAATTAATTAGCATACATTTACTGTCACCTACAACGTGCAATTAACAGCAATGCACCTTTGATAAACAATATGACAGATATGACAAGGATGTTTAAGACACAAATCTGAGAAGCAAAAACTTTATAATCCCATCAGGCAGATGAGATGAATATTGAAATATTTGAATAAATTATATGAGGCTGTAAATAAGGGCAAAATGATTGATATGAACATTATGCTACAAATGTTCAGAGATAGGAGAAAATTTTGAGCGGCAGTAATCTGATGGGGCTCACAAACGTAGGTCCCGAAGAATCTGATAGGAAGAAAAGATCAGAAAGAGTATTCATTTCTCGAAATTCCTTTTGGCAGTGTAAACACAAATGTCTCCTTCTAAAATGTGCTTGACTAACCAGATTGAGTTCCACATAATCCTTTCTTCATTTTGTACTCCAAAAATTGCTGTTTCCTTTATGCCCCATAGCCAATATTGGAAGATGTTGAATGAGTAACTTCAAAGATACAGAAAGCCATCGAGAACATTTTGTAAATGAAGAAAAAAAACATGGTCACCCTGAGGCTCCATGATGGTAATCACTACTAAATACAAAATTTTCATCTGTCCTTTGGGTATCTCTTTCAATTTACAAGAAGGCAAACTTCCAAAGCTAAGGTTATAACAAAGCCCTTTTGTAATGGGCCACAAAAAAAACAAAAGGGCTGTTCAACAGCTTAACATTTGTTTTTGTTTGCAACTCACAGAACAGCTGCTCTCTGGCTTGTTAATAAATTTCAGTGGGTGTCCTCTGCCTTTTACAGTCCATCAGCCTTTCTGGGAAAACACTGGAGTAAATCATGTGGTCAAAGAGCCTGGAGTTATGTATGCTTTGACGTTCATTTCCTCCATTACAGTTAATGGGGACAACAGATGCCAAAAGAGTCATGCAATTAGTTTACTTCATTTCAGAGACTCTTCTGCCAGTGGAAAGCAGTAGAATTTTACCTTAGTAAAGGTGGAGGCAACTTTCAGGTTTAGTCACTGTTATATTTAAGAATGAATAGGCAATAGTTTAGGAATAAGAAATGATACATTATGATTTACCACTATTCTTTATTGACTTTTAAATCAATAATGCAGTGGGCTGTCTTACCACAGAGAGCTGTAGGACACATTTTTAAACCAAAAAGCAAGCTGATACAGGTCATAAAACTTGAGCATCTATGAAAATTCCCTAGGGATCAATGTTAACTACTTGGATTTCTTCTTAAACAACTAGAATTTCTTTGAGTTCCAATGACAAGATTAAAAAATGTGTGAATTTCCAGCTTTTGCACATGAAATATTACAATTCCTTAAAGCAATACCGAAAAAAATAAATGCATTTTGTGTTAAGTGAGATAACCTGGTTGAACAGAAACCTGAAAAAAAGCTCAACTACATCAAAGGATAAAATAGAACCAAATGTGCTGTCTCTAGTTATTTATTCATTTGTTCATTCATTCATTCAAAGGCACTTTTCTTGAACTATGATGTGAGTTTTCTGAGATGAAAAGACACGGTTCTTCCCCTCAAGAAACGTACAGTATGGTCAAGGAGACAGAATGCAAACAACTGTGATAAAAGCAAGCAAGAAAGAAAGGCTAAAAGAGAAGTGCAGGTAAAGGATTTTCTAAGTTCAGAGAAAAAACAAAAGAGACAATAAATATGAGTACTTACCCTGGACTAGGCCTATGCTAGGTACTATTATTGTATATAGTATTAAATGTTCCACACAACTCAGTGATTTAGGTATTATTTCCACATTTTATAGATGAGAGACCTGAGGCTCATACGGGATGGGTAACCTCCTCAAGATCATGCAACTAATAAGTGGCCGTGTCATAATGTCAACCCAGCAATGTTTTACTCCAGAGCTTGCACTCAGGGACCTAAAGGGTCAGGTGAAGAAGCATTCTCAATGGCTGCTGAAGTACACACTGAAAGAAAGCACTGCTTACACATCTGAAAGATTATATCTGTATTATGCAAGATGGTAGAATAAGAAAGGCAACCTAATTCACACAGTCAGAGGATGATAACAATCCAAGTTGCATTGGGAAAGCAGCAAGGAGCACAAAAGCGGATAATTGGTATCCTATTTTAATGTTCTATTCATCCAATATTTGAGTACCTAATGAGTTAAATTTTGAACATTTGAGATTGAGATGCTTGAGAGACCCAAATGGATGTGAAGAGAAGCCAGCTGGATGTGTGGCCTGTAGGTTACATGAAATATTTCAGCTAGAAATAGTATTTGGGGAGAGTACAGAATCATAGAAGTCAAAGGTATGAATAAGACTGCCTCCAGAGAAAACAGACAGTATAAATAAGAAGGCCAGGAAGTGATGTTTAAGGACTGCCACACTCTTCATGACTGGGCAAAGCTGTAAAAGCATCTGTTTTGAAACTGTGGGGATGCTGTAGAAAGGGGAACAGAGAGGAATTCATGAAGGCTGTGATCAGATAGCAATGCTGAGCTTTGAGGCATGAATATTATTTTCCCAGCTTGTGAAGGTAGGATGGGCAATTCACTCGAGGAAAGAGCATGAGCAAAGTCACAGAAGCATAAAGTAAAATGGTATATTTGGAGAATAACAAGAAAACCTTTTATGGCAACAGTATAAGTTCCAGTGGGGGGAAAAAAAGGTCATAAAGATAACCTGAGACCAAGTATGGGCAAATGTAATCTATACCCAAGGGGGATTTGTTGAAGCTTATAAGAAAATTAATAGCCATATTTATATTTCAGAAAAAGAATTCTGATATCACTAAGAGTGACTGATGGAAAATAGAGTGTGGATTTTATTCTTATGTGATGGGATAATATTTCAAGTATTAAACTAATAATTTAAACTAATATTTCAAGTATTAAATTTCCTGTATTTTCTTTATTTTGAATTTCCCTTCTTCCAAATCCATGCAGTGCCTTTCACTGCATTGAGGAACAGTAAAAGATTCAAATCACAGCTTTTGAATTTTAAAAACTTATTTGAATTACAGAAGTCTGTGGTGTTGAGCTTCCAACACCTCAACAGGGAAGAACTTGAAACTTGAAGCTTTTGCCACAAACAACAGATCTGGAGCAAGAACCTAGTTTCCCACCCCAAACTAATGATTCCACAGTATGGGGAAGAAAGTCAGAAGTAAAGCAAGAGAGCGGATGCTCATGGGTCTTTGAAAAATAGCCCTGAACAGCAATAATTTCCACTAACTGGGATTTGATGGTTTAAGCCTATGAGACTCCAGAAGTTCAGAGAACAGGAGAGCAGAAATGTTCTGTGTTTCCCTTTCTGGGATGTCTTTCCATGTCCATTAACTCAGAAGGAAATAGGAGCAGAAAACAGAAATGGCTATATTCAGAATCTAGAAAGACAGGTTTCCAACAGTCTCAGTGGTCCCCATTGTTCTGCAAGATATGGAAAGGGGCACATGCTCACCACTCTCTCAAGAATAACAGGACTAGACTAATGAATGATAGTAAAGAAAAGGACACACAGTGATCTTCAGGACCAAGGCCAGGGTTTAGACAGGGATGAAGGGAATCAACATGGATAGATGATAATGTAATCCAGTTATCCACCTCCCCACCCAAAACAAACAACAAAATTAAGGCAAGAGATAGGGACTCTGAGATGACTGAGGAAAATTTGAATTGTAGAGATTATTTCTACAATCCAGTTTATTGGGATCAGAAACAAGAACTTAAGTTCAGATGTAGGGAAAATGAAATTAACTAGTCACTAAAGTTTATAAACTGAGAATTTATACACACTATGTCTTTGTCTCAAATATATAAACCAGGGTCAGGGATACTAAACACAATCAAAAAATTTTTGCAACTTATACAAGACATATATTTTTTTTAACATAACAATGCAAGAAAAAGAAAAAAGAAATCAACCATAATTCCCTTATTCACTCATAATCACTATCAACCTTGTGGTATATTTCATTCTAGTCCACTATTTTCCATAAAACAGATACAGTACAAAATATTTTACATTAAACATTATATTGTCAATATCTTCCTATGACATTAAATATTCCATAAACATGACTTAAGTGATCAATAATATTTTGCCACAGGAATATAGATGATTTTTTTAACATTTCCTTATTGGTGAACATGTATATTAACTCTTGTTTCTGTAAACATTAATAATTTTACAATTAATATTCTTATATATAGATGTTTATGGCCATTATGACCAACACTTTTGGATAATTTTTACAAGTAAAAACTCAAAGGGTACTTCTTGCTCAAGGTTGAAAAAATCCTGAAACCTTCCTCTCTCAAACAGAGAAAGATATCAAAACGAGTATTTACAAGTGTATCACTATATCCACAGTAAGGGAACTCTCTAAAGACCAAAAATGAAAATACTGAGGTTCATAAAGTATTTCTGAGACATTTGGAAGTGCTGATTTCTTTCAGAGTTTACCAAGAAAATATAATTTTAAGCATATATATTAAATACATAAGTTTAGCAAAAAATAAGAAAAACAGAATATGTACCTTCAAAGAAAGTAGGGAAGAAAACCAACAGAGAAAACTGTGTTTATTCTAAGAGAATGTAAAGAAGAGAATACCAACAAAGAGGAAAAAATCACAAAGAAAATCATAACAAATAGAGAATACACATCACAAAAGATATGATGGCTGAAATGCACACAAAATTTTTATTAATCATAATAAATGTTAAGTAATTAAACTTGTGTTTTTATTTTTTAAACAAACAATATGGTATTCATAAGGCCCATATCTAAAACAAAGTGATATAGATAATGTTGAATATAAAGGGTAACAAAAGGTATTCCAAATACTAATAGAAATAAAGGTGATAGAGTAATAGTAACATCAAACAATACAGAATTCAAAGTAAACACATTAAAAAGTTAAATAAGGGTTATCTCATATTCATTAAAGGACCAATTCACTAAGAAGATAAAATAGTCATCAAATATGGTTCCTTCAAGAAACAGAGAATTTTTTCATATAAAATCTCACAATTTATTTTACAAAAAAGTAGAAAGCTTATAAACTTATTTTATGAAACTAGCAAATTTCCTTTCTATTAAGCAGGTACCCCAGGAAAAATAATAGTGTTTTTCCTCTGGTGTTACTATGTCTGAATAAATGTAACTCTCAGAGGAAGACAAAACTTAGAGCAGAGTTTCTCAGCTTCAGTAATATTGACATTTTCGGCTGGATAATAATTTCTTGGGGGGATGGATAGGATATTTAACTGCATCCCCGGCCTCTATCCACTAGAAGTCAGTAGCACACCCCTCCCCCTATCCAGCTGTGACAAATGTCTCCAGATATTGTTAAATGTTCTCTGAGAGGCAACACCACTCCCAGTTGAAAACCACTTAGTGAATCTCAAAGAAAGGGAGCAGGAAAGATTAGGTTAACTCAAAGCTGAACTCAACGTATGACTAAATTTCAAGTTATATGAGTCAATAAATTTCTTTACTATTTAAACTATTTTAAGACTAGTTCTCAGTTACTTGCAGACAAAAGCATCAAAAAAGTTATACTCTGTCCATAAACCAAGTTCTTTCCAATTTTGTTAGAAACTAGTTGCTATTTCTTATAGTTAATTTTTCCCATTGAACTTCAGACAACATCAAGCCAAAAAAAAAAAAAAATTCCGGTTGGAACTTTTTTAAAACTATAATGTACTTGGACAGAATTTCCATCATTACAACATACAGGTTTTCCAAGAAAGATCATGGTTTTTCATTCAATTTTCAGTTTACCCTTGCTACTTCTAAACACAATTGTATAATTTTTCCTTGCTGCTATTTCACACTTCCTGTTGAGTTTGCTTACATATTTTTGTTTTGTTGCTATGGCAACAAAACAAAATAAGTGGCATTATTTCCCTAATGTGATTTCTGATTTATAATATAATTTCTGAGTGACACTGAAATTAATAGAATGTAATTGTCTATTTCAAGGGTCAAAGAACTAAATCCTTCAAGCCAAACTGAAAAGCAGTGTGTTCTTGTAAATAAAGTCTTACAAATTCAGATTCATTCGATTACTTACTGTCTATGGCTGCTTTCACACTGCAACAGCAGAATTGAGTAGCTACAACAGAGACCATATGGTTCTAAAACATTTACTCTCTGGTCCTTTACAGAAGTTAACTGACTTCTACTTCCATGAACTCTTATTAGTTTCAATCAGTTTTCAATTAAGTCTCTCAGGTTATCTAGATTATCAGTCATCAGATAAACATATTTTTTATCTCTTTTCCAAAATTTATTCCTCTTATTTGGGAGTCTGGTTGCTAGCATGCTTGCCTGTTATCAATGAACTGCCTAAAACTTTTTCTGACAATAACAAAAATGCCTTTAAAGTGTGATTACTGAGTATAATCTGACGTTGGGTTTGAAGTAGCTATTCTTTATTTTTAAAAAAGATCGTTAACTCTCTCTTACTCTCAGCCTTTTAATCTTGAATGCATTTTGAATTACATTAATTATCTTTTGATGATTTATTAATCTGGGTTATTTCAGACTTGATGATCAACTATCTTTGCATTCCTGGGATATGTCATCTTTCCTACTTATTCCTACATTTTCTCAAGAGCATGTAGGACTATTCACATCAATATTGGCAAGTATAATCAATCTGTTTACTTTTTGTTCTATTCTTGTTGGGTTTTGTCCGAATTTTAATATATTACTTATATAAACAAGAAAGTTATTTCTTTTATATAGTTACTATAAAAAATGATTTGTACATGAAAAAATGAAGAATATTCCAGTAAAAAACTATCTCAGTAAGGACAGAGTTCTTAGAGCTAATTTTTCAACAACTTTTTTAATCTTTTCTTCTACAGCTACTGATCTCTTCATTTTTCTAAGTCCTGAGATAATTTTAGCCATTTGAGTTTTTTGAAAAATCAATATCTTGAGTTTTTCAAATGTATTAGAAGAGAAATACATGTAGAAGTCTGTTATTTTTAAAAGCCTATCTATGTCTATTGTTTATAAAAAATTGTATTCTTAATCTTATATATTGTCTCCCTTTTGATTTTTTCTTTCCTTCATCTTTCATTTTTCCTAATTATATTTTCCAGGAAAGTATCAACTTCCCACTGTTATTATCTGCCCTTGAACTTGTTTTACTAAATCTGTGTACTCAATTTTATGCTTTATAAACTTCCCTTTACAACTGGCATTAGAGGGTTCTTCAGCCAGTTCAGTTCAGTCACTCAGTCGTGTCCGACTCTGTGTGACCCCATGAATCTCAGCACACCAGGCCTCTCCGTCCATCAGCAACTCCCGGAGTCCCCCCAAACCCATCTCCATGGATTCAGTAATGCCATCCAGCCATCTCATCATCTGTCGTCCCCTTCTCCTCCTGCCCCCAATCCCCCATGGCATCAGGATCTTTTCCAATGAGTCAACTCTTCGCATAAGATGACCACAGTATTGGAGTTTCAGCTTCAACATCAGTCCTTCCAGTGAACACCCAGGACTGATCTCCTTTAGGATGGACAGGTTGGATCTCCTTGCAGTCCAAGGGACTCTCAAGAGTCTTCTCCAACACCACAGTTCAAAACCATCAATTCTTCCGCGCTCAGCTTTCTTTATAGTCCAACTCTCACATCTATAAATGACTACTGGAAAAACCATAGCCTTGACTGGATGGACCTTTGTTGACAAAGTAATGTCTCTGCTTTTTAATATGATATCTAGGTCGGTCAAAACTTTCCTTCCAAGGAGTAAGCATCTTCAAATTTCATGACTGCAATCACCATCTGCTGTGATTTTGGAGCCCCCCAAAATAAAGTCTGACACTGTTTCCACTGTTTGCCCATCTATTTGCCATGAAGTGATGGGACCAGATGCCACAATCTTAGTTTCCTGAATGTTGCGCTTTAAGCCAACTTTTTCACTCTCCTCTTTCACTTTCATCAAGAAATTTTTTAGTTCCTCTTCACTTTATGCCATAAGGGTGGTGTCATCTCCATATCTGAGGTTATTGATATTTCTCCCGGCAATCTTGATTCCAGCTGGTGCTTCTTCCAGCCCAGCATTTCTCATGATGTACTCTGCATATAAGTTAAATAAGCAGGGTAACAATATATGGCCTTGACGTACTCCTTTTCCTATTTGGAACCAGTCTGTTGTTCCATGTCCCGTTCTAACTGTTGCTTCCTGACCTGCATACAGGTTTCTCAAGAGACAGGTCAGGTGGTCTGGTATTCCCATCTCTTTCCGAATTTTCCACAGTTTGTTGTTATCACACAGTCGAAGGCTTTGGCATAATCAATAAAGCAGAAATAGATGTTTTTCTGGAACTCTCTTGCTTTTTCAATGATCCAGCAGATGTTGGCAATTTGATTTCTGGTTCCTCTGCCTTTTCTAAAACCAGCTTGAACATCTGGAAGTTCACGGTTCACGTATTGCTGAAGCCTGGCTTGGAGAATTTTGAGCATTACTTTACTAGCATGTGAGATGAGTACAACTGTGAAGTAGTTTGAGCATTCTTTGGCATTGCCTTCCTTTGGGATTGGAATGAAATCTGACCTTTTCCAGTCCTGTGGCCACTGCTGAGTTTTCCAAATTTGCTGGCATTTTCAGTGAAACACTTTCATAGCATCATCTTTCATGATTTGAAATAGCTCAATTGGAATTGCTTCACCTCCACTACCTTTGTTCATAGTGATGCTTTCTAAGGCCCACTTGACTTCACATTCCAGGATGTCTGGCTCTAAGTGAGTGATCACACAGTCATGATTATCTGGGTCATGAAGATCTTTTTTGTACAGTTCTTCTGTGTATTTTTGCCACCTCTTCTTAATATCTTCTGCTTCTGTTAGATCCTAACCATTTCTGTCCTTTATTGAGCCCACTTTTGCATGAAATGTTCCCTTGGTATCTCTAATTTTCTTGAAGAGATCTCTCGTCTTTCCGATTCTGTTGTTTTCCTCTATTTCTTTGCACTGATCACTGAGGAAGGCTTTCTTATCTCTCCTTGCTATTCTTTGGAACTCTGCATTCAGATGGGAATATCTTTTCTTTTCTCCTTTGCTTTTTGCTTCTCTTCCTTTCACAGCTATTTGTAAGGCCTCCTCAGACAGCCATTTTGTTTTTTTGCATTTCTTTTCCATGGGGATGGTCTTGATCCCTGTCTCCTCTGCAATGTCATGAACCTCCATCCATAGTTCATCAGGCACTCTGTCTAATCTGATCTAGTCCCTTAAATCTATTTCTCACTTCCCCTGTATAATCATAAGGGATTTGATTTAGGTCATACCTGAATGGTCTAGTGGTTTTCCCTACTTTCTTCAATTTAAGTCTGAATTTGGCAATAAGGAGTTCATGATCTGAGCCACAGTCAGCTCCCGGTCTTGTTTTTGCTGACTCTATAGAGCTTCTCCATTTTTGGCTTCAAAGAATATAATCAGTCTGATTTCGGTGTTGACCATCTGGTGATGTCCATGTGTAGAGTCTTCTCTTGTGTTGTTGGAAGAGGGTGTTTGCTATGACCAGTGCGTTCTCTTGGCAAAACTCTATTAGCCTCTGCCCTGCTTCATTCTGTACTCCAAGGCCAAATTTGCCTGTTACGCCAGGTGTTTCTTGACTTCCTACTGTTGCATTCCATTCCCCTATAATGAAAAGGACATCTTTTTTTGGGTGTTAGTTGTAAAAGGTCTTGTAGGTCTTCATAGAACCATTCAACTTCAGCTTATTCAGCATTACTGGTTGGGGCATAGGTTTGGATTACCATGATATTGAATGGTTTGCCTTGGAAACAAACAGAGATCATTCTGTCGTTTTTGAGATTGCATCCAACTACTGCATTTCAGCCTCTTTTGTAGACCACGATGGCTACTCTATTTCTTCTAAGGGATTCCTGCCCACAGTAGTAGATATAATGGTCATCTGAGTTAAATTCACCCATTCCAGTCCAATTTAGTTTGCTGATTCCTAGAATGTCAATGTTCACTCTTGCCATCTCCTATTTGACCAGTTCCAATTTGCCTTGATTTATGAACCTAACATTCCAGGTTCCTATGCAATATTGCTCTTTACACCATCGGAATTTACTTCCATCACCCGTACATCCATAACTGGGTATTCTTTTTACTTTGGCTCCATGCCTTCATTTTTTCTGGAGTTATTTCTCTACTGATCTCCACTAACATACTGGGCACCTACCAACCTGGGGAATTCCTCTTTCAGTGTCTTATCATTTTTGCCTTTTCACACTGTTCATGGGGTTCTCAAGGCAAGAATATTGAAGTGGTTTGCCATTCCCTTCTCCAGTGGACCACATCTGGTCCCATCACTTCATGGAAAATATATGGGGAAACAGTGGAAACAGTATCAGACTTTATTTTGGGGGGGCTCCAAAATCACTGCAGAAGGTGATTGCAGCCATGAAATTAAAAGACGCTTACTCCTTGGAAGGAAACTTATGGCCAACCTAGATAGTATATTAAAAAGCAGAGACATTACTTTGCCAACAAAGGTCCATCTAGTCAAGGCTATGGTTTTTCCAGTAGTCATGTATGGATGCGAGGTTTGAACTGTGAAGAAAGCTGAGCACTGAAGAATTGATGCTTTTTAACTGTGGTATTGGAGAAGACTCTTGAGAGTACCTTGGACTGCAAGAAGATCCAACCAGTCCATCCTAAAGGAGATCAGTCCTGGGTGTTCATTTGAAGGACTGATGTTGAAGCTGAAACTCCAATATTTTGGCCCTCTCATGCGAAGAGTTGACTCATTGGAAAAGACTCTGATGCTGGGAAGGATTGGGGGCTGGAGGAGAAGGGGACGACAGATGATGAGATGGCTGGATGGCATCACCAACTCGATGGACATGGGTTTGTGTAGACTCCGGGAGTTGGTGATGCACAGGGAGGCCTGGCGTGCTGCGATTCATGGGGTCGCATAGGGTCGGACATGACTGAGCGACTGAACTGAACTAAGGTCATGAGATTACAAGTTATTTTATTTTATATTTTACTGCTATAACTTTCCATATTTTCTTCTGAGTCATAATTCACATAACATAAAATTCACCATTTTAAAAGTATAACACTTCAGGGGTTTGTAGGATATTCAGTATGCTATGCAACTATCAACACTAATTCCAGAACATTTTCATCAACACTAAGAGAGTTCCTGTAACTATCAGTGGTTAGTCCCAATCCTTCTCTCTCCCCTTCCCATTTCAACTGCTAATCAACTTTCAATCTAAATGCAGATTTAAATGGATTAATATAGACATTTCATGTAAATGGAATATGTGGCCTTTGTGTCAGACTTATTTAATTTAGTATAATTTTTCAATGTTATACTACATCCATGTTGTAGCATATATAAGTATTTCAAACATTTTTATAGTTAAATAATATTCCATTGTATGAATATACTACACTGGCTTTATCTACTCATCAGCTAATGGACATTTGGGTTAATCTCACTTTTTTGCAATAATGAACAATGCTGATATGGGCATTCATGTACAAGATTTTGTGTTAACAGTAGTTTTCAATCCTCTTGTTTGTATATCTAGGAGAACTTTTAAGGAAACACCACATTGTTTTCCATAATGTACTCACCATTTTGCATTCTCACCAAAAGTGTATGAGGGCTTTGATTTCAGCACATCCTCACTAAGACTTGTTATTATCAGTTTTTCTCATCATAGCCGTCCTAGTGCTAAGTAGTTTTTTCTCACTGTAGTTTTGATTTGCATTCCTTAAAATCTAATGATGTTGAGCATCTTGTGCTTATTGGATATCTGCATATCTTCTTTGAAGAAATGTCTATTCAAATCCTATGTCAGTTTTTTAATTTGGCTCTTCACAGTTTTCTTTTTCTTATTATTAAATTATGGTTACGGTTAAGATTAACCCTAGTTCTTATATGTTCTGTATACTAAACTTATCAGATATTTAATGTTTAAATATTTTCTCCCATTATGTAGATTATCTTTCACTAGCTTGATAGTGTCCTTTGACAAACAAAAGTTCTTAATTTTGATAAAGTCCAATTTTTTTCCCCCTGTGGTTGGTTTGTGCTTTTGGTGTCATATCTAAGAAACTTTTGCCTAATGCAAGGTCCCCTATGTTTCCTTGGACGAGTTTTATAGCTGTTTTTCTTTTTTAATTAATGTATTTTTGGCTCCATTGGGTCTTAGCTGTGTGCAGCATGTGGGATCTTCGTTGTGGCATGCAGGCTTCTCTCTAGCTGTGGCATGGGAGTTCCAGAGCATGTGGACTCTGTAGTTGCGGTTTAGTTGCCCCTCGGCATGTGGAGTCTTAGCTTCCAGACTAGGGATCAAAGCTACATCCTCTGCACTGAAAGGCAGATTCTTAACCACTGGACCACCAGGGAAGTCCCAAGTTTTATAGTTTTAGCTTTTACATTCAGATTATTGATCTATTTTGAGTTAATATTTGTATATGGTGTGAAGTAAGGTAGATACTTGCTTATAATAGCATTATTTACTAAAAAGACTATTTTCTCTAGATCGAATAATTTTGGCACCCATGTTAAAATCAACCAGCCATAGACAAATGGATTATATTCTGAACTGTCAATTTTTTTTCACTTATCTATCAGAATGCATATATTGGTATGCTTGATCATTTCCCACGGGGCTCTGAGACTCTATTGACTGTTCTTCATTCTTTGTTTCTTTCTATTCCTTAGGCTGGATAATTCAAGTAGGTCTACCTTCAATTTACTTTCTTTTACTGCTTGCACAGATATGTTTTTGAGTCCTTCTCATGAAATTTTTATTTCATTGTTGTCCTTTCCAAGTATAAAATTTCTATTTGATTCCTTTTCATGAATGTTATCAATTGATATCTATTGATATGAGAAATTGTTGTCATATTTTCCTTTATTTCTGTAGACATGGTTTTTTTTGTTTGTTTGTTTAGCTTGCTGAACATATTTAAAGCAGTTATTTTAAATCCATCTTCTTTCAAGAAAGTCCATAGTCTTGGCTGCCTCAAGCATAGCTTCTATTGATTTCTTGTATTCCTGTGTATGGTCCATATTTTCTTCTTTCTTTGTATACATTGTATCTTCTTCTGGAAAATTATCTTTCAGTTGAAAACAGAATATTTCTAATATTATAATGTGGCAAGTCTGGAAATCAGATTTTCCTACCCATTATTTATTGTGGTTACTGCTTGTAGTTATTATTTGTTTAGATGACTTGTTGAACTAAATTCTGTAAAGTCTGTCTTTTCAATGTGGCCCCTGAAGTCACCTCTCCAAAAGTTTAGTGGTCACCAAATGACTGGACAGAGATTTCCTTGAACATCAATAACCAAAAATCTACCAGTCTTTGATAAAAGGCTCTGTATATGTTGGTCACACCCTCAACACTTAGCCAAGGTAGCTTGCTACTCTGCCTTAGCCTTTATTTCCTGCTTCAACAAAGCTTCAATGTCAGCAGGATATGAGAGCTTAGGGTATCTCGTGAGGTCTTTCCTCAGCACGTGGACAGCCCTTACCATTTACATAGAAGTCTAGATTCTCAGGAAAACATTGAGGCTTTCCAAAAACATTAATGATTTCTAATTCCTCAGCTATTTCTGCCAAGCATTTTTGATTAGTCTATTATTTCCTCCAATTCTAATAAATGGCCTCTGATAAAGGTAACTAACACATTAGCCTGTAAATATTTTCAACAAGGGGCTTCCCTGGTGGGCTCAGTGGTAAAGAATTTGCATGCAATGCAGGAGCCACAAGAGATGCAGGTTCAATCTCTGGGTCAGGAAGATCCCCTGGAGGAGGGCATGGCAACCCACTTCAGTATTCTTGCCTGGAGAATCCCCATGGACAGAGGAGCCTGGCAGGCTACAATCCATAAGATCGCAGAGTCAGACACAACCAAAGGGACTTATCATGCACACACGCATTTTCAACAAATGCTCCTTGGGAAGCAATTTTAGCAGTAGGCTAATTTGAATTAAGGAGAAATAAAGACAAATCTTTTGAGCCAGCCTTCTCAAAAAGTCACCAGACAGCGCAGAAAAATAATAATTAACAATTCTTCTGAATGATAAGACTTAGGACAGTCTAATCCAATATAAAATAGGTTAAAACCCATCTGAAAAATAAGGTCACTTTAAAAAACCTCATGTGATATAAGCAGGTGTCAGGGACATTAATCAAACATATATATCTTAACAAAATTGTGAAACATACATTAACAAACAGGCTCCCATGTGAAGTGCAATAGTAAAGTATGTATAAATAGTAAGGTGTTAATAAGATCAAAAGGATTTCTTGATTTTTTTTTTACCATTTTTTAAAAGGCTTCCTGGACTCACAGACTCTCTTGGTGACAGGAAGTAGAGAACTGACTGAAATCAGACTGCCACCAAAGAAGAATGAAATGTATCAGACAGAGATGACAGCTTCGGAGAATGGACACTGAATACATTTTTGAAAGGAAAAATAAGAATATGGAGAACAAGACCACCAGAGAAGTAAGACTGCCAAATCACTGGATGAGGGACAGATCTACATAAATTCCCACATGGTCACACACTTGAGAGACTGAGAATTCAAACTGCACCTTTCACGCCAAGTTTATTCACAACATTTACTTACTAAAAATTATTTATAGTGTCTCCTTTTTGTGTTTGTACTTTACTAATAAATCTATTTACCTGTATGTTTCAATTCTAAGATAAATAAAATTTGTGCTTATTATGAAACAGTATTAGTCAGTTCAGGCTGCCATAACAAAATACCACAGACTTGGTAGCTTAAAAAACAGAAATTTCTTTTCTCACAGTTCTAAAGGCTGGACATCCAAGTTGAGAGTCCCAGCATAGTCAGGTTGTGGTGAGAGCCTTTTTTTCTGCCTTCTCAATGTGTCCTTGTGGACACTAATCCCATCAGGAAGGTCTCACCATCAGGATCTCATCTAAACCTAATTATCTCCCCAAAGCCCTATCTCCAAATACCATGACAAACCTAGATAGTGTAGTAAAAAGCAGAAGACATCACTTTGCCTAGAAAGGTCTGTATAGTCAAAGCTACAGTTTTCCCAGTAGTCATGTACAGATGTGAGAGTTGGACCATAAAGAAGGTTGAGCGCCAAAGAATTGATGCTTTCAAACTGTGGTGCTAGAGAAGACTCTTGAGTGTCCCTTGGACAGCAAGGAGATCAAGCCAGTCAATCCTAAAGGAAATCAACCCTGAATATTCATTGGAACTCCTGACACTGAAGCTGAACCTCCAATACTTTGGCCATGTGGTGCAAAGAGCCGACTCATTGGAAAAGACCCTGATGCTAGGAAAGATTGAGGGCAGGAGGAGAAAGCAATGACAGAGGATGAGATGGTTGGATGACATCACAAACTCACAGGACATGAATTTTAGCAAAGTCCAGAAGACAGTGAAGGACGAGGAAGCCTGGCGTGCTGCAGTCTGTGGAGTAAGAGTTGAAAATAACTTATTAACTGAACAACAAGACTTCAACATACAAATTGGGGGTAGCGGGTATTCAGTCTACACCAGAAAAAAATGTTACCAGTTATGCTATGTTCTTCTCCTAAGACTGCTATTATAATAAATATAAGGAAAAATTATATGTGTGCATATATTTCTTCATGTCAGCTTAATTTAAAGATGGAGTCAGGAGAGACCATTGTTAATCAAATGAAACACATGAATATCAAAGTCTTAAGAGGTTATATGTCTTGGTATCTAAGGAAATGATCCCCTAAGAAGTAGGTAATGGCAAACATGAGGTTCTCAGACATAACTAGAGCAGGTACTGGCAGTGGAACCATTCAAACAGTGTTTCTCCGAGCAGCTTTACTGATCCATCTCATTTCACTTGGGCTGTATTGAGAGGTTTATTGAAGCACTGTGATTTCTTCAGACTGCAGCTTTAATGAGCCAGTCATTTCATTTTTAATTCAGCAGTTTAACTCACTTACTAATTGTTCTAGTACAATGATCACTGGAAAGCTGAAGGATTCCGTGATCTACATGCTTTTGACATATGCATACATTTTCATCATCAAAATTTCTCTTACCTCTAGCTTGGGTGCTGCCAAAAATATCTTTTAAAAACAGAATAATGACTCTGAAATTAATTATATCAAGATTTCATCATTCCCAATATCACAAAGTAATTGTCTCATTTTGTATTTAAAACATTTGGTTAAGATTAAATATCTAGAGACTTTGTTAATCCTGAGGTTGAAATACTTAGTTCAAAGAAACTTTGATCCCTTAATTATTCTCATAATATTGTACATTTAAGGGAATTATATTTATCATTAACCACAAAAATTAATCTAGTAAAACTACCGATGTGAATCTTGATTATAGTATGTTTGAAGAAATTGTTTTCCTTGGTTTATTAAATGTCTATCTCTAAAAAACAAGTGAAATTGATTAGTGTGTAGAAAGCAAATATTTCTAAAGATGATTCATACTAAGGAAAGCTGTCCTCTTAGGATTACTTAATTTGAAAAGAGGGCATGAAGGCCTAGCCAATATGACCAGCAAGAGAAATGTTATTTGAGAAAATTCACCATGTGACGGTAGGTAGGTCTTATGGTTCTCTTTGCATTTTCAGAAAACTTTAACACTGCAAACTGATTTTCCTCGGTAAATGCTATATTCTTTATGGACATTTTAACACTAATACTTCATTTATAAAAATAATAAGTTCTTTATGTATGGAACAGAAACAGACTCACATATAGAAAACAGATTTGTGGTTGCAAGGAGGGAGGGGGGCTGGCAGGATTGGGAGTTTGGGATTAGCAGATGCAAACTAGTATATATAGAATGGATAAACAACAAAGTCCTACTGTATAGCACAGGGAACTATATTCAATATCCTGTGATAAACCATAATGGAAAAGAATCTGAAAGAAGAATATGTACATATGCATAACTGAATCACTTTGCTGCACAGCAGAAATTAACATAACTTTGTACTTCAATAAAAGCTTTTGGGGTGGAGGGGAAAAAACCCTAAGTCTTAAAAGCCAATATGATCTATAGAGGCATTTTTAAATATAGAGCCTAAACCCCACTCTGAAACACAGAGATTAGTAGCAAATCAGTAGCAAAGTGGAGCCTAGGCAGAGAAAATCTTGTTTAATTCAAGATTCTGCCTCCACTGATGGATGTAATCTCTATAGGTGAAAAACAAGCCTCAAGCTGAATTCATTGACTTGGATCATATTATTCACATTTCCAAATGGCTGGTTTGGCTCTATTATATGCAACTGATACGTTTGAGAGTCAGAATTATGTCAAGCAAGAAACTATCGAAATCTTTCAAATGAATCATTACCTCACTTTTGCAACCTAGATAAAATGCCAAATATGTATTCTGCTATGGTTTCACAGAACTATAACACTATAATGTCATTTTATTCCAAAATGAAAATTGCTGAATCAGTAACATTTAAACAAATGCTGACCCCCTTCACAACTATCTTAGCTACAAAAACAAGGTCTGGTTTTGTTTTTATTTAAATAAAGCACTTATTTGGCTGTCTTTTAAAGTAGAATTTCAGCAGATCCGGACATATAACTGGTAGCCTTTTTCTTGTCTCCTTCAGATTATGTATTCCTATCAGACAAATATAGTACAATGTAGTGAAAATAGCAAAGACTTTTAAAAAGAGAAAAATCAAGTGTATTGAAAATGAAAATCAAGACTTCCCTGGATGTCCAGTGGTTAAGACTCCATGCTTCCACTGCATGGGGCACCCCTTCAATCCCTGGTCAGAGAACTAATAAGACTCTGCAGGTCATCCACAAAAAAAAAAAAAATCAGCATACTTGCTTTAATCATACCTGTGTAGTATGCTAACTAAATTCTAATAATTAATAAATATGAACTTTGACCCTACAGAAAATCAAACTAGGTTTTAGGTAGTAGTCCTAGACGAAATTGGATTAAAAAATATATATATATATAAGGACTTCCCTGGTGGTTCAGTGGTTAAGAATTTGCCTTGCAACACAGGGGACACAGGGTCAATTCCTGGTCGGGAAAATAAGATCCCACATGCCATGGGGTAACTAAGCCCTCCCACCACAACTACCAGGCAATGCAAAGAAAGATCCTGTGTGCTGTAACTTAGACCTGACACAGTCAAATAAGTAAATACTTTTTTAAAAATTAGAGGTAAAATAAAAATGCATTAAAAATAAATATATAGACTAAGGTTATCAACAGGATGTCATGCTTTTATAATTGTCTGTTTAGATGAAACTTTACACATTAGACTGGGGAACATGGATTATATCTTATTTATTATTTGTGTCCTTTATTTATTTTTCATTCCAACCCCAAAGAAAGGCAATGTCAAAAATGTTCAAACTACTGCACAATTACACTTCATCTCACATGCTGGCAAAGTAATGTTCAAAATTCTCCAAGCTAGGCTTCAACAGGTACACGAACCGAAAACTTCCACATGTAAAATCTGGATTGAGGAAAGGCAGAGGAACCAAAGATCAAGTTGCCAACATACTCTAGATCACAGAAAAAGCAAGGGAATTTCAGAAGAAAAACATCTACTTCTGCTTCATTGACCACTAAAGACTTTGACTGTGTGGATCACAACAAATTATAGAAAATTCTTTCAGAGATGGGAGTACTAAACCACCTTACCTGCCACCTGAGAAACCTGTATGCAGGCCAAGAAGCAATAGTAAGAACCGGACATGGGAAAACGAACTGGTTCAAAATTGGGAAAGGACTACATCAAGGCTGTATATTGTCACCCTGATTATTTAACTTCTATGCAAAGTACATCATGCAAAATGCTGGGCTGGATGAATCTCAAGCTGGAATCAAGACTGACAGGAGAATATCAACAACCTCAGATATATAGATGATACTACTATAATGGCAGAAAGTGAAGAGGAACTAAAAAGCCTCTTGATGAAGGGGAAAGAGGAGAGTGAAAAAGTTGGTTTAAAACTAACATTCAAAAAACTAAGATCATGGCATCCGGTCCCATCATATCATGGCAAATAAATGGAGAAAAAGTTGAAACAGTGACAGATTTTATTTTCTGAGCTCCAAAATCACTGCAGACAGAGATTGCAGCCATGAAATGAAAAGACGCTTACTCCTTGGAAGAAAAGCTATAACAAACCTGGATACTGTATTAAAAAGCAGAGATACCAATTTGCCAACCAAGGTCCATATAGTCAAAGCTATAGTTTTTCTGGTAGTCATGTACAGATGTGAAAGTTGGACCATAAAGAAGGTTGAGCGCCAAAGAATTGATGCTTTTGAACTGTGGCACTGGAGAAGACTCTTGAGAGTCCCTTGGATAGCAAGGAGATCAAACCTGTCAGTCCTAAAGGAAATCAACCCTGAATATTCATTGGAAAGACTGAAGCTGAAGTTGCAATAGTCTGGCCATCTGATGTGAAGAGCCGACTCATTGGAAAAGACCCTGATGCTGGAAAAGATTGAGGGGAGGAGGGGAAGTGGGCGACAGAGAATGAGATGGTTGGATGGCATCACTGATCCATGGAGATGAGTTTGAGCAAACTCTGGGAGATGGTGAAGGACAGGGAAGCCTGGTGTGCTGCAGTCCATAGGGTTGCAAAGAGTCAGACACGATTCAGCGACTGAAAAAATTTATTTTGTATACAATACAAATATTTTGCATTTAGGTACTTTTCTTTCCTTACTTATTTTTTAACATAATGTCTGGTTAATTATGAAATATTCAATACTTGTTTGTTAAATTAGTAGCTTAGTAGATCCCAAACAACTGGTGGAGAAAATAAAATTTTAGTTAAACCTAGATTATGCTAGTGGCTCAGATGTTAAAGAATCTGCACACAATGCAGGAGACCCAGATTTGATCCCTGGGTAGGGAAGATCACCTGGAGAAGGGAATGGCAACTCACTGCAGTATTCTTGCCTGGAAAATTCCATGGACGAGGAGCCTGGCGGGCTACACATGGTCACAAAGAGTCGACACGACTGAGTGACTAACACATTCATATTTAGTATTTTTAATGTATTTGTATCACCACTTCAAAATGCTAACTTATTTAGATGTAATGAAGCCATAATTCATGACTTTCAGTCAACTACTCATTAAACATAGATATTTCAGAATGATACTGCTCAATAGAATTGAATCAATGGCTTTCAAATTTTGGCATATTAACACTTGTTCTGAGAAATGATATTTTTAATGAGATATCTTACTGCCTTACCATTTATCAAAGTAAAGATCATAGAACTAAAAAGGACCCTAAAAGCTTCTTGTCTTCAGACACTCAACATATTACTATGCAAAACTTATAAGGGAGGTAACTAAAGCCCAGAAAAGTTTATAGTTGCTCCATATATTAAAATTTATAAGCAGTAGGAGGAAAAGATAGACTATAATTTATGTTCAGATGTGTTATAAATGTTCATTAAAATTATTATTAAAACTATTTGCATCTCTACTTGACCAGGATTAGTGGTTAATGAAGAAGACACTGGTTACTCCCATTTTTTTTCCCCACTTTCATGCCTAGTAGTAACTTTTCAACTATCTCCAGGACACCTGAATTTAATAAGAAGCAAAAAGCTTAGCTCAGTTTAAATTTCAGACTAACATCACTGAAATAATTTTGATATCAACATCTCAATGTTGATTCAACATATTTTTGTTCTTACAAAGTCATATTTCTGTACCTCAGTGAAATAATATGTATAGAAATATATCATTCTCATTATTACATAAGTAAGGCACTCTGCTCGTAACACTTCCCCTTTTACATGTACAATAAAGTCAAAGAACTTAGCCTAGCATTCTGACAAATGAAACTAAACAAAAAACACATAAATCAAGCTTGTCTACTTAGTATTACAGAGGGTAGCTTATCTAAAATTATCTTTTGGTGGCTAATTTTCAAAAAGTATCCCTTTGCCTGAGACCACATGAATTAGGCAAAGAGTCACAACCATCTGAACTAATTCATAGAAAATGATGCCAATATTCACGAATAGGTTTTTCTTTTGCCACTCGCATCATACAAACCATCCTAGTTTACATCCATACATATCAAACTTTTAGGTGATATAAAGGAAATTCTGTCTCTGAATCTGGGTTATCAGTAAGTACCTAAAGCAAACTGACTGTGCTTTGTAATTCCTCACCATACAAATGCTTATCCACTCCTGAAATTCCTAAGTGTGTCTTCTGTCCATGGGCTTTTTCCTGGTAGTGGATGCCATTTCTTGCAACTGAGTCTCCAGGAATCGATCCCGAGGTCTCGTGCTAGGCTAGGATTCTATTACCGACTGAAAATATGAGGGCTAAGATTAGATTCTAAGTCAGAATCAAAAATTCAGGAATCTGTGTTGCATAGCATCAAATTTCCTGAGTGCCAGATTACTGAATTATTTAAGCTATTGTTTTCTAATTTTTAACATCTTTTAGCATTGGTGGTGGTGGTTTAGTCACTAAGTCATGTCCGACTCTTGCAACCCCGTGGACTATAGCCCGCCAGGCTCTTCTGTCCATGGGATTTTCCAGGCAAGAATACTGGAGTGGATTGCCATTTCCTTCTCCAGGGGATCTTCCTGACCCAGGAATCGATCCCAGGTCTCCTGCATTGCAGGCAGATTCTTTACCGACTGAAATATGAGGGAAGCATTAGATGGAGCAATTAAGTACAGGCCTTTCTTTCATCTTTCAACCTTTTATGCTAAAATGAGTCATTTCAGGAAATCTAAGACACTACACTAATTAAATTATAAATCCAAATCTAATTAACCATTGCACCCTAAAATTCACACTAGTTTTAATCAGGATTAATAGCCATAAGAAAATGCATTTCTACTATAGATGATGAGTATCCCATTGTACATAGAAATATTAGTAATTTGTGACACAGAGGCCTATAAGAGTATATTAAGATCATTAGGAGATCTCCCTTAAACAGATGGCTCACACCAAACACATATTCCTGGCTTGCAAACTTTCAGTTCAATATGATCCAACATATTTTTATGTGCTTAGTCTGCATAACATAATCGCACCTTGTAATTACATGAGAACTTGAGCTCCCTATGGAAACTTTAAGTTGATTACTATCATGTACACCATAAATGAGATTAGATTTCTTCTAATTTCTTCTCAAATAGGGGAGAAAATGTCTCAGATTTATGGCCCTCAGAAATCTTGCTCCTTTTGTTCAATGTCTTTCTTGATTAGCTTAGCAAAATGAACACAGTGAAATATACAAAGTGCAGTGAAATGACTTACTTGTTCCTTGTGTAGTATTTAAGCCAATCTGCAAAACTTCCTGTAGCAATTAACAAATACAAGTAAAAAAAAAAGAGATGAAGGAAGGGAAGAAGAAACTAAAATTATAATTAATATTAAATTTAATTTTCATCATGTATCTGTTCACATGCTTTAATACAGTATAAATTGAAGAATTAATTAATACAATTTCACCAAATGTTAAAACTTCTTATGATATAATTTTACCTGTGCTGGCTAAGATTACCTTTGGAAAATTATGCCAAACATTATAATACTCTCTTGATATTTTCCTGAAGAGAGTTGAAAAAATTGCTGTGAGAAAAATTAAAATTACTTCTATTCATGACAGGATTTTCATTATATGAAAAGAGTTCTTAAGTATCAGTTATTTTTCTTCTAATCACTCTGGACTAAAGATCACCTGATGTGAAAGCTAAACTTTATTTAAGTCCAAATGATTCAGAACCATAGTAACTAAAGCTTCACAACTACTAATTGACACTTGGAATTTTTCCAATCAAAAATCTTTCCTCTAAAGTTTCTAAAATGATTTTATACATGCTCTCTAATCCATATATAGAATTGCTTCATTAATTCTGATCTGAAAAAAATGAGAGGTGAAGACTAGAGGCTGTTAACATTAGGGACATTTTGCTCATAAGTTATGGCAAAATTCTCTTTTTATATTTGTGATCCAAATTTTTCATATAAAATTAAATTTTACTTGAATATTGAAACTAATAATTCACACTATTTGGGGGACTCACTGGCTTCTAGTTACAGAAGGCAACACCCCTGGATGGTGAAGTGAAAAGTACAAGAAAAAATACACAATGTTAAGAAATCTTATGCCAAATGAATTATATTGTTGTCTGATGTTTTTTCCACAGTAAACTTGAATATGAAAAAAAAAACACAAAGATACATCCTTCCTGTAGAGAAGATTATGCTGCTACTGCTAAGTCACCTCAGTCGTGTCCAACTCTGCACGACCCCATAGACAGCAGCCCACCAGGCTCCCCCGTCCCTGGGATTCTCCAGGCAAGAACACTGGAGTGGGTTGCCATTTCCTTCTCCAATGCATGAAAGTGAAAGGTGAAAGTGAAGTCGCTCAGTCGTGTCCGACTTGTAGCGACCCCATGGACCGCAGCCTACCAGGCTCCTCCGTCCATGGGATTTTCCAGGCAAGAGTACTGGAGTGGGGTGCCATTGCCTTCTCCATAGAGAAGATTATGAGGCTCAGTTAATTGCATATTGAAGTCAACTTATTAGACAATATGTTTTGCTTCTATTGTGTCAGCATATTTCTCAAAGCAGGGATCCTTGAACATGAAGGATTCCTCCAACTTTCAAGATTCTAGGTTACCTTAGTGTCTTAATTGCAATTATCTTTCCCCACTCATTCTACTTCCGTCACCACTCCCAGTCACACCTTAGATCTTGTTATCTCCTGGAACTCACCAATTCTTGAAATATATTGAAATATCATATTCTCAATATCTAGTGTATTATTCTCTAACTTGCTCAATCGTATATTCCTGCTTTTCTCCAACCACGCAGACATAGCTAGCTGTTTTTTTTTCCTTAATCAGTTAAGATCCCATCAGTCATCATGTTAAGCAGTCTCTTGCCTAAGTCCCAGGAGTCCTTTTACAACAGTTCTAATGTTGGCAACACATCAACCATGGATCAATCTGTCTTCAGCACGATACCTGGTTGCTGGAGAAAAACATGCAATTGTGAAAATCAGTGGCACTGCATTTTTCTTAAGTCTCTAATGTCACTATATCTTCCCTGTGCTGTGCTAAGTTACTCAGTCATGTCTGACTCTTTGTAGCCCCATGGACTGTAGCCCACCAGGCTCCTAGGTCCATGGAATTCCCAGGTGAGTATACTAGAGTGAGTTGCCATTTCCTTCTCCAGGGCATCTTCCCAACCCAGGGGTTGAACCCATGTCTCTTGCATTTCCTGAAATGGCAGACAGACTCTTCACCACTAGCACCACCTGGGAAGCCCAAGGCAGGCTTCCCCACTCTTAGCAAAAGAACTTATCTCTTGCTTTACAGTAAAAGGTAGAAGATAACCAACAGTAGGAAGTACTAATAGCAGGAAAGTTGTAGGAAGTAACTTGGAAGTAGCAGAATGCCATTTCTAAACTATAGTCATAATGCATCAATCATGTCCAAGCCCTCAGTGGAGGACCAAATGCATGTTGCACTGTTCACCTTCTGTCACCGTGAGTGAAATTCACTCAGCTGTGTCTGACTTTTTGCAACCTCATGGACTATACAGTCCAGGGAATTCTCCAGGCCAGAATACTGGAGTAGGCAGCCAATCTCTTTTCCAGGGCATTTTCCTAACCCAAGGATTGGGCCCAGGTCTCCCACATTTCAAGCAGATTCTTCACCAGCTGAGCCACCAGGAAAGCCCAAGAATACTAGAGTGCGTACCCTATCCCTTGTCCAGTGGATCTTCCTGACTCAGGAATCAAACCAGGGTCTCCTGCCTTACAGGTGAATTCCTTACCAGCTGAACTACCAGGGAATCACTTCTGTCACCATAAGGGCTTCAACATCTAATGTCTCTAGTACTGCCCTGACCCATTTACTTGTCACTCAACTAAACATCTACTTAAAAAGAATAAAAAACTAAAGATATTTTTAAATAAAGATGGATACTTTTAAATTGACAGACTTCTTTATGTTGAGGTATGTTCCCTCTGTGCCTGCTTTCTGGAGGGTTTTATCATAAATGGATGTTGAATTTTGTCAAAGGCATTCTCTCCATCTATTGAGATAATCATGTGGTTTTTATCTTTTCATTTGTTAATGTGGTGTATCACATTGATTGATTTGCAAATATTGAAGAATCCTTGCATCCCTGGTATAAACCCACTTGGTCATGATGTATGATCTTTTAAATATGTTGTTGGATTCCGTTTGCTAGAATTTTGTTAAGCATTTTTGCATCTATGTTCATCAGTGATATTGGCCTGTAGTTTTCTTTTTTTGTGGCATCTTTGTTTGGTTTTGGTATTAGGGTGAAGGTGGCCTCATAGAATGAGTTTGGAAGTTTACCCTCCTCTGCAATTTTCTGGAAGAGTTTGAGTAGGATAGGTGTTAGCCCTTCTCTAAATTTTTGGTAGAATTCAGCTGTGAAGCCATCTGGTCCTGGGCTTTTGTTTATTGGAAGATTTCTGATTACGGTTTTGATTTCTGCACTTGTGATGGGTCTGTTTTCTATTTCTTCCTGGTTCAGTTTTGGAAAGTTATACTTTTCTAAGAATTTATCCATTTCTTTGAAGTTGTCCATTTTATTGGGATATAGTTGCTGATAGTAGTCTCTTATGATCCTTTGTATTTCTGTGTTGTCTGTTGTGATTTCTCCATTTTCATTTCTAGTTTTGTTGATTTGATTCTTCTCCCTGTGTTTCTTGATGAGTCTGGCTAACGGTGTGTCTATTTTATTTATCCTCTCGAAGAACCAGCTTTTAGCTTTGTTGATTTTTGCTATGGTTTCTTTTGTTTCTTTTTCATTTACTTCTGTCCTAATTTTTGTGATTTCTTTGCTTCTACTAAACCTGGGGTTCTTCATTTCTTCCTTTTCTAGTTGCTTTAGGTGTTCAGTTCAGTTCAGTTCAGTCGCTCAGTCATGTCTAACTCTTTGTGACCCCATGAATCACAGCATGCCAGGCCTCCCTGTCCATCACCAGCTCCCAGAGTTTACCCAAACTCATGTACATCCAGTCAGTGATGCCACCCAGCTTTAGGTGTAGAGTTAGGGTATTTATTTGATTTCTCTCCTGCTTCTTGAGGTAAGCTTGTATTGCTATGAACCTTCCCTTAGCACTGCATACCTCAACATAATAAAAGCCATATATGATAAACCCACAGCAAACATTATCCTCAATGGTGAAAAATTGAAAGCATTTCCCCTAAAGTCAGGAACAAGACAAGTGTGCCCCCTCTCACCACTACTATTCAACATAGTTTTGGAAGTTTTGGCCACAGCAATCAGAGCAGAAAAAGAAATAAAATGAATCCAGATTGGAAAAGAAGAAGTAAAACTCTCACTGTTTGCATATGACATCATCCTCTACATAGAAAACCCTAAAGACTCCACCAGAAAATTACTGGAGCTAATTAATGAATACAGTAAAGTTGCAGGATATAAAATTAACACACAGAAATCCCTTGCATTCCTATACACTAACAATGAGAAAACAGAAAGAGAAATTAAGGAAACAATTCCATTCACCATTGCAACGAAAAGAATAAAATACTTAGGAATAAATCTACCTAAAGAAACAAAAGACCTATATACAGAAAACTATAAAACACTGATGAAGGAAATCAAAGAGGACACAAATAGATGGAGAAATATACCATGTTCATGGATTGGAAGACTCAAAATAGTGAAAATGAGTATATTACCCAAAGCAATCTGTAGATTCAATGCAATCCCTATCAAGCTACCAATGGTATTTTTCAGAGAATTTAGAACAAATAATTTCACAATTTGTATGGAATTACAAAAAACCTCGAATAGCCAAAGCAATCTTGAGAAAGAAGAATGGAACTGGAGGAATCAACCTGCCTGACTTCAGGCTATACTGCATAGCAACAGTCATAAAGACAGTATGGTACTGGCACAAAGACAGAAACATAGATCAAGGGAAAAAAATAGAAAGCCCAGAGATAAATCCATGCACCTTATCTATGACAAAAGAGGCAAGAATATACAGTGGAGAAAAGACAATCTCTTTAACAAGTGGTACTGGGAAAACTGGTCAACCACTTGTAAAAGAATGAAACTAGAACACTTTCTAACACCATACACAAAAATAAACTCAAAATGGATTAAAGATCTAAATGTAAGACCAGAAACTATAAAACCCCTAGAGGAAAACATAGGCAAAACACTCTCCGACATAAATCACAGCAGGATCCTCTATGACCCACCTCCCAGAGTAATGGAAATAAAAGCAAAAATAAACAAATGGGACATAATTAAACTTAAAAGCTTTTGTACAATGAAGGAAACTATAAGCAAGGTGAAATTACAGCCTTCAGAATGGGAGAAAATAGCAAACGTTACAACTGACAAAGAATTAATCTCAAAAATATACAAGCAGCTCCTGCAGCTTAATTCCAGAAAAATAAGCGACCCAATCAAAAAACAGGCCAAAGAGCTAAACAGACATTTCTCCAAAGAAGACATACAGATGGCTAACAAACACATGAAAAGATGCTCAACATCACTCATTATCAGAGAAATGCAAATCAAAACCCCAATGAAATACCATCTCACCCTGGTCAGAATGGCTGCTATCCAAAAGTCTACAAACAATAAATGCTGGAGAGGGTGCAGAGAAAAAGGAACCCTCTTACAATGGTGGTGGGAATGCAAACTACCACAGCCACGATGGAGAACAGTGTGGAGATTCCTTAAAAAACTGGAAATAGAACTGCCATATGACCCAGCAATCCCACTGCTGGGCATACACACCGAGGAAACCAGAACTGAAATAGTCACGTGTATCCCAATGTTCATTGCAGCAATGTTTACGATAGCCAGGACATGGAAACAACCTAGATGTCCATCAGCAGGTGAATGGATAAGAAAGCTGTGGTACATATACAGAATGGAATATTACTCAGCTATTATTAAGAATGCATTTGAATCCATTCAGCCATCCAATTGGCAAAAACCAAATTTTAAAAAATTAAAAAAATTTTTAAAATGAAATATAAAATAAGTAAATTGACAGACTTTCACTGTAGATATAAAGAATGCATATATTTTAATAAAAACAGAAATTAACAATTAAAAAAAAACCTGAGTGGTTAGAAGAAATGGATAAAAAAATACTTGCCAAAAAGATCGATAACAATTGACCAAAAAAATAGACAAAACATGACCTCAAGCATACCTCAGAGATATTGCAGGTTTGGCTTCAGACCAACCACAATAAAGCAAATATCTCAACAAGGCAAGTCACATGAATGCTGTCATTTCTCTGTGCATATAAAAGTTATGCTTACAATATAGTATAGTATATTAAGTGTGTGATAGCATTATGTCTTAAAAAACAATGTACAGAGGAACCAGAGATCAAATTGCCAATATCCGCTGGATCATCGAAAAAGCAAGAGAGTTCCAGAAAAACATCTATTTCTGCTTTATTGACTATGCCAAAGCCTTTGACTGTGTGGATCACAATAAACTGTGGAAAATTCTGAAAGTGATGGGAATACCAGACCATCTGACCTGTCTCTTGAGAAACCTGTATGCAGGCCAGGAAGCAACAGTTAGAACTGGACATGGAACAACAGACTGGTTCCAAATAGGAAAAGGAGTACGTCAAGGCTGTATATTGTCACCCTGCTTATTTAACTTATATGCAGAGTACATCATGAGAAACGCTGGGCTGGAAGAAACACAAGCTGCAATCAAGATTGCCGGGAGAAATATCAATAACCTCAGATATGCGGATGACACCACCCTTATGGCAGAAAGTGAAGAAGAACTAAAGAGCCTCTTGATGAAGGTGAAAGAGGAGAGTGAAAAAAGTTGGCTTAAAGCTCTATGTTCAGAAAACTAAGATCATGGCATCTGGTCCCATCACTTCATGGGAAATAGACGGGGAAACAGTGGAAACAGTGTCAGACTTTATTTTTTGGGGCTCCAGAATCACTGCTGATGGTGATTGCAGCCATGAAATCAAAAGACGCTTACTCCTTGGAAGGAAGGTTATGACCAACCTAGATAGCATATTTAAAAGCAGAGACATTACTTTGCCAACAAAAGTCTGTCTAGCCAAGGCTATGGTTTTTCCAGTGGTCATGAATGGATGTGAGAGTTGGACGGTGAAGAAAGCTGAGCGCCGAAGAATTGATGCTTTTGAACTGTGGTGTTGGAGAAGACTCTTGAGAGTCCCTTGGACTGCAAGGAGATCCAATCAATCCATCCTAAAAGAGATCAATCCTGGGTGTTCATTGGAAGGTCTGATGTTGAAGCTGAAACTCCAATACTTTGGCCACCTCATGCGAAGGGTTGACTCATTGGAAAAGACCCTAATGCTGGGTAGGATTGGGGGCGGGAGGAGAAGAGGACGACAGAGGATGAGATGGTTGGATGGCATCACCGACTCGATGGACATGAGTTTGGGTAGACTCCGGGAGTTGGTGATGGACAGAGAGGCCTGGCGTGCTGCAATTCATGGGGTCGCAAAGAGTCGGACACGACTGAGCGACTGAACTGAACTGAAACAATGTTAACCATCTTCTGAGGCTTCAATGAGCCATAATCTTTTTCTGGTTCAGGGTCTTGTCTAGATGTTGATGACTGCTGACTGATCATTGTGGTGACTGCCAAAGGTGAGGTGGGGAGATGACAGTTTATTAAAAAAAACAATGAGATTTGTCACATGGATTGACCCCTCTTTTCACAAATGATTTCTCTGTAGCAAGCAATTTGGTTTGACAGCACTTTACCCACAGTAGAACTTCTTTCAAAATTGGAGTCAGTCCTCTCAAACTCTGCCACTGCTTTATCAACTAATTTTATGTTATACTCTAAATCTTTTCTTGTCATTTCAACAATCTTCACAGCATCTTCACCAGGAGTTATTTTATCTCAAGAAACCACTTTATTTGTTCATCCATAAGCAACTTCTCATCCGTTAGTTTTATCATGAGATTGCTGCAAATCAGCCACATTTTCAAGCTCCACTCCTAATTCTCCTGATATTTCCACCACATCAGCAGTTACTTCCTCCAGTGAAGTCTAACCCTCCAATATCATCCATGAGCATTGGAATAAACTTCATCAAAACTCTTATGAACATTGATATTTTGACCTCTTACCGTGAATCATGAATGCTCTTAATGGCATCTAGAATGGTGAATCTTTTCCACGAGGTTTTCAGTTGACTTTGCCCAGATCCATCCAAGAAATCACTATCTATGGCCGCTATTAGCCTTACAAAATGTATATCTTAGATAATAGGACTTGAAAGTTGAAATTACTTCCTGATTCATAGGCTTCAGAATGGATGTTGTACTTGAAGCTTGAAAGCAACATTAATCTCATTGTACATCTTTGCCAGAGCTCTTGGGTAACAAGGTGCATTGTCAATAGCAGTAATACTTTGGAAGAAATTTTTTTTTTCTGAGCAGCAGATCTCAACAGTGGGCTTAAACTATTCAGTAATGTTGTAATCCAGGCTTTACTGTTCCATTTACAGAGCACAAACAGAATGTTTTGCATTATTCTTAAGGGCATTAGGATTTTCAGAACGGTAAATGAACATGGCTTCAACTTAAAGTCACCAAGAGAGTCAGCCTGCCCTTTGAAGCTTTGAAATCAGGCATTGACTTCTCTCTACCTATTAAAGTCCTAGATGGCATCTTCTTCCAATATAAGGCTGTTTTGTTTAAATTGAAAACCTGTTGTATAGTGTAGCCACATTCATTATTATCTCAACAAGATTTTCTGAAAAACTTGCCACAGCATCTACATCAGCATTTGCTGCTTCACCTGGAAGTTTTATGTTATGGAGATAGCTCCATTCCTTAAACCTCATGAACCAACCTCTGCTAGCTTCAAGCTTTTATTCTGTATCTTCCTCACATCTCTCAATCTTCATGGAATTGAAGATAGTGAGCATTGCTCTGGATTAGGCTTTGGTTTAAGCAAATATTCTAGATTAGTATTCTATCCAGACCACTAAAACTTTCTCCATATCTGCAATAAGGCTGTTTTGCTTTTTTTTAATGTGTGTATTCACTGGAGAAGCACTTTTAATTTCCTTCAAGAATTTTTCCATTACAATCACAATTTGGCTAACCATTTGGCACAAGATGCCTAGCTTTCAGCCTGTCTCAGCTTTCACATGCCTTCCTCACTAAGTTTAATCATTTTGAGCTTTTAATTTAGGGAGATGTGTGATCTTCCTTTCACTTGAACACTTGGAGGCCATTGTAGGGTTATTCACTGACCTAATTTAAATATAGCTGTGTCTCAGGGGATAAAGGGCTTCCCCAGTGGCTCAGTGGTAAAGAATCCACCTTCAATGCAGAAGCCACAAAAGATGTAGGTTCCATCCCTGGGTTGGAGAGATCCCTGGAGCAGGGCAAAGCAACCCACTCCATTATTCTTGCCTGGAGAATTCCATGGACGGAGGATCCTGGAGTGTTACAGTCCATGGGATCACAAAGAATCAGACATGACTGAAGCAACTTAGCAAGCACCAAGCATGTTAATGTACATATGTTAACAGAATCAGTGTGCTGTACACCTGAAACTAATGCAGCATTGTAAATCAACTATACTTCAATTTTTAAAAAAGTAAATACTTTAAGACACTAAATGGTACAAACATCATTTCCATCCTTAAGAATAGTGTAAACACTGTTCAAAACAATTTTAAGAAGACTGTAAGGCCTTCTCTTGCTTATATAGGGTCCCAAAGAGTCAGACACAACCGAAGTGACTTAGCATGCATGCACACATGCTCAGGGAATAGAAAGGTCCCAGGAGAGGGAAAGAGAAATGGGGAAATGGCCAATTGGTCAGAACGCATACAGTTTATTAACTTCACCATCTTACATGGCAGGATTTGCAGAGTCCAGAAACAATTACAATAATAACATTAAAGATCATTGATCATGTATGACCATAACAAATATAGTAATAATGAAAAGTTTAAAATACTGTGAGAATTACCAAATGTGACACAGAGATAAACAAGCAAATGCTGTCTATCCAAAAAATGGCACAGCTGTGCTCTATGCAGGGTTGCCATAAGCCTTCAATTTTCAAAAAAAAAAAAATTGTGAAGTGCAATAAAATGAAGTATGCCTGCACATAAAATAAGAAAAATAATAATGACTAAATCTGAGTATATAAAAACATGGTGAAACTAAAATATGAGACAGCACTAATATTTAATAAGCTGATGCTGGGAAGGATTGGGGGCAGGAGGAGAAGGGGACGACAGAGGATGAGATGGCTGGATGGCATCACCGACTCGATGGACATGAGTTTGTGTAGACTCCAGGAGTTGGTGATGGGCAGGGAGGCCTGGCATGCTGCAATTCATGGGGTCACAAAGAGTCGGACATGACTGAGCGACTGAACTGAACTGGAGTGTTAATCAAGGTTAAAGTAGTTTAAAGTCCACTTTATTTAGGGATAAAAGTAGAAATATTGATCAGCATTTATTCTTTACTAATGATTCATAATGACAATTTAAGAGTAACATTAATATAGTATAAATTTCAGGTTTAAGCTGCAAATCAATAGATTGTGGAATACCTGGAAAAAAGAAACTCAATAATTCAAATAAAAGTAGAGAAAGGAAAAAAAAAATAAAACATGGTAAATAGAAAAGACAAAATATAGTGGTAAAAATATATACAAATATATTAGTAATATAAGAAATGCCTATGTATTAATATTAAACTTACCAGTCAAAAACAGATTATTAGAATATATTTAAAATAAGTCTACAACATTGATGTGTGGGAATGCAATATGGCACAACCACATTGGAAAACCGTTTAACATTTTCTTCTAAATTTAAGTATACCTCTACTATGTAAGTCTGCAATTACTCCTCTAAGTATTTACCTAAGAGAAATGAAAACATATACTCATAAGGATTTGCACATAAATGATATGAAGTATCAACTTCATTCATGGTAATTGAAAACTGGAGAAAAAAACCCACAAATGTCCATCAACAGGTAAATAGGTAAATAAACTAGGATATATTCATTCATTCAATGGGATAATACTGATCTATTTGTCAAAACTTATTGAACTATACCCTCAAAATGGGTGCATGAAGTTTAACATATGTAAATTAACCACAATAATTTTTTATCCAGTCACATTGTTATGACCACCTTTTACGCACTCCATTGCTAAAGATGGGATTCCCTCATCCTAAATGGTATAAGATGGCTGAACACATGTCACCAACACCGGAGACACATGAGACTGACAGCAGTTTATTAGTCACAAACACAGCTTGAGAGAAGAGAATACCGCACACCACGTAGAGTTACACTGGAGTCAGACTCAAGAGCAGAATGAACTGGAAGGGGTATGGTACACACTCACACTTTAGTAACAAGAAGTGAGATGCCCCCTGAACAAATGGACAACTTTAGACCTCAACAGAAAATAATGGCAATCCCAAGGGAAGGAAGACAAGATTTCCAGAGTAACCATATTATAGTATTCAAAATGTCAAGTTCATAGCAATGATTGCCTACATTAAGAAAAGACAAAAAGCTCAAGTAAACAACCTCACTTTACAACTCAAGGAACTAGAAGAATAAAAACAAAAATAATCCCAAAGTTAGTAGAAGGAAGGAAATAACAAAGATCAGAGAGGAAATAAATGAAATGTGTGTGTGTGTGAGTCGCTCAGTCGTGTCTGACTCTTTCCGATCCCATGGACTGTAGCTTGCCAGACTCCTCTGTCATGGAATTCTACAGGCAAGAATATTGGAGTGGGTTGCCATTCCCTTCTCCAGGGGATCTTCCCAACCCAGGGATGGAACCTGGGTCTCCCACATTGCAGGCAGATTCTCTATCATCTAAGCCACCAGGGAAGCCCCAAAAGAAAATAGATCACTGAAATTAAGAGCTGGTTCTTTGAAAAAATAAAAAAAACAGATGAACCTTTAGCCAGACTCATCAAGAGAAAAAGAGAGCACTCATATAAATAAAATCAAAAATGAAACAGGAGACTTTACAGCTGATACCACAAAAATATAAAGGATAAGAGACTACTATAAACAATTACATGTGTAATTGGATAACCCAGAAAAAATGGAAAATTTCTAAAAACATACAACCCACCAAGACTTAATCAGAAAGAAACAGGGAATATGAACAGACTGATTACTAATAAGGAGATTGAATCAGTAACCAAAAACCTCCAAGCAAACAAAAGTCCAGGACCAGATGATTTCACTGATGAGTGCTACCAAACATTTAGAGAATTAATACCAATCATTCTCAAACTCTTCCAAAAATTGAAGAGGAGTGAATATTTCCCAATTTATTTTATGAGACCCACATTACCTTGATAGGGAAACCAGACAAGGAAACTACAAGAAAAGAAAACTACAGGCCAATATCCCTGATGAACACAGATGCAAAACTCCTCAAAAAATATCAGCAAACCAAATTCAACAATACATTAAAAGAATCACACATACATCATGATCAAGTGGGATTTCTTCCAGGGATATAAGGATGACTCAACATCTGCAAATCAATTAACATGATATACCAAATTAACAAAATTAAGTGTGAAAATCATATGATCACCTAAGCAGACTCAAAGAAAGCATATAACAAATTTCAGCATCTATTTATGATAAAAATTCTCAACAAAGTGGGTATAGAAGGAACATACCTCAACATAATAAAAGCCCTGTATGACTAGTCCAAAGCTAACATCATAAGCAATGGCAAAAACTGAAAACTTTTCCTCTAAGATCAGGAAAAACACAAAGATGCCCACTTTCATCACTTTTGTTCAACATAGCACTGGAAATCCTAGCCAGTGCAATCAGGAAAAAAATAAACAAAAGGCATCCAAACTGGAAAGGAAGAAGTAAAACTGTCTCTATTTGCAGATGACATAATATAATCTATAGGAAACCATAAAGATGCCATCCAAAAACTGTTATATCTAATAAATGAATTCAGTAAATTTGCAGAATATAAAATCAATATACAAAAATCTGTTGTGTGACTTGTACTTCAATAACATACTATTAGAAAGAGAAATTAAGGAGAAAATCCCAACTACAACTGCATTATGCGTTAAAAAGAATAAAATACTTAGCTACACATTTAACCAAAGAAGTGGAAGAACTGAAAACCATAAGAAATCAATGAAAGAAACTGAAGGCAAAAATAAATGGAAAAATATTCCAAGCTCATGGATTGCAAGAATTAATGTTGTTAAAATGATCATACTACCCAACGCAATCTCCAGATTCTATGCAACCTCTATCGAAGTTACAGTGGCATTTATCACAGAAACAGAATCAAAATTTTTTAATTTGTATGGAATCACAAAATACTCCAAATAGATGAAGCAACCTTGAGAAGAACAAAATGGAAGGCACCACACTTTATGATTCCAAACTATACTACAAAACTATAGTAATGAAGTAGTATGTCATTAACATAAAAACAAATACATAGATCAGTGGAACAGAGCAGAGAGGCCAGAAATAAACCAATGCATATATGTCAATTAAGTAACAACAAATGAGCCAAGAATACACAATGGGGAAAGGGTAGTCTCTTCCATAAATGGTGTTAGAAAAACTGAATAGCTAGAGGCAAAAGAATGAAACTGGACCCCTATCTTACACTACACACAAAAATAAACTCAAAATGAATTAAAGACTTGAATGTAAGACCTGGAACGATAAAACTTCTAGGAGAAAATACAGGGGGTAAGTCCCTTGACATCAGTCTTGGCAGTGACTTTTTGGATTTGACACCAAAAGCTAAGGCAACAAAAGAAAGATAAACAAATGGGACTATATCAAACTAAAAAGCTTCTGTACAGAAAAGGCAACAATCATCGAAATAAAAAGGCAACCTACCAAATGGAGGGAAATATTTTCAAATCATATATCTAATAAGGGGTTAATATCTAAAATATATAAAGAACTAACACAACTCAATGGAAAAACAAACAGTCAGATTAAAAAATGGGCCGTGAACCTGCATAGAGATGTTTCCAAAGCAGGCACATAGATGGCCGATAGGCACATGAAAAGATGCTCAACATCATTGATCATCAAGGAAATGCAAATCAAAATCACAATGAGATATCATCCCACATCTGTTATAATGGCTATCATCAAAGACAAGAAATAACAAGTGTTGGGTAGGACGTGAAGAAAAGGCAACCCTTGTGCACAGTTGGTCGACATGTAAATTGGTGTAGAAACTATGGAAAACAGCAATGGAGGTTGCTCAAAAATTTAAAAACAGAGCTACCATATGATCCAGGAATTCTGCCTCTGGGTATTTACCAAATGAAACTAAATCATTATGCTGAAGAATCCATATACAATGCAGCATCATTTACAGTAATCAAGACATGGAAACGACTTAAGCATCCATCAATGAATAAATGTATAAAGAAAACATGATATATAATTATATACAATGGAATACCATTTGGTCATTAAAAAAAAAAGAAGGAAACCTTACTATCTGCAACAACAATAATATGGATAGATCTTGAGGGCATAATGCTAAGTGAAAAAGTGAGACAGAGAAAGACAAATACCATGATATCATGGTATTGTGGTATGATCTCATTTATATGTGGAATCTAAAAAAAAAAAAAACCTCATAGATACAGAGAATAGATTGATAGTTCCTTGGGGACAATGGGGCGAGGGGTAGGCAAGATGGGTGAAGACAGTTAAAAAGTGCAAACCTATAGTTTTGAAATAAATAAGTTCTGGGAATGTAATATATAGCATGTTGCTATGGTTAACAATATTGTATATTTGAAACTTTCTAAGATAGCAGATCTTAAAAGTTCTCATCACAAGAAAAAAACAGTTTTATAACTATATTTGGTGATGCATGTTAACAAAATTTATTGTAATAATTATTTCACAATATATACATAGATCAAATCATTGTGTCTACACCTAAAAATAATACAACGTTGTATGTCAAGTATATCTCAATTTAAAAATACTGTAGAGTTAAAAAAAATCTATAAGGCAATCTCAGTTGCTGACTCTTATAGATCAGATTCAGTTTCAAATAGTTTAACTCAGTTTCCTATATATACAGACACACTCCATGCTTTACGATGGTTTGACTTAGGATTTCCCCACTTTACAATGGTGCAAGAGCAGAAGGCATTCTGTAGAAACCATACTTTGAATTCTGATCTTTGCCCAGGCTAGTGATATGCAGTACCATACTCTCTTGTGATGCTGGGGAACAGCAGCAACTCACAGCTCCCAGTCAGCCCCACAATCACAATGGAAAATAACCAATACATTTACAACCATCCTGTACCTACAAAAGCATTTTTTTTCACTTTTAGTACAGGATTCAATAAATTACATGAGATACTCAACATTTTATATAAAAAGGGGTTTGTGATAGATGCTTTCACCCTACTGTTGTTGTTGTTCAGTTGTTCAGTCGTGTCCAACTTTTTGTGACCCCATGAACTGCAGCATGTCAGGCTTCCCTGTCATTCACTATCTCCTTGAGTCTCTAGGTGCCCTTCTGTAGGCTAGTGTAAGTGTTCTGAGCACATTTAAGATAGGCTAGGCTAAGCTATGATTTTCGGTAAGTTAGGTATATTAAATGTATTTTCCACTTGCAGTATTTTCTTTTTTTTTTTTTTTTTTTATTTCAAATATATCTTTTCTTTTTTTTTCTTGAGCATTTCTTTTATTTATTTATTTTTTTTTATTTTAGTTGGGGGCTAATTACTTTACAATATTGTAGTAGTTTTTGCCATACATCGACATGAATCAGCCATGGATTCACATGTGCTCCCCCTCCCAAACCCTCCTCCCACCTCCCTCCCCCTCCCATCCCTCTCTGTCATCCCAACGCTCCATCCCTGAGCATCTGTCCCATGCATAGAACATGGAATGGTGTTCTGCTTCACATATGACAATATACATGTTTCAATGTTATTGTCCCAGAACGTCCAACCCTCACCTTCTCCCTCAGTATTTTCAATTGATGATAGGATGCAGTCTCATCTTAAGTTGAGGCAGATCTGTACATTCAAGACTATCAGAATATGTGTTCTGACTGTTGGTCTGGAAAATGGGATCACTCAATTTATTAAGTCATTTGGAGCTTACAGGAAAAAGTAATGCAGCATGGGTTTAAAAATCCATTGAAAATTGTTGTTCAAGTAATACATACTTGGTACATAAAAATCAAACAATACAAAAGGGTATAAATTGAAAAATGAAGGTCCTACTCCCTAGATAACCACTATTGTTTCTTATGGCTCCTTATAGATATTTTTTATACACATAAATCATCTCTCTGTCTACCCCCCTCTTTTTCAACAAATGAAGTTTTACTATACAGTCTGTTCAGTATTTTGCATTTTTCAGTGAATATAGTTAAAATATATTTTTATATCATGACAATGACAATAATCCATATGTAGAACAGGGTTATCAATTTGTCTACATTTGCCAAGTGGATAACATAAATTACAGGAATGAGTTGGATAGAAGAAAAATAATTCTCCTTTATAATAAAAATTTAAAAAAACAAAGATTTAAAACTTTTGGGCATCAAAGGACATTATCAAGAAAGTATAAAACATAGTCTATACTAAGGAAAGAAAATATTTACAAATCATATATCTAATAAAGGTCTAGTGTCCAGAATATATAAAGAACTCCTACAACTCTACAACAAAAAAACAACTGAATTAAGAAATGAGTAACAGAGTTGAATATCCATTTCTCCAAAGAAAATATACAAATTGCCAATAAACACAAGAAAAGATGTTCAATTTCACTGGTCATCAAGGAAATGCAAATTAATCAAAAACACAACGACATACCACTTTACACTCACTCAAATAACTATATTTTTAAGGGAAAATATGTGTTGGTAACAATGTGGAGAAATAGGAGCCATCATACACTGCTAGTGGGGCTGTAAATGTTGTAGCCTCTTTGGAAAACAGTATGGCACCTCCCCAAATGATCAAAAGAATTATAACCATATGACTATACAATTACACTACTAGGTATACCCCAGAGAAATGATAACATATGTTCACACAGAAACTTACATACTAATGTTTACAGCAGTATTATTCATATTAGCCAGAAGATGGAAACAACCCAAATGTCCATCAACAGATAAAGGGGTCAACAATTTGTTGTATATACATACAATGGAATATTATTCAACCATAACAAAGAATAAGTACTGACATATGCTACAACTTTGATAAACCTCAAAAAACATTATACTAAAGTAGCCAAACACAAAGGGCTATATATTGCATGATTCTTTTTCTATGTAATATGCAATATAGGAAAATCTATAGAGACAGAAAGTAGATTAGTAGCTGCCAGCAGTTGAGGTGGAGAGAGGAAGTGAAGAGCAATTACTTAAAGAGAACACGGTGTTCTGCTGGGGTGACAAAAAAGTTTGACACTAGTGAGAAGTGGTAGATGCAATATTATGAATGCACTAAGTGCCATTAAAGTGTACACTTTCAAATTATTAATTGTATTTTACATGAATTTCACTTAAATTTTTTAAAAGAAGATTTCAAGGAGAATGTTTAATTTGCTCAAGAGAAATACTGTCCTCAAGGGACCTAGTCTATTAGCTTTTGTTGAACTAAAGACAAGTGAGTTTTCCACATTTAAAGCAGACTTGGGATTTGGCTTGAGGGGCAATGAACTAAAGAAGAAATAACACAAGATTCAAGAGGAATGTTCTTGATTACTTGCTGTACATTTTGGAAAATGATAAAATAAAAATGCTGTTTTCCATTTAAAAAAAAAAGTAACAAGAAAAACCAAGGTAGCAGCTTATTTAAGAAACCAATCTGAAATATTTTCAAAAATCAGTAAGAATGATCTTTGTAAGTTTTTTTTAGGGGATAGACCATTTTGAAGTCTTTACTGAATTTGTTACAATATTGCTTCTGTTCTATGTTTTGGTTTTTTGGCTGAGAGGCCTGTGGGATAATTAGCTTTGCAACCAGGGATCAAATCCACACCTACTGCATTGTAAGACAAAGTCTCAACCATTGGACCACCAGGGAAGTCCCAGGAGTGACTTTTTGAGAGAAAAAAATGATAGTTACATTGAACAGATAAGAAGAACCAATATGAGACAATGTAAGTTCTCCCCTCCTAATCATGTTAAAAGCCTTGAACCACACTGTTTATTTTTTAATGGTCTTCATATGCAGGAAATTTTCAAACTGTGCAGGAGAGTCATTTCATCACTAATGGCACAATTATGAGCACACAACCCACCAGGAATGTTCTTACTCCTCTCCATTCTTTGGCCTGACAGAAGTTTTCAATGTGGATATAATTCTCTATTTCTGCACTGTGGTATGGTAGTCCCCAAATTGTTAGCCCATTATCTAAAGCTGTTCAGCTTTATGTTGTGGTGGGAGCAGGGAGTCACACTCCTTTCTGGCCTTCAGAGTTTAACAATAAATACTGGAGAGGGTGTGGAGAAAAGGGAACCCTCTTACACTGTTGGTAGGAATGTAAATTGATACATGCACTATAGAAAACAGTATGGAGGTTCCTTAAACCATTAAAAATAGAGCTACCATACAACCAGAAATCCCACTCCTGGGCACATACCCAAAGAAAACCATAATTCAAAAGGATACATGCACCCCAATGTTCAATGAAGCACTATTTACAACAGCCAGGACATGGAAGCAACCTAAATGTCCATCATCAAAGGAATGAATAAAAACGATGTGGCACACACACACACGTATGTATATACAATGGAATATTGCTCAGCCATAAAAGGAATGAAATTGTACCACTTGCCGAGACATGGATGAACCCACAGCCTGTCATACAAAGTGAAGTAAGTCAGAAAGGGGAAAAGCAAATATCATATATTAACACATATATATGGAATCTAGAAAAATGGTACAGACGAACCTATTTGCAAAGCTGAAATAGAGACACAGATATAGAGAAGAAACATATGGATATCAAGGGGGAAGAGGAGGTGGGATGAATTGGGAGATTGGGATTGACATATATATTGACTGGGCTTCCCTTGTGGCTCAGATGGTAAAGAATCTGCCTGCAATGCGGGAGACCTGGGCTCGATCCCTGGGTTGGGAAGATCCCCTGGAGAAGGGAAAGGTTACCCACTCCAATATTCTGCCCTAGAGAATTCCATGGACTGTATAGTTTATGTTGTTGCAAAAAGTCGGACACGACTGAGCCACTTTCACTTTCACTGTATATACTACTATATATAAAGCAGATGGCTAATGAAATACAGCACTGGGAACTCTACTCAGTGCTCTGTGGACAAAGCGTGTGTGTGTGCACACTCAGTGGCTCAGTCATGTCTGATTCTTTGTGACCCCATGGACTGTAGCCTGCCAGGCTCCTCTGTCCATGGGATTCTCCAGGCAAGAATACTGGAGTGGGTTCCCATGCCCTCCTCCAGGGGATCTTCCTGACCCAGGGATTGAACCCACATCTCCTGCAGCTCCTAAATTGGCAGGCGGATTCTTTTACCAGAGCCGGACAAAGTACATATATGTAGGTTATAGCTGATTCACTGAGCTGTACAGCAGACAGTAACTCAACATTGTAAAGCAATTACACTAAAAAAAAATAAAACTACCTGTTATAATTTTCTCATACAAATAAAGTAAAAAAATAATCACTGTATCCCAGAATCTTAGAACAGCAAATATGAGAAATCTTAGTACTACAGTTAAAATACCAACTTCAGGACATATTTCTCTACCAAAACTTCTGTAATTTCAACTCTTCTCCTCCTTCCACATTTCCCTGGGAGGCAAGAACAGCAGGTCAAAGAGACCAAAGGAAAGGCCACTCCAAGAGATAAAAGCGGTGAGGAGCAAGGCTGTGGGCTATGAGTCCAGAATCATGGCCACTAGGTTTCCACTATCCTGAGCACCATGCCCTGCTGAGTCCTCCAGAGAATATGAGCTGTGTGGCCACTGGAAATGTAGCTTACAAGGGCACACACCAGACTGACACATTCATTTCTTCATAATTGGAAAAGCCAAAGCTCTGACTTTGATTTTGATCTGCAGTCTTCAGTTTTCCCACAGAGACTTTATAAATAAACAAGTTTGATTCTTCCCAAACCTAAGACTCGGGCTGCCAAATGGCTTATACCGAAACCAATATGTAGTTCATAGGAATCCTATGATTTCATCCCCCTTAATTATCAGAACCCTAAACGTTTAATCAAAAGCTATAGTAAGTGTATTGGAAATCTCTATAATATTTAAAAAGATATATAGGTAAAAATTATTTTAAACAACTAATGTTTAGTTTCACAAAATCTTCACAAATCTGAGAGCTACTCATCATTTTTCTTTATTAAAGTATAGCTAATTTACAATATTGTTCCTTTCAGGTGTACAGCACAGTGATTCAGATATATATATAAACATACATATATATTCTTTTTCAGATTTCTTTTCCCATATTGGCCATTGAAGAGTATTGCATAGAGCTCCCTGTGCTATACAGTAGGTCCTTCTTGGTTACCTATTTCATATATAGTAGTATGTATATATTAATTCTAAACTCTTTTAAGTATAGGGCAATTAGAATCTTCAATTAGTTCCTTCCTACCCCTCTTCTTTTCTCCTATGTCCACACTGTCACGTTCTTCCCATTCATCCTTAACAAAGTGATTAGGCCTATATTTTCCAGCATTATTTAAACCTATCTTCAACAAAGGTTCATATCACCAATAGAGTTTTTGGTTGCTTTACCATCATTCTAAATATGAATGTTTTAAGAATAGATGGGGTACCTCCAAAGATTCCCCAAGGCCAGATGAAAAAAAAAACTTTTAAGTTTTTTTTTCAAGAACCTTTAAAGATAACTACCCATTGTATTTTACAAAGTTAGACTAACCTTCATAAGAAATCTTGATGATTATAGTTCACAAAAGATTCATTTCACTTCTGAACAGAAATGTAAGACCCTGAATAAAATCCCAGAAAAGAAAATTCAATAATAAAAGAATCACTCACCATGATCAAGTAAGGTTTATCTTAGCAAGGAAGGCAAGATACATTACTGGGAAATCTATCAATATAATAGATTGTGCCAATGGGTCAAATAAGTCATTTTTTGACAATGGCAACAGAAAACAAAAACAACATTCATATACATTTCTCATTTTAAAAAATATGTAACCACTACAAACCTATTATAACAGATAAAATCAAAGAGACTGATAATACCAAGAGGTAGAGATGATGAAAAGCATCTGGGACTCTGATGACAGTGATTGGTCCAGGGATGAATATGCAAACAAGCTAAACTGTCCAAATTTCTTTTCTTTAGTGGAGTGCTTAACTACTTGTGGTCATTTAGAGAAAGCCTGTCTACACTGGGAAACAATGAGGCCAAAGAGGGATAATTAGAGTTGGAAAAATATATAAAACGACTATATAATTTTTAAACATATATTTGTATATATAATAGTTAATTTTGTGTCAAATTGACTGACTAAGGGATGCCCAGAGAGCTGGCAAAACATTCTTCCTGGGTGGGTCTGTGAGTGTTTTCTGGAAAAAAATTAGCATTTGAATCTACAGGTTGAGTAAAGAAAATCACCTTTAACAATGTGAGTGAGCATCAAACCTTGAGGGCCTCAATAGACTACGTGAGAGGTTGTTGTTACCCATCAGGCTCCTCTGTCCATGGGGATATTCCTGGCAAAAATACTGGAGTGGGTTGCCATTTCCTTCTCCCTGGGATCTTTTGACCCAGTGATCAAACCCCTGACTCCTGTATTGTCAGGAAAGATCTTTACCACTGAACCAGGGAAGCCTCTACAAGGGAGGAGGAAGCATAAATTTGTTCTTTGCTTGAGCTGGGACACCCTTCTTCTCCTGCCCTCAGACATTGGCATTCCTGGTTCCTGGGACTCAAACTGAACCTTATACTATCTGCTCTCTTGGTTCCCAGGCATTCAGACTAGGACTGAATTATACCAACTGCTAAATTATACCACCAGTTTTCCTGGTTCTCCAGGTTGAAGAAAGCAGACTGTGGAACCTCTTGTCATCCTCAATTGCACAAAACAATTCCTATAATTAATTTAGACACACACACACAGACACACACGTAAATACAAAAATCCTGGCTCCTGTTGGCTCTGTTTCTCTGGAGAACTCTGACTAATACAGTATATAAGAGAGAGAGAGATGACCTGCAGTACTGAAGAAGGAAATGGCAACCCGCTCCAGTATTCTTGCCTGGAGAATCCCATGGACAGAGGAGCCTGGTGGGCTGCAATCCATGGGGTCGCAAAGAATCGTACATGACTCGGGCTGAATGAACAAACAAATGAATGATTGACTCCCAGACCAGTATTAACTGAACACAATTTCACTTTTGGAATTGCCATTAATATAAAGCCATAAATTTCCATTTATTCTCATGCTCATTTGAATAGTTTGTTTTGCTTTCAAGAGAGGTGTCACTAATGGAGAAGTAATGTTACACTGGATGCAGACTGCATATACAGCTCTGCAAGATAAATAGAACAGAGATTCTGCCCTCAATATTAACTGCTGATTAATCAAATACACTAAAAAGACTAATAATATGTATGAATTGAATTTCAAAACAATGCTTTGTAACATGTGATTTCATGTAATACAGACTTTTTTTTTTTTTTTGCCATGCCACACAGCATGTGAGATCTTAGTAGCCCAACAAGGCATGGAATCCACACCCTCTGCAGTGGAAGCATGGAGTCTTAACCACTGGACCACCAGGAAAGTCCCTAGTAATAACAATACAGAAGACCCTACCTTAAAGAGATAGGGACAATTCTATTATTAATAATTATATATTTAAAAAATTTATTTATTGGCTGTGTCGAGTCTTAGCTGCAACACATGGGATCTTTGTGGCAGCACAAGGACTCTCCAGTTGTGGCCCATGGCCTCTAGAGCACGGGGTCAGAAGTTGAGGGGCACAGTCCTGGTTGCTCCAAGGAATGTGGGTCTTAGTTTTTCCCCAACGAAGGATAAAACCTGTGTCCCATGCATTGCAAGGTGGATTCTTAACCATTGGACCACCAAGGAAGTCCCCTCTATTAATTACTGAAAGCTTTATTACTGAAATACAGTACCTAGTACTGAAAAAGAAAGTTGTCTCTTCTGTGTTTTCAAACACAATCTGAAAAGTGACATATTCAGTCACTCAACCCAACAGTTTGTGCTCATGATATGTTTCCTATTTTTAAAAACTGAATTATCTGTTAGTTTGGAATACTGACACAATCCTGACAATGTTTCTTTGCAGTAATCAGGAAATGAATGAGATATTTACAAGAGATGAAATGTCTTAAACTTCTAGAAATCTATTGTTCTTCTACCAATATCATCACCTCTAGAATCTGAACACTTAACTGCCAAATATATTCATATGTCATTAATATTGTACTGGATGTATACATATATATATATGTATAATACAAAAATTATATACATACACACATATATATATTCAGTGGCTTCCCAGGTGGCGCTAGTGGTAAAGAACCTGCCTGCCAATGCAGGAGATGCAAGAGACGTGGGTTCGATCCCTGAGTCAGGAAGATCCTCCGGAGGACGGAATGGCAACCCAATCCAGTATTCTTGCCTGGAGAATACCATGGATAGAGGAGCCTGGAGGGCTACAGTCCATAGGGTCGCTCAGAGTCAGACACAACTGAAGCAACTTAGCACACACGTATGCATACATATTCAGTATGATATTCAAATTCCTATCAAGGTTTATGTTTTTATGTGCCTATCCTGTTTTAATCCAATTAATACAACAGATTTCTGAAGTCCCAGTGGCTACTTTCATTCTTTAATTTCTATCACCTATGACTAGCATACTTGCATAATTTCACTGTAGTCACATCATGAACCATTCATAATTGACAGTTCATGCAACTAGAGAGTAGTCAAAAATCCCATTACTTTTATTTCTGGGGAAGCCTAATTACTGGATGTTTTCTATGAAAGCATATTGACAAGTTGAATGAAATGGATGGTTCTCATATTAAATTCTCCTAGAAAGGAAAAGCAAGGTAATTCCTCTTCAGTTTTCACAATGTGACTTTCCTGATTCAAAACGGTGAAATTTCAGTTCCTCTAAGGCTATCTGAAATTTGTCCCTAAAGATCTTTCAAATGGAGGCATGGAATATTTTTAAAAAGAATTTGTCACAAGAAAACTTAAAAAACACTAATTAATTATATTAGGAAATGAGAAGTGCACTAAGAAGAAACAAAACTCAAAAAATTTTTTGAGCAACTCAAGCTTCTTAAAATCCACTATGGAAAATAATAATAATGAAAACCTTACTTTCATGTAACATGATGAAAGTTTCAAAAACAGTTTCATATCAACAACTTAATTTGATACAATTGACTTATAAGAAAGAACAGGGATCAAGCCCTTCTGTCAGGTGAATAGAGAGGCACAAATTTAAGTAATGAACTCACAGCCATAAGTAGCCATACAAGTATGCATTCATTCACTTAGCATTTCTTGAAAGATCACTATGTGAAAGACATTGTACTAGCTGATAATGGAACATCCTTCCCTTCAAGGCTTTCAGAACACTCTAGAAAGGGTGACAAAGAAGTTCAGCATGATATAATAAATGTTTTAAGGTGCTTTAATCATTAGGAAACAATGCCTTTAAATTCATGTGGAATTTCAAACATAAACGTCACTTGAATCACACAAATGAGATGTTCATGGGAAAAAAGTAATCTTTGAGCACAGAACCACAGAATATTGGCACTGCAAAGAGCCTTAGAGATTACTGTTCCAACAGTTCCCTTATTTCACAGGCGAGGAAACTAAAACCTAAAGAGACTAACTGGTTTTCCAAGGATAATAAAACTAGAAAGTGGCAAAGTTTTAAAGTTTCTTAAGGCTATAAAATATAATTTTCAAACAACCTCAACACACAGAATCAAAAAAAAAAAAAGGAAAGAAAGTGTGCAATAACTTGGATGTATTCAGTCAAGGATGATTGATTTTACCACTACCCTTAAAGTGTTCAAAATGTCAAAAGAAAAGAGGACTTTTGTATTAAAGCTATTATTTTATAATTTCCCAACGAATTAAAATAATTTTAATACTCAATGGTCAACCAGTGTTCAAAAGGCAAAAATAAATATTTTGTGCCTGACATTACTTTGGCCACCTGATGCAAAGAACTGACTCATTTGAAATGACTCTGATGCTGGGAAAGACTAAAGGCGAGAAGAGAAGGGGATGACAGAGGATGAGATGGTTGGATGGCATCACCGACTCAATGGATATGAGTTTGAGTAAACTCCGGGAGGTGGTGATGGACAGGGAGGCCTCACAAGCTGCAGTCCATGGGGTCACAAAGAGTCAGACATGACTGAGCAACTGAACTGAACTGAACTGACATTACTTTTAAGATCATTTCTGATACCTCTCTGAATGAACAGCCCTCATCATGCTAACTGCTAAGTATTTATATCCTCAATACAAGAAACAGACAGTGGACACTGCAGTGCATTGAAATGTGCAATCCCTAGTCTGTGACCATTGCTGTTCTACCTTTATATATGTATTTTTTCATAAACCCACAGCATTAATATCCATCAATATCATTCCTTCCAATAACACCTTTAACCATTAGCAATGTGAATTTGTTGAGGAAAAGGCTATGTCACATTGAATTTTGAAATTTCCCAAAATAATGTAGCATGCCAGTCTTGCTGACTTTTTAGACTGAATTATATTCACATTACCTTTCTTCTGGTTCGCTTTGCTATTTCTGGTAGAGTGGTTCTGCCTACATGAATAAAATTTTATTACATTCTTATCCTTCACTGTTGGCTCTACCTTGGCAGTCAAGTTTAATCGCGCCAGATGTTGTTTTTGCAAAGCTCACTCCTTCTGCACAGATAATAGCCAGCCTGATCAATTCTTTCCCTCAAAGAACCACCCTCCCTCAGAAAAGTGTTATGTTCAGGGGATAATTCCTGACAATGAAGCAAACTAACCTGCTTTCAGTCAATTTGTGGGCTGCCATTTTAGCAGAAAGATCTGATCTTCATACTCTTTTAACCTGGCTAGTCTAAAATGTTCGTAGTTTACTGCTTTTGTCTTCCTGTATGCTTCCTGAACTACAGAATCTCATACAGAGAATAGAACCATGAATGATAATTACAAAACAATGAAACATAATTTCCATATAAAATGTAAAATTAATCACATTGCTTTTTTATATCAGCTACACCTATATTGATTTTATTTTTTTGCTCTTCAAACACAGGTTAAGAAGTAATTGTTTACACCTCCAGTGACTCATCTCCCCCCAGTAGGGGCTACAGTCATTGAGGAAATCGTATTTTTACCAAGTGTATCTCCCTCTGCTCTTAGATTTCCTTTTTTCTTCTATTTCTCTGTCTCTGTACATAAATGTATCCCTTTCCCAAAAAGACTTACAGAGTTACATGTCTCTTCCCCAAAGAACAGACTTCTAATAACTTCAACCTTTAGGGGAAAAAAAGCCACAAACCTTTATAAAAGGAAAAAAAAAAGACTTCTAAGAGGCCAGTTGTCAGAAAGCACATACTTATTTCGTAAGAAATAAAATTAAAAATGAGCTCTCCTTCCTCTAAGTTCCCAAAGCTTATTATCTGTTCTTATCTCATGGCACTTACAATTTTTCTTTATTACTCTAGTTATTTATGTAAATGTGTTATCTTCTTCACCAACCTGGAAGATCTTTGCTGGCAGGATCCAGGTCTAACTTATCCTATTCCCCAAAATGTCAGTTGCTTCATTTATGTTCTATAAAGAACCATTTCTCCAACCTTTAAAGCCCCATGAAGGTTGCAGAAAGGTCAAGGTAATGAGGATTGGAAAAAAATTATTTGATTCATCCAGTTTTTCGCTAGTGTTTGACACTTACCACATGCTTTTATTATAGGTATTTTTACACACGTCTTATATTCCCAACTGCTCTAACTAAAAAGGGAGCTTTACAAGCTCCTTGAGAGAAAAGTTCCACCTGTTGCTCATCTTTGTATCTCTCAAAGTTTTTAAATAGAACCTTGTACCTAATAGGCACAGAGATATAAATGAAATAACATAAATCAGATTAGAAGGATAAATAGCAGACCCCTATAAGGCATAACAGCAATGAACGGCATTAGAATACAAAAAAGGCACTTTTATTCATTAAACATTTATTAAGTCGATATTATATACTAACTGTGCTATGTACTAAAAGGAATAAAGCATAAAATTTCCCTCAAAGAAAACCTAGGTTACTGGGGTAACTAGGAGTCAAAAATTTTAAGCCAAAATTATGAGATTACTCCCTATTGATAGACTCAACTTGCTCAGTGCACATTATATTGTAAAAAGACTTTTTAAACGAAAAAAAAAGCCATAAAACTTTGAGTATGAAAGTAGATAAGTTTACATTAACTGAAACCCCCATGCTAGATAAATAAGACATTACTTACTGTATGTTATCACCATTTCTTAAACGCTTATAGTCTAGATTAAATTGCTTTCCCAATATTCTTTGTATGCCATATCCCAAAGAGTAATAGATAAGAATAGTTGTTTTACATGGATTATCATATTTTAAGAGATATTTGTAAATATCATAACAAATGTCATTATTAATAATATTAAGCATTCAAATTTTTTCTCTTTTTTATAAGGCAAGATTTCTCTTAGTATTTTATATAATCTCCACAAATCTTACTAGGTATTTTAATCAAGTAGTTAGACAATTTCCAACAGCTCATGGAACCATAAAGGGCTATTCCAATATCTAGTTGATTATAGTAAGAATACTAGCTAGTGACTAAAATATTCAAGCATAGCCTTTGAGAATAATTTTACTCAACTTTAAAAGACACAGCAATTTAGTCCACTATCATCCTCTTTTCTCCAGAAACGACTGACACTCTCACTGAATACCAAATAAATTTCATTTCCTTTCCTGTTGATAAATTAGGAGGGAAAAAAGAATGAGAGAATTTTACCACTCTTTATAGCCTTAAAGTTTTAATGGGCTCAAGACATTTATCAGCATTATTTAGGCCAAAGAAGATACACAATGAGAAAAAATGGGTCTGATTTAGGTAGCCTATATGCAGTTCTGGATTGTATACGAATCCAGCCAGTCATTTGCTATTATAGTTGATACTGTTGATATTATTGTTGATAGCTGACTAAAAAAAATAACAGTAAATGGCAATGTGTGGTGCAGGGTATGCCCCCACTACAGATGTATTAGATAAGGATTGTATTGATATTTTAGGAGCAAGTTTTCTCTCTGCTTAAAAAAATATTCATTCTAGAAAATTAGAATATTAGAAAAGAACAAATATTATAAAAACCATTGTCCTAAAATTGATATATTACAAGTATTAACATTTACTGTTTTTTCTTCCAGTGTGTGTACATTGTGTGTGTGTGTGTGTGTGTACATGTGCATGCATGCAGGCTTTATATGGTATACACTTGGATTCTTAGTATGTTTTTTCCCACTTCAGACATGGAAATTTTTCCCATGAGTAGATATATTTATAATTTCAAATAGTTACACAAAATGCCATAGTATAAATGAACCATAAGGTATTGAAGCAATCGCCTACTGTAGGCCATTTAAGCTATTTTCAATTTTTCATTATTATAACTAACTATATAATGAATATATGTCTTTTGGTACATCACTGGGATTTTTTTGTAGGTAGGTAGGTAGATAGATGATGGATATGAAAGAGTCAATTCCTAGGCAGATTGATAAGAAGTCCAGGGTCCCCAAGCAGGAGAAAGGGATCTGGGACTCTCGAAGTAGAGATAGGGGTCTGGAATTCTCAAGGAGGAGGAAAAGACAAACTTTTTTTGTCTACATTACTTAGTTAATTACACAACTCAGTTTAAACTCTGTACTAGGGATTATACAACAACAATGTATCCTGCTTGAGGACAGTTCCTCCTTCCTGAAAACCTTCTGGCTAATCCTGTTATCTTAAAATGTAAATTATGGGAGTGGGTCTAGTAAGATCTTTACAACCACCAGACATTCTTTTGATTCATTGTAATAACTAATTAAAAGGTATATAACTCCATTGCTAACACTAGCAAGGGGGGCACTCTCCGTCCCCCTTCTGATGTCTGTGTCAGTAGATTTCTCTATCTCTTTTATACTTTAATAAAACTTTATTACAAAAGCTCTGAGAGATCAAGCATCGTCTCTGGCCCCGGATTGAATTCTTCTCCTCCGGAGGCCAAGAATCCCGGCATTTTTCATGGTTAAGCCACCTTTCAGATACATACATACACACATACATACATACATACATATATATATATATATATATATATACACTAATGAAATATTCATTTCATGTGAATAGCTGTTACTTACATCTTGTTTTGTGCTTAAATATTTGCCCATTTTTCTACGGACTACAGAGTATATTTTAGTTTCTTTATTTAAATTTATTTGTTTTTACTTTTGACTGTGCTGGTCTTTGTTGTTGTGAGGAATTTTTCTCTAGTTGTGACAAACAGGAGTTACTCTCTAATTGCGGTTCATAGGCTTCTCTTGTTTTGGATCCCGGGCTCTAGGGTGTACAGGCTTCAGTAGTTGCAGCATGTGGGCTCAGTAGTTGTGGCTCCCAGGTTCTAGAGCACAGGCTCAACAGTAGTGGCACAGGGGCTTAGTTGCTCTGCAGCATGTGGGATCTTCCCAGATCACAGATTGAACCTGTGTCTCCTGCATTGGCAGGTAGATTCTTTACCCCTGAGCCACCAGGGAAGCCTCTCAATTTCTTAGTGAACTGTTTGGTGCTGCTTGAATATACAATACTGAACTATTATCTGCTAATGAGGGTTACAATTTTATTACGAAAATATACAGAAAATTACTAAGAAAAATCATAATTATTTGCCTTTCAGAACTAATAAACATCAATCCTATCATAACCGCTCAACAACTTTTCTTTTTCTGAAAATGAGTAAAATTTACAGATGGAGTTAAATCCCCTTTGTATTCCTCCCCAAACCAATTGCTCTTCGTCCTTACCCAGGACCATTAATAATGATGAATTTGATGTGTGTCTTTCCCATCACATTCTTACACATGGTGTTTTAATGAAAAATTATACAATATTGTTTGGGTTGCCTTAAAAAAAGTTAAATATCATATGAACCATTCTGCAGCTTACTTTTTTTAACTCAACATTATGCTTTTCAGATCTATCCATATAAATATCTAACTCATTAATTTATACCAATTTATCCAAGTTATTTATATAGTATTCATTCATTTTAACTGCTATATGATATTCTAGTATCCTATCTCATCAAGCTATCATCACTTATCCATTCACCATGGTAGACATTTAAGTTGTTTCTGGTTTTTGTATTGCAAAAATTGATTTAACAACCAACCTTGTGCATATGTGCACAAATTTCTTTACATCATATATTTAAATATAAATTATTGAATCCAGATATTTCAATCATTGAATATTGAATTGCTGAATCACTTTCAACCTTATTATATATGTTGTCATGTATCTTTCAATTTCCTAATGCTTAAATAGGATTTTTGCATTTATATTCAGAAAAGAGACTATAATTTTGGTTATATTTTAATTTTCAGTAGCAAGTTAATAATTTCCTAAAGTGAGTTGGTGAGCATATCCGTATTATCTAGACTCCAAAAATATTTCTGAAATAGGGATTATCTATTCCTTGAAGGTATGATAAAAATCATATGCAGTCAGGCCTGATTCCTTCAGAATGGAGTTGGCAATATTTTTTTCTGACTTTCAGTTCAATGTCTTTAATGATAATCAGTTTTTTTTTTAATTTACTTATTTTAATTGAGGATAATTACTTTACAATATTGTAGTGGTTTTGCCATACATTGACATGAATCGCCCATGGGTGTACATGTGTTCCCCATCCTGAATCCCCCTCCCACCTCCCTTCCCATCCCATCCCTCTGGGTCATCCCAGTGCACCAGCCCTGAGCACCCTGTCTCATGCATTGAACCTGGACTGGCGATCTGTTTCACATATGATAATATACATGTTTCGATGCTATTCTCTCAGATCATCCCACCCTCGCCTTCTCCCACAGAGTCCAAAAGACTGTTCTATATATCTGTGTCTCTTTAGCTGTCTCTCATGTAGGGTTATTGTTACCATTTTTCTAAATTCCATATATATGTATTAGTATACTGTATTGGTGTTTTCCTTTCTGGCTTACTTCACTCTGTATAATAGGCTCCAGTTTCATCCACCTCATTAGAACTAATTCAAATGTGTTCTTTTTAATGGCTGAGTAATATTCCATTGTATATATGCACCACAGCTTTCTTATCCATTTGTCTGCTGATGGACATCTAGGTTGCTTCCATGTCCTGGCTATTATAAACAGTGCTGTGATGAACACTGGGGTACACATGTCTCTTTCAATTCTGGTTTCCTCAGTGTGTATGCCCAGCAGTGGGATTGCTGGGTCATATGGCAGTTCTATTTACAAGTTTTTAGGGAATCTCCACACTGTTCTCCATAGTGGCTGTACTAGTTTGCATTCCCACCAACAGTGTAAGAGGGTTCCCTTTTCTCCACACTCTCTCCAGCATTTATTGCTTGTAGAATTTTGGATAGCAGCCATTCTGACTGTCATGAGATGGTACTTCATTGTAGTTTTGATTTGCATTTCTCTGATAATGAGTGATGTTGAGCATCTTTTCATGTGTTTGTTAGCCATCTGTATGTCTTCTTTGGAGAAATGTCTGTTTAGTTCTTTGGCCCATTTTTTGATTGGGTCATTTATTTTTCTGGAATTGAGCTTCAGGTGCTGCTTGTATATTTTTGAGATTAATTCTTTGTCGGTTGCTTTCTTTGCTATTATTTTCTCCTATTCTGAAGGTTGTCTTTTCACCTTGCTTATAGTTTCCTTCATTGTGCAAAAGCTTTTAAGTTTAATTATATCCCATTTGTTTATTTTTGCTTTTATTTCCATTACTCTGGGAGGTGGGTCATACAGGATCCTGCTGTGATTTATGTTGGAGAATGTTTTGCCTATGTTTTCCTCTAGGAGTTTTATAGTTTCTAGTCTTACATTTAGATCTTTAACCCATTTTGAGTTTATTTTTGTGTATGATGCTAGAAAGTGTTCTAGTTTCATTCTTTTACAAGTGGTTGACCAGTTTTCCCAGTACCACTTGTTAAAGAGATTGTCTTTTCTCCATTGTATATTCTTGCCCTCGTGGTTGACCAGTTTTCCCAGTACCACTTGTTAAAGAGATTGTCTTTTCTCCATTGTATATTCTTGCCCTCTTTGTCAAAGATAAGGTGTCCATAGGTGCGTGGATTTACCTCTGGGTTTTCTATCTTGTTCCATTGATAGATATTTCTGTCTTTGTGCCAGTACCATACTGTCTTGATGACTGTAGCTTTGTAGTATAGCCTGAAGTTAGGCAGGTTGATTCCTCCAATTCCATTTTTCTTTCTCAAATAATCAGTTTTTACTTAGAGTTTCTCTTTCTTCTGGCTTCATTCTGATAATATTTGTCTGAAAATTTAGCAATTATGTAAGCCTAGATTATTCCTTATATGCTGAAGTCTGAGACAACAGCTTGTGTGCAGATAATATATCTGGGGATCATGAACCCAGGGAATGGGTATGTGGCACTGGAGAAGAGTGAAAAAAGGAACTAAGAAAATCCTATTCAACAAACAAAGAAAATATGGTATGTGTGTGTATATATGCACACACACATATATATATGGGTTGGAAAGATCCCCTGGAGAAGGAAATGGCAACACATTCCAGTATTCTTCCCTGGAGAATCCTATGGACAGAGGAGCCTGGCAGGCTACTGTCCATGGGGTTGCAAGAGTCAGACTAAACCACTCAGTGGCTAAACCACCATGTGTGCATATGTATACACACACAATGGAATATTACTCAGGCATACAGAAAGAAAGAATGCCAAGTAAGTCAGAAAGAGAAAGACAAATACCATATGATATCACTTGTATGTGGAATCTAAAATATGGCACAAATGAATGTATCTGCCAAACAGAAACAGACTCACAGACAAGGAGAACAGACTTGTTTTTGTTGATGGGAAGGGGGATACAAGAAGGATGGACTGGGAGTTTAGGACTAGCAGATGCAAACCATTATATATACAATAGATGAACAACAAGGTCCTACTGTGTAGCACAGGGAACTAAGTTAAATATCCTGTAAGAAACCACAATGGAAAAGAAATCAGAAAAAGAATATAAAAAATTGTCTTAAAGCTCAACATTCAGAAAACTGAGATCATGTCATCCAGTCCCATCACTTCATGGCAAATAGATGGGGAAACAGTGGAAATAGTGGCTGACTTTATCTTTCTGGGCTCCAAAATCACTGCAGATGGTGATTGCAGCCATGAAATTAAAAGATGCTTACTCCTTGGAAGGGAAGTCATGACCAACCTAGACAGCATATTAAAAAGCAGAGACATTACTTTGCCAACAAAGGTCCACCTAGTCAAGGCTATGGTTTTCCCAGTAGTCATGTATGGATGTGAGAGTTGGACTATAAAGAAAGCTGAGTGCCAAAGAATTGATGCTTTTGAACTGTGGTGTTGGAGAAGATTCTTGAGAGTCCCTTGGACTGCAAGGAGATCCAACTAGTCCATCCTAAAGGAGATCAGTCCTGATTGTTCATTGGAAGGACTGATGTTGAAGCTGAAACTCCAATACTTTGGCCACCTGATGCAAAGAACTGACTCATTTTAAAGACCCTGATGCTGGGAAAGATTGAGGGCAGGAGGAGAAGGGGACAGCAGAGGATGAGATGGTTGGATGGTATCACTAACTCAATGGACATGAGTTTGAGTGAACTCCGGGAGTTGGTGATGGACAGGGAGGCCTGGGTTGCTGCAGTCCATGGACTGAGTGACTGAACTGAACTGAATATATATACGTGTGTGTGTGTGTGTGTGTGTGTGTGTGTGTGTGTGTGTGTGTAACTGAATCCCTTGGCTGTACACCAGAAACACAACATTTTAAATCAACTATACTTCAATAAAATAAAATAAAATAAATTCTTCTCACTACTAAATACATATAAAGCCTATATATATATATATAATTTTCTAACATTACGTTTGCCCAAGGTATTTGTGTTTTAACTAATGTTGAAAAGTTTTCTAGAGGAGTTTTAATCATTAACGGTGAAATTATTTGCAGCACTATATTTTTTTTACTATGTTTGGTACAACCTAAGACAGCTAGATGACCAAGTGCCCTTAACGCTGACTCTGGTTGTTGAGGTGAATGAGGTATCTAACTCTTATTTAACCTAAGAGAAATGACAAGTTACTAAGCTTTCAGGAAATGTGTTCGAGGAGGTTATATTTTCTGAGCTGCCCATGTATTTTCAGTCCATTCTGGCCAACACTGATATCAAGAAATAAATTTGCAACTTAAAAGTAGTAAATCTGCATGCATTTCTAAAATATAATTAAATGCATTCATGTGCATCAATGGGGGGTTCCCTTGTGGTTCAGCTGGTCAAGAATCCACCTGCAATGCAGGAGACCTGGGTTTGATCCTTGGGTTGAGAAGATCCCCTGGAGAAGGAAAAGGCTACCCACTCCAGTATTCTGGCCTGGAGAATTCCATGGAATGTATAGTCCATGGGTCGCAAAGAGTCAGACACGACTGAGTGACTTTCACTTCACTATGCACATCTATCAAAGGGCATTTTGAAACACAAGCAAAGTTTTGGTTTGCTGGTCTGTAATTTAGAAACGCAGGCCATTCAGTAGCCAATATGTCAGTTCTTTAAAGCAAAAAACAAAGATCCAGGTGAAATTTCAAATTCAATATGAGTCTCATCTTTGCACAGGAGGAGTCAGGATGAAATCTGTATTACTTTAAGTTCTCTTGAGTGCAAAATATAGCAAGCATTAAATTATTTACAAAGTCATAACTGTTCAAAGCTGAAATGCAAGTAGCCTGACTATATCACAGTCCAAACTATCCACAACTTTATATTCTTGCCAAATCCTAATAACAAAAACTTGATTTGGAGTGTTTATAATAGGATATATGACATTGAATGATGAGCTGATTAACAACTTCAACAAAACTGAACCCTTATGTGGCACTCGAAAGGAATAATGGCATTTCCTTGAAGGATCACTGAGGACCCATTCAAAGTATGATAAATAAGTCGTTTAATAATACTTAGCAATATATGCGGCCTCATATTTCTAGAGTTAGCCTAAACTATCCAGTATTTGCACTTATTTGAGCTAAACTATACGCCAGGCCTCCACACAGTGGTAAATTAAGCTATCCATTAATCAGTCACGCTGAGGCTTAGTCTCACTCTGACTTGTGTTGCCTTGCATGTTTGGGCCACAAGTTTATAAAGGAGATAACATTTGTGTATATTTTCCTCACCAGACAGTTATGAAGATAGTTGATTCAGGGAATGGTTTAAAATTTTGTCCTTGTCAAGAACTTTTGTTCTTTGGGCAAGTATCAACTTTTGCAAATCTTCTGCAAGGCTATTTGGTAATTTGTGTTAAGACTTAACACAGATCTCATCTCTCAGGGAAAATCAGTGCCCACAAACGTTCATGCTTCAGAATTTTCATCTCAATGGTATATATAAAAGTGAAAACTTAGAAACACTGTTAATATCCAATCATAAGGAAGTGGTTAAATAAATAGGACATCAGTAAAACGAAATAATATGCAATCATTGTGAAACATTTTTTCAAACATTTTACTCATGGAAGAAAAATGGCTCATGTTTAAAAAAAAAGATTAAATACTATATGATCAATATATCCCCATTTGTACATAAAAAGATGAAGTATATGTATTGAAAATGACTACAAGGAAATGCACCAAAAGTTAAACAATTATTTTTTCCAGTCAGGTTTAGGTAATTATAAGTTTTCTATATTTCTGGGCAATATTGTGAACATAAATTGCTTTTATAATCATTAAAATCAATAAACACTTTTTTTAAAAGAACAACAAAAAAAATTTTGGCCTAAAGGAACAACACAAATTCAACTAGGAGAGTAAACACAAACTCACGTGTTCAATACCTAATATCCATTAAAAGGAGGACCAAGAAGATATCTGATGAATACCCTCAGTCACTTTCTCTGAAGTTTACCTATGATTTTTCAGGGGGAAGAAGGTACAAGACAGCATATTAAGTTTCATGTCTAGAGTGGGGCAGCCTGTGTTTGAACACTGGCCTCAATACTTACTAGAAGTGTGGCATTTTCTACATTGTTCACACTTCACAAGCCTCAGTTCTCTTTCTACAAATGGGCACAAAAACTGTGCCTCATTCATCAGGTTGTTGTGAGGATTAATTTTTTTGGTTATGTTTTAATACACTTAACACCAGTGAATAACATATAAACACTCAATATAGGACTAATTGCGCTTCCCTGGTGGCTCAGACAGTAAAGAATATCCCTGCAAAGCAGAAGACCTGGGTTCAATTCCTAGGTTGGGAAGATCCCCTGAAGAATGGAATGGCAACCCACTCCAGTATTCTTGCCTGGAGAATTGCACGGAGAGAGGAGCCTGATGGGCTATAGTCCATGGAGTCGCAGAGTTGAACATAACTGGGCGAGGAAGCACTCACACATATGACTAATTAATTATTTTAAAGGTGGATTAGTGAGAGTTCTCCAGAGAAACAGAATCAACAGGATGTATATATCTGTAGAAAGAGATTTATTATAAGGAATTGGCTCATGCAATTATGGAGAGGATGGTAAGTATTAAGATCTGTAGGTTGAATCAGCAAGTTAGAGATCCAGGAGAGTCCAAAGGAAGGACAACAGTGGATGTATCAGTCTGAAAGTTGTTGGGCAAGAAAAATTCTCCTTTTAAACAGCTTTATCAAGGTATAATTGATAAAAAATATTATAGTTAACAATTCAGTATTGTACACTTAAAAATTTGTTAGATCTCATGTTAAGGAAATCAACCCTACACATTCATTGGAAAGACTGATGCTGAAGCTGAAGCTCCAATACTTTGGCCACCTGATGAAGAGCTAACTCATCAGAAAAGACCCTGATGCTGGGAAAGATTGAAGGCAGGAGAAGGGGACAACAGAAGATGAGACGGTTGGATAGCATCACTGACTCAATGAACATGAGTTTGAGCAAATTCCGGGAGATAGTGAAGGACAGGGAGGCCTGGCATGCTGCAGTCCATGGGGTCGAAAAGAGCTGGACATGACCGAGCAACTTAACAACATGTAAAGTGTTCTAACAACACACACACACACACACAAAGGGGCTCTCAGGCAGGAAGAATTCATCTTACTCAGGTGAGGGCCAGCCTTCCTGTTCAATTCAAGCCTTCAACTTATTGGATGAGGCCCATCTATATGGGCTTCCCTGGTAGCTGTATAAGGGCTTCTCTGGTGGCTCAGATGGTACAGAATCCGCCTGCAATGCAGGAGACCTGGGTTCGATCCCTGGGTCAGGAAGATCCCCTGGAGAAGGGCATGGCAACCCACTTCAGTATTCTTGCCTGGAGAATCCCCATGGACAGGGGAGTCTGGCGGGCTAAAGTCCATGGGGTTGCAAAGAGTCAGACATAACTGAGCAACTAACACATTCATGTTAGATAGAACAATCTGCTTTTATTCAGTCTAACAATTTTAATGTTAATCTTGACCCAAAACACTCTCAGAGATATACCAGAATAATTTTTGACCAAATGTCTATGCACCCTGTAGCCTAGTCAAGTTGACATAAAATTCACCATCATGAATGGATATTAGTAAAATTATATACCATGCATATACAATGATACCACGATTTGTTAAAACTACAAAATGAATTCAAATGTCTTACATTTCAATGTAATATCAAACAACTGATTTGAGTGAGGATTTTGTGTGAATTTAGTTTAGTATTGTTTTGTTTTGTTCTTTAACAAATTTCCCAGTTGTTCAACTAAATTAATTGGTCAGTTTTCTCTAAATAGTCAGTTGTGGCTACAGACAAATTGAGTGCAATTTTTACAGCCTAGTAATTCTTGAAAAGCAGCAAAGCTCTCAAACACAGAAGGTCACCCCTGTACAGTGCTAGGTTTGAAAACCTGTGAGCAATCTTTCCCACCATTAATCCTTAAATTGGATTAAAGAGCATTATGGAGTATATCAGATAAATAGAGGAATAAAGTGATACTAATGCAAAATTTTATTTTTTTCATATGTTCAAGTCAATGATTTAAAGTGAGAATTAAATGCATTGAAGGGAAAATAATTTACAGAACTAAAAAGGAGTCTGGAACTTTCACAGAGGTAGCAAGAGTGGGAAAGAATACATGACATAAAAATCACAATGAAATTTCCTAAGTTTAAATTGCAATTAATAGTGCCCAGTACACCAAAGCTGCATTCAAGTCATTTTCTTTTAATTGACCACACTGCTTTCTTACATATTTTCAACAAGTAGTCATTAAGATTTAAATTTTGTACAGGTGGTTGATCATACTATAAAGCCTAAAACATGGTATTAAAGGAACATTTTTAAATCAAGTGCAGTATTGAATAAAACAAAGAAAAATGATATACCTTTAAATACAGAAAATTGTTCTATACATGACAGAACACAATCTATCCCTTTCCTCCTAGCTCTCAGTTCATTTGTTTCATAAATGAACATTTAGTTGAAAATAAAGGGTTAAGAAAATACCTAGAGAATGCCTTGACTCTATTCTTAGATATTCTAAAATTGAACACTTTTGGAAAAAATTTATATTTTTAAACTGTTCCAGCCTTTAGTGTATGGGTCACTTCTGGGAAGATAGCAAATGTGTACATAATACTTAAACAAAGAGCAAAATCCAAAGGCCTTAGCAAAATAAAATGACTATAATTTACTAACACCTTACTATGTTAGGAAGATAAAAAAGCCTTACCTTTTAGTAACTTTAGTAAGAAAGACTTCCTCGGTGATCATTGCAAAGAAATAGAGGAAAACAATAGAATGGGAAAGACGAGTGATCTCTTCAAGACAATCAGAGATTCCAATTGAACATTTCATGCAAAGATGCGCATAATAAAGGACAGAAATGGTATGGACCTAACAGAAGCAGAAGATATTAAGAAGACATGGCAAGAATACACAGAAGAACTGTACAAAAAAGATCTTCATGACCCAGATACCCACGATGGTGTGATCCCTCACCTAGAGCCAGACATCCTGGAATGTGAAGTCAAGTGGGCCTTAGGAAGCATCACTACAAACAAAGCTAGTGGAGGTGATAGAATTTCAGTTGAGCTATTTCAAATCCTAAAAGATGATGCTATGAAAGTGTTGTACTCAATGTGCCAGCAAATTTGAAAAACTCAGCAGTGGCCACAGGACTGGAAAAGGTCAGTTTTCATTCCAATCCCAAAGAAAGGCAATGTCAAACAATGTTCAAACTATTGACGAACAAATGGGGAAACAATGGAAACAGTGACAGACTTTATTTTGGGGGGCTCCAAAATCACTGAAAATGGAGACTGCAGCCATAAAATTAAAAGACGCTTGCTCCTTGGAAGAAAAGTTATGACCAACCTAGACAGCATATTAAAATGTAGAGACGTTACTTTGCCAACAAAGGTCAGTCTAGTCAAAGCTATGTTTTTTTTCCAGTAGTCATGTATGGATATGAGACTTTGACTATGAAGAAAGCTGAGCAGTAAAGAATTGATGCTTTTGAACTAGGGGTGTTGGAGAAGACTCTTGAGAGTCACTTCGACTGCAAGGAGATCAAACCAGTCAATCCCAAAGGAAATCAGTACTGAATATTCATTGGAAGGACTGATGATGAAACTGAAACTCCTATACTTTGGCCACCTAATGAGAAGAACTGACTCATGTGAAAAGACCCTGATGCTAGGAAAGATTGAAGGCAGGAGGAGAAAGGGACGACAGAGGATGAGATGGTTGGATGGCATCACCTACTTGATGAACATGAGTTTGAGCAAGCTCCGAGAATTGGTGATGGACAGGGAAGCCTGGTGTGCTGCAGTCCATGGGGTCTCAAAGATTCGGACATGACTGAGCAACTGAAGTGAACTGAACTGATAATTTACATCTTACTATGATTGCAGCCATGAAATTAAAAGACGCTTACTCCTTGGAAGGAAGGTTATGACCAACCTAGATAGCATAAAGAAAAGCAGAGACATTACTCTGCCAACAAAGGTCCGTCTAGTCAAGGGTATGGTTTTTCCAGTAGTCATGTATGGATGTGAGAGTTGGACGGTGAAGAAAGCTGAGCGCCGAAGAATTGATGCTTTTGAACTATGGTGTTGGAGAAGACTCTTGAGAGTCCCTTGGACTGCAAGGAGATCCAACCAGTCCATCCTAAAGGAGATCAGTCCTGGGTGTTCATTGGAAGGACTGATGTTGAAGCTGAAACTCCAATACTATGGCCACCTTATGCGAAGAGTTGACTCATTGGAAAAGACCCTAATGCTGGGAAGGATTGGGGGCAGGAGGAGAAGGGGACGACAGAGGATGAGATGGCTGGATGGCATCACCGACTCGATGGACATGGGTTTGGGTAGATTCCGGGAGTTGGTGATGGACAGGGAGGCCTGGCGTGCTGCGATTCATGGGGTCGCAAAGAGTCGGACACGACTGAGCGACCAAACTGAACTGAACTGAACTGATGCGGCAGACACTTTAGCAATATTATTTCTAGTTATCACATTCAAAACATTCTTTCAAGATAGGTATCAACTATCTAGCCTCTCATTGCACCCCTCCCTCAGTCACACACTCAGCCTTCCCCCACTACAAATGAGGAATCTGAAACTCTGGGATATTAAGGGCTAAGGCCTAAAGTCATAAAGCTGAGTGGATTGAAAGCCAGTTTCATGTAGCACCAAACCTCATTGTGCCATTCTAGTTCTAAAGAAATATTCAAAAGTCCCAGGACCACAAGCATTTCTTTTCTAAAGCAGTATAGCAATTTTCTCTTTGAAAAGACAGTTATTGATTTGTTTCTAACATTAACATACGTGTTTACGGTAAAACATTTGTTAAATATAGAGAGGCGTAAAAAGAGAACAAAAGAATCAGTAATTGCATCAGTAACATTACAGGGTAAGTCACAGATGCTGGACTATGCCAACAGATGCTGGACTATGCCACCCAGATCCCCATTTCAGGAAAAAACAGTTTATCCTTCATGCTAATACCTGTTTTAGAGTCTGGTTTCTTGGGAACCCATCCTGTAGCAACATATATCTGTCCAGGCTTGGAGGATGTATGTGTAAAATATAGGACCTACTGCACTGCAATGGTTACAAGGAAGAGCCAGAATGACTCTTGTGGAGCCAGCACACCACAACTAGAGACCACTTGCCACAACAAAGAGCCTGTGAACCACCATGAAAGATCCTGCATGCCATAAATAAGACCCCATGCAGACAAATAGATAAAAATAATTTAAAAATAAAAATAAATGTTCAGTATACAGTATACAATATATAAAAAATAAAAAGTGATCTCTTTAGGAGTATACATTATAATCCATTAGTAAATTCTTCAATGTCACTGTTTATTTTTAGTCAAATGGACTCAAAGGTATTCCCTCTACTATGATTTTTGTTTTGTAAAAATTTATCTTTCCAGTCTCAATAACATTAAATAGTTCAATATGATATGAGGTGCATAAATGTTCATCTTCATTGCAAATTGTGCTCTTTTCAATTTAAAATATACCCCCAAAACAGTGAATGTTGTTGTATATATTGATAATATATACATATATATTCTTATCTTTTTACCGTATCAGTATGTTTATATGTAAATACAAAACTTTATTGCTGTAAAACATTGAATATGAACATTACAATTATTTTCCAAATCGAATTGAGTCCATTGAGACTAAATACAAAATAAAAAGATTGTAAAAATAACAATATATACATTCAAAGAGCAGAATGCCATATAAAATTATTGAGGTTTGATCAACTGTCAACTTCATCTGTGGTGGGGAAGAAGTTTGAGGGGTTCCTGAAATTTTCTTGGAAAAATATCTTCCTCTTAAAGAAACATCCCTTTCTTACCACAGCTTTCTAGTGGATGTTATTTGAAATTAAAATGCAGTAAACTGTATTATTTGCAAATTTTGTTTTTCATGTAAAAAACTCTGGATACAGATTTTAATAAAGTGAAATACAAAAAATTCAACATTTCATGTAGTAAAACCATCATTGAGATTATCATATGTAACATACAGAGAATCTATTTTTTTTAAATAAATTTATTTTAGTTGGGGGCTAATTACTTTACAATATTGTAGTGGTTTTTGCCATACACTGACATGAATCAGCCATGGGTTTACATGTGCTCCCAATCCTGAACCCCCCTCCCACCACCCTCCCCATCCCATCCCTCTGGGTCATCCCATTGCCCCAGCCCTGAGCATTTGTCTCATGCATCGAACCTGGAATGGTGTTCTGTTTCACATATGATAATATACATGTTTCAATGCTATTCTCCCAGAACGTCCCACCCTCACCTTCTCCCTCAGAGTCCATAAGACTGTTCTATGCATCTGTGTCTCTTATTCTGTCTCGCATATAGGGTTATCGTTACCATCTTTCAAATTCCATATATATGCATTAGTATACTGTATTGGTGTTTTTCTTTCTGGCTTACTTCACTCTGTACAATGGGCTCCAGTTTTATCCATCTCAATAGAACTGATTCAAATGTATTCTTTTTAATGGCTGAGTAATATTCCATTGTGTATATGTACCACAGCTTCCTTATCCATTCGTCTGCTGATGGACATCTACGTTGCTTCCATGTCCTGGCTATTGTAAACAGTGCTGCAATGAACATTGTGGTACACGTGTCTCTTTCAAGTCTGGTTTCCTCAGTGTGTATGCCCAGCAGTGGGATTGCTGGGTCATATGGCAGTTCTATTCCCAGTTTTTTAAGGAATCTCCACACTGTTCTCCATAGTGGCTGTACTAGTTTGCATTCCCACCAACAGTGTAAGAGGGTTCCCTTTTCTCCACACCCTCTCCAGCATTTATTGCTTGTATTTGCAAATTTGATAGCTTCTTTTCTGCTTTATTTTTGTAAGTTTCAATTACAAATATAAACTACCTAGAAGAAACTTTTCTTAAAGCAATATTTACAGAGAAATCTTAGTAAAACTTAAGGCAGCCTCTTGCTAATGTTATTTTGTTGCCATTGCTTTAATCATAGAAGAGTAAAACCACCTAAGGACAGAAAATACCTAAGTGGGAAATCCTTAGTTAAAATGTAAAACAGCACCTTGGTAAGTGAAGAAAGCAATTCTAAGAAGGAGACATGGAAGCAGTAATGATAATAATAGCAACAGCAACAGCAACAATAATAGAAGAGGGGGAGGAGGAAAAGGAAGAGCTAATGCTAGCACTCATTAGATACTTGCTATGTCTGCCAGGCACTGTTTTAAGCTCCTTACATATAATATCTAAATTTATCCTTTCCATGACCTTATGAGGTAAATAATATTATTATCCCCACTTTGCCAATGAAGAAAAGCAAAGCAAAGTTTCTGCACACAGATAAGTAATTAGCCAAATACTGGGCTTCCCTGGTGGCACTTGTGGTAAAGAACTCTCCTGCCAATGCAGTAGACATAAGAGACCCAGGCTCAATCCCTGGGTCAGGAAGATCCCCTGGAGGAGGCAATGGCAACCCACTCCAGTATTCTTGCCTGGAGAATCCCGTGGACAGAGAAGCCTGGCAGGCTAAAGTCCATGTGGTAGCAAAGAATCTGACACAGCTGAAATGACTTCGCACTGAAGCACTGGAATTTAAACCAGGGCAGACAGATTTCAGAGCTGGCACTCTTATCACTATCTATAAAGACTGTTAAAAGAGAAAATGGAAAAGCAAACTGTCTCTACTTTTAAAACACTGCATAAGAGTTAAAAACATAGGTTTTGGAGCTATGTATATACTGAATCTGAAGACCCAATCAACCATTCACTAGGTCTGTGACCTTGGGCAACTTATTTTACTTCTATATGCTTCAATTTTCTCATCCATAAAATGAGAATAATAATAAAAACTACTCAAAGCTGTGGAAGTTCAATATCAAAAGTGCACAAAAAGCACTTAGGGCAGTGTGTGTCCCTGAAACTTTGCTTATTATTTTATATATAACAATATTACATACTGTCAAATTCAATAGCAATAACAAGTTGATAAAAAGATAATATGGAGAGTTATAATATGTTGCCTAAATATCTCAAGAATGTACTTTCATATATTATTAAAGAGAAAGTTGAATTTACTTTAAAGTTGACTATATTTTTAATATATGGTCTATCAATAATATCACTACACAAGTTTCCTTAGAAACAAATTCTGACTCCTAAATATGTCAAAATTCCTCTAAATATCTTCCCAGAATATCTGACTTTAAAGTAAAATGTGGAAAACTGCCAAGATATAATTATGTTCATTATTAAAAGTTTCTTTCTTTCTTTATCCTAGGGTATTTTCTTTTGAGCTTGCTAAAACAACAGCAGGACAACTGCCAAAAAGATGTCTGTAATATAGTTTAGTATTAGTATCAACAGCTACTAGGAGTCAAGAAAAACACTAATATCTCATAGTCTTTGGACCTATTTTGATTTTATAACATATTGACTTTACATTTCAGAGATATCCCTCTTTAACCCTGAGATATATAAATAGACAATTATGACTCAGAAGTTTCAAGATTCATTCTTATATTCATACTACAGATAAGAGGACTAGAGACTTTTCCACAAGGAGGAGATTTTACAATATTTGTTGAATTGTTGTGTAGTATACAGAATTGAAATTCTATAGAATTCATTTTTCACACTTCTTTTTCTTATGACAATAATAGATTGATTAGATTAAGCAATGGAGAAATGATTCCACTTCTCAGCTAATCCAAAGATATTACATTAGTAGATATTCCATTGGTTTTCACATTCATACAATAATAATTATATTTTTATAATTATTTGTATAATTATTTTCCCTCACTTTTATTTCAAGCTTTTGAGCAACATGATATTTTAAAAATGCAATTTAGTAGATTACCAGGGTTCAATCCTACTTCTGATGCTTTATTTGTTCTTTGTCTTGGATAAGTCATAAAACCTCCCAGAACCTTGAATTCAACAGAAATGGAACCTCATAGAGCTGATATGCAGTTTTAGTACAAATATATATGAAAATGTCTTATACATTATAAAGATGTATAGGAATGCAAAGTAGTTTTATTACTGCCTTTAGAATATTACGGAGAAGGCAATGGCACCCCAATCCAGTCCTCTTGCCTGGAGAATCCCATGGATGGAGGAGCCTGGTAGGCTACAGTCCATGGGGTCGCTAAGAGTCGGACCTGACTGAGCGACTTCACTTTCACTTTTCCCTTTCATGCACTGGAGAAGCAAATGGCAACCCACTCCAGTATTCTTGCCTGGAGAATCCCAGGGACGGCGGAGCCTGGTGGGCTGCTGTCTATGGGGTCGCACCGAGTCGGACACGACTGAAGTGACTTAACCTTAGAATATTAATTTCAGTAATATAATATCTATTTTTGTTGAAACACAAATATAAATTTACACACAACCATAGACAAATTTCTATTTAAACACATGAGAAGGAATAGATCCTCTCATTTTTAAAGGAATATTTAAGTAATTAGATTGATCAACTCTCGGTGTAAACTCCTATTTTAAGTTCACAGCGGCTTACTCTACCTTTCTTCAATTTGAAGTCTAAAAAGCAGCTCTGTTCTGTTTGTTCTCCTCCCACCAACCCTTCCATCAGATGTACTATTTTTGAGTTTAAAATTAATTTTGAAAGAAAAATGTTTTCTAGTTCATAAAAGCAATTGTATTTCAAGCATAGTGTTTAATACTATTCAGTTACTATTTAAAAAACTTATTTTTATGTTTGAGGGAAAACCAGTATAGATACATCTATACTGTTGATACTTGATTTTGTCCATAAGCACCTGCATTCCTTTCGCTGAATGAACATCAAGGACTGGATCCATAAAGAAGAGAACTTCTGTCCTTTTTCATTTTCAAGAGTGAAAAAGGAAAAGGGAAAATAAATTCTTCCATCAACCTCTGCCTCTTTAATCCATATAAAGTAATCTTTTATATTTTGAGGCAGCTGAACCTCTAATCTACAGGTCAGACATCAAGCTAAAGAATAGACAAATAATTCAAGACACATCCATATTAGCTCACTCATGCCATTATTGCTGAGGTTCAGTTTATTTGGGGAGATTCAATCATATCAGAACCCAAGCTTCATATGCAATATACTGTGAGCTTTGTTTGTCCATACTGAGTCATTTCAACACTCATCAGGACGTTCAGCAAATATGTGGTATAAAATTATTTTATATCAGTTCACATTTCTGCTGAATATTCCCATTGTCATACATCTGTGTGCACACATTCACATACACGCAAATGACGTTGATTTGATTTGATCAAGTAATACTAAATAACCTCACTTCATTTCATACAACCTCATGTCCTTCCCTTAGTCTTCTACATAGCCCTTTTTTTTTAATGACACCATGCACTTCAGGATGCCAATTTAAGCTAGCTGCTCAGCCTGGCCCTGTCTTAGCTAGCCTCACTAGATTTAATGATTCTGTCACATTCATATAAGGAAACTCAAGAAAGAGACCAAGGTACCTCAGGAGTTTGACAAGTAGGATTCTTCATCCATGTGGTCATCCACGTAGAGATGGGCAACAACCTAACTCCTAGTGACACTGAAAGACTCAACCAAAACTGCACCTCCAAAATGAGCCCACCTTTAGGCCCTTTACCACTTTTAAGGTGTCAGTATCTACCAGGTTTAGCCGTGGGAAAAGGGAAAACATCTACATTTAAAAATAGAAGTTTCCCCTTACTCCAAAATTAATTTGTATCTAGTCTGAGTAAAAAAATTAACATAACTTCCCACAATGATCATTTTCTTCCTCTTTTTTACAATAAAACCTGCTACAGTAAATCATTGCCAACATCCGTTTGATCATCGAAAAAGCAAGAGAGTTCCACAAAAACATCTACTTCTGCTTTTTTGACTGTGCCAAAGCCTTTGACTGTGTGGATCACAACAAACTGTGGAAAATTCCTAAAGAGACTGGAATACCAAACCACCTGACCTGGCCCCTGAGAAATCTGTATGCAGGTCAGGAAGCAACAGTCAGAACCCGACATGGAACAACAGACTGGTTCCAAATAGGGAAAGGAGTACATCAAGGCTGTATACTGTTACCCTGCTTATTTAACTTATATGCAGAGTACATCATGAGAAACGCTGGGCTGGATGAATCACAAGTTGGAATCAAGATTGCCGGGAGAAATATAAATCTCAGATATGAAGATGATACCACTCTTATGGCAGTAAATGAAGAAGAACTGAAGAGCCTCTTGATGAAAGTGAAAGAGGAGAGTGAAAAAGCTGGCTTAAAACTCAACATTCAGAAAAGTAAGATCATGGCATCTGGTCCCATCACTTCATGGCAAATAGATGGGGAAACAGAGGAAACAGTGACAAACTTTATTTGGGGGAGCTCCAAAATCACTGAAGACGATGATTGCAGCCATCAAATTAAAAGACGTTTACTCCTTGGAAGAAAAGTTATGACCAACCTAGACAGCATATTAAAAAGCAGAGATATTACTTTGCCAACAAAGGTCCATCTAGTCAAGGCTATGGTTTTTCCAGTAGTTATGTATGGATGTGAGAGTTGGACTATAAAGAAAGCTGAGTGCTGAAGAATTGATGCTTTTGAACTGCGGTGTTGAAGAAGACGCTTGAGAGTCCCTTCAACTGCAAGGAGATCCAACCAGTCCATCCTAAAGGAAGTCAGTCCTGAATATTCATTGGAAGGACTGATGCTGAAGCTGAAACTCCAACATTTTGGCCACCTGATGGGAAGAACTGACTCATTTGAAAGACCCTGATGCTGGGAAAGATTGAAGGTGGGAGGAGAAGGGGACGACAGAGGATGAGATGGTTGGATGGCATCACCAACTCAAAGGATATGAGTTTGAGTATACTCTGGGAGTTGGTGATGGACAGGGAGGCCTGGCGTGCTGCAGTCCATGGGGTCGCAAAAAGTTGGACACAACTGAGCTACTGAACTGAACTGAAGAGGAAATCATACTTAGACAAAGAGTGAGGCAGCACACCTTTTATGGACCATTTTAATTCATAAGTAGTTACTCTGAAAGACTGAAGGTATTTTTAAATTTCTTTTGGGTTACAAGGTTACATTTTATTCAACCAAATTCCTCCTTACAAAGTATCTGTTTTATGGAGAAAATTCTACTGTAATTACTATGAAAATCTCCACAGTAGGGAAGTAAATTAACTACAAGAGTGAAAAACATAAGAAATTCTGGGCCAATCTTATGTATATTTCATCCAAGATTCTATTTGTGTCAAGACATCCAGAGACAATTTGTGGAAACTATGGCAGCATTCCTGAAAATTTTCTCCAAAATGTTCATAAATTACTAGTTTTTCATGAATTAATATAAATTAACAGGTGGTTCTTAATTGGAGGAGAAGGGTTTAACCCTTTGGAGAATCTGACAGTTCATTTAAACTAGCTCTTCATTCTTTGGAAATTGAAAATCTAATGAAAGCTACATACTTTATTCAAGAAAACATGTGTATATATGTGTATGCATGAACACAAACATACACACAGAGTACAGATAAAGAATTCTATAAATAAGTTCATGGAGTTAATGGAAGGAGCCTAAGAACTACTCTGCAGAGAATTATCTCAGCATGGCCCTACTCTATTACAGAATGGAAACTGATAAACATACTCAGTTTTTATTTATTTATTTTTTTAATAAATTTATCTATTTTAGTTGGGGACTAATTACTTTACAATATTGTAGTGGATTTTGACATACATTGACATGAATCAGCCATGGGTCCACATGTGTTCCCCATCCTGAACCCCCCCTCCCACCACCCTCCCCATCCCATCCCTCCAGGCCATCCCATTGCCCCAGCCCTGAGCATTTGTCTCATGCATCGAACATGGAATGGTGTTCTGTCTCACATATGACAATATACATGTTTCGATGCTATTCTCCCAGAACGTCCCACCCTCCCCTTCTCCCTCAGAGTCCATACTCAGTTTTTTAAGTAACTAAGAAAACTATATTTGATAGCATCATATATAAAGCACACATGATTGGAAAAATAAACCATGTGGATTATACATTTATCATAAAGATGGTGAATAAAAGCATGGTCTTTGAAAATTTGCATAAAGTAGATAAACTTGGCCTTGAGTGATGTAGGAATCTCTAATGGTTAGTAGGTGAAAAGGAGGGAGATGGTGCTGAATAAGGATAAGGATGGAGATATAGTAAAAAATAGAGATGGAGAGAGTAGAACTGATTAGTCTCTGCTGCTGCCGCTGCTAAGTCGCTTCAGTCGTGTCCGACTCAGTGCGACCCAACAGACGGCAGCCCACCAGGCTCCCCAGTCCCTGGGATTCTCCAGACAAGAACACTGGAGTGGGTTGCCATTTCCTTCTCCAATGCAGGAAAGAGAAAAGTGAAGTCACTCAGTCGTGCCCGACTCGTAGCGACCGCATGGACTGAAGCCCACCAGGCTCCTCCATCCATGGGATTTTCCAGGCAAGAGTACTGGAGTGGGTTGCCACTGCCTTCTCCGGATTAGTCTCTGAGAGGGTGGAAATCCGGCGTAACAGGAGAAACACAGAAGTTTCTATGTGATTTCCACCAATCTATACATGTTAGTCTGTAGTTTCCCTTTTTTTTTTTTTTAATTTTTTTCAACTTTGATTTCAAGATTCTGTTGATCTGTTAAAATTAACTCGGATCACTTCCCTTTTTATGTATGCTCTGGAGTAGGTTTAATCACCAGGTTCACTAGCTATGAATATATGTAACATAATGATCTGATCCTTTACAGTTTAACAGAACTTCTCTGATGTCTTGTGGGTCACAGATCATTTGAGAAGTGTATATTACTTTCATGGTGGCACAGTGGTAAAGAATCTGCCTGCAGTGCAGGAGACCTGGGTTCAATCCCTGGGTAGGGAAGATCCCATGGAGAAAGAAATGGCAACCCACTCCAATATGCTTGTCTGGAGAATTCTATGGACAGAAGAGCCTGGTGGGCCATAGTCCATGGGATAGCAAAGAGTCAGACATGACTGAGTGACTGAGCACCTTAGCATCTTATATCACTTTTATAATCGGGAAAAAATTAAGTACATTCCCTTTAAGAATCTAATTAAAGCTATGAAAATTTCTCTACTATCCAAACCAATCAGAAAAAAATAAACCCACAAAATTGGGTTTACAATTTCAAGATGGTTCACAGAAGCCTTAAAATCTATTCATGAAGTCCCTAGAAATTGATCAATATAGGTTAGGAAACCCTTCCTTGCATTTCCCGATTCTTTATATTTTTAGTTGTTCTGTCTCTTTGGATAAAACTTTAGGATATGTTTACTGCCTTGTATATGAATCATGTTCTTACAGTTTTAAATATCTAAATCTGGAATGACATCAGCAAAATGGCACACTAGGAAACTCCAATCCTTTGCTTTCCCATGGAAACATCAAAAAAAAAAAAATGACTGATGTAACTTTGTAGGAAAGAGGACATAAGGGACAAAAAAGCTGTAAGACATACAGAAAACAAATAACAAAATAGTAAATGTAAGTCCTTCCCTATCAGTAACTGTTAATACTCTGAATGGATTAAATTGTCCATCCAAAAGGCTTAGATTGGCAGAATGGTTTGTAAAAACATGATTTAACTAATGCTATCTATAAGAGACTAACTTTAGATCTAAGGACTGAAATAGCTTGAAAGTGAAGAATGTAGAAGGATATTCATACCAATAGTAACCAAGGAGGGCTGGGATAGTTACACTAATACCAGATGAAATAGAGTTAAAAACTGTTACAAAAGACAAGTAAGTACACTGTGTGTTGGTAAAAAGGTTAATTCACCAAAGGAATATAGCAGTTATAACCTTACACATCAGACCTCCAAAATATATGAGGCAAACATCAACAGAATTAAAGGGAGAAACAGACAGATATACAGTAATTATTGGAGACTTTAATACCCCACTTTCAATAACTGGAGAGAAAAACAGAAGATCAAGAAGGAAATAGAGGATTTTAATAACATTAAATAAATGAATTGGGCCTAACAGATATATACAGAACATTCCTCCCAACATCAGAATAGACATTTTTCTCAAGTGTACATGGAACATTCTCTAGGATAAGCCATACATTAGACCACAGAATAAGTTTTAATAAATTTTCAAAAATTAAAAATATACAAATATCTTTTCCATTCGCATTGGAATGAAACAATCAATGGAAGGAAAATCGGAAAACACACAAATATGTGGAAACAATACACTCTTAAACAAATAGTGGATCAAAGAAATCACAAGGTATATTAGAAAATACCTTAAGGCAAGTGAAAAAACAATATACTAAAACATATGGGATACAGTGAAAACAGTACTAAGAGGGAAATTTATAGCTATAAGTGTTTATATTTAAAAAGAAGAAAGATATCAAATCAACAACCTAATTTTACATCATTATACAATGGCCAAACCAAAATCAAAGTGAGAAGAAGGAAGGAAATGAAGATTAGAGTGGAGATAAATAAAACAGAGAATAGGAAAACAATAGAGAAAAGCAAGGAAACCGAGCATTCTTTGAAAAGATCTAATAAAGCATACGAATCTTCATCTAGTTTGAAAAAAAAAAGACTCAAATTACCAAAATCAAAAAATCAAAGCAAGTAAACAACAAGGTCCTACTGTATAGCACAGGGAACTGAATTCAATATGCTGTGGTAAACCAAATTGCACACAAGATGACAGAGTAGGACATGAGCTCATCTCCTGTGAGAACTCCAAAATTGCAACTCGCTGCTGAACAAACATCGACAGAAGAATGATGGATCCCACCAAAAAAAGATACCCCACATCCAAGGGCAAAGGAGAAGGCCCAGCAAGATGGCAGGAGGGGCAAAATCGCATTTAGAATTAAACCCCATACCCGCCAGAGATGCTCAGAGGGCTCAAACAACACCATGTCTGCACCAGGACCCAGAGACCCCACAAAGACTGAGTCAGATCTACTTTGAGTGTTTGAGTGTCTCCTGTGGAGGTACAGGTCAGCAGTGGCCTGCCGCAGGAGCTTGGGGTGCAGCAGACCTGGGTCACACAGCGTGTGGCATAAGCCCTCTTGGAAGAGGTCACCATTATTAGCCCAACCATAGAGCCACCGAGCAGATGACCCACAAAACAAACTGCAGAACAATAATACCAAAGAAATTTTCACACTGTTAAGAAAGCTCTTGGACCCACAACAGATTTCCCAACCTGGGAATCTGGCAAAGGGACTGAGATCCGTCAAGGAACTTGACTTTGGAGTTTGGGTTTGATTACAGAATGTACATAGGACTGAAGAAACAGTCTCTTGGAGGGCACAAACAAAACTTTGTGCACACCAGAATCCAGGAGAAAAGAGCAGTGACCCCACAAGAGACTGACCCAGACCTGCCCGGGAGTGTCTGGAAGTCTCTGGCGGAGGCATGGGTTGGTGGTGGCCTGCTGCAGGGTCAGGGGCTGAGTGCAGCAGTGTGTACACAGGACCTTTTGAAGGAGGTCGCCATTATCTTCATTACATCCACCACAGTTTGGTCTCAGGTCAAACAACAGCTAGGGAACACAGCCCCACCCATAAACAAAAACTGAATTCAAGATTTGCTGAACATGGCTCTGCCAATCAGAATAAGACCCAGTTTCCCCTACAGTCAGTCTCACTCATCAGGAAGCTTCCATAAGCCTCTTATACTTATCCTTCGGAGGGCAGACAGAATGAAAACCACAATCACAGAACATTAATCAAACTGATCACATGGACCATAGCCATGTCTAACTCAATGAAACTTTGTGCCATGCCATGTAGGGCCACCCAGGACAGACGGGTCATAATGGAGAGTGCTGGCAAAATGTGGTCCACTGGAGAAGAGAATGGCAAACCACTTCAGTATTCTTGCCGTGAGAACCCCATGAACAGTATGAAAAGGCAAAAAGATAGGACACTGAAAGATGAACTCCCCAGTTTGGTAGGTTCCCAATATGCTACTGGAGATCAGTGATAACTCCACAAAGAATGAAGAGACAGAGCCAAAGCAAAAACAACACTCAGTTGTGGATGTGACTGGTGATGGAAGCAAGGTCTGATGTTGTAAAGAACAATATTGCATAGGAACCTGGAATGTTAGGTCCATGAATCAAGGCAAATTGGAAGTGGTCAAACAGGAGATGGCCAGAGTGAACATCGACATTCTAGGAATCAGTGAACTAAAATGGACTGGAATGGGTGACATTAACTCAGATGACCATTATATCTACTACTGGGGGCAAGAATCCCTTAGAAGAACAATAACACCAAAGAAATTTTCATACTGTTAAGAAAGCTATCATAGCCATTTGTAGCCATCATAGTCAACAAAAGAGTCTGAAATGCAGTACTTGGATGCAATCTCAAAAATGACAGAATGATCTCTGTTTGTTTTGAAGGGAAACCATTCAATATCATGGTAATCCAAGTCTATGTCCCAACCAGAAATGCTGAAGAAGCTGAAGCTGAACGATTCTATGAAGACCTAAGAGACCTTCTAGAATTAACACCCAAAAAAGATGTCCTTTTCATCAGAGGGGACTGGAATGCAAAAGCAGGAAGTCAAGAGATACCTAAAGTAATCGGCAAATTTGGCCTTGGAGTACAAAATGAAGCAGGGTGAAGGCTAACAAAGTTTTGCAAAGAGAACGCACTGGTTATAGCAAACACCCTTTTCCAACAATGCAAGAGACGACTCTACACATGGACATCACCAGATTCTCAACACCAAAATCAGATAGATTATATCCTTAAAGGTGGAGAAGCTCTATCCAGGCAGCAAAAACAAAACTGGGAGCTGACTGTGGCTCAGATCATGACCTCCTTATTGCCAAATTCAGACATAAATTGAAGAAAGAAGGGAAAACCACTAGGCCATTCAGGTATGACCTGGATCAAATCCCTTAAGGTTATACAGTCGAAGTGACAAACAGATTGAAGGGATTAGATCTGATAGACAGAGTGCCTGAAGAACTATGAACCGAGGTTCGTGACATTATACAGGAGGCAGTGATCAAGATCATCCCCAAGAAAAAGAAATGAAAAAAGGCAAATGCCTGAGGAGGCCTTACAAATAGCTGAGAAAAGAAGAGAAGCTAAAGGCAAATGAGAAAGGAAACCTATACCCATTTGAATGCAGAGTTCCAAAGAATAGCAAGGAGAGATAAGAAAGCCTTCCTCAGTGATCATTGCAAAGAAATAGATGAAAACAGTAGAATGGGAAAGACTAAAAAATTAAGAGATCAAGAAAATTAGAGATACCAAAGGAACATTTCATGCAAAGATGGGCACAATAAAGGACAGAAATGCTATGGACCTAACAGAAGCAGAAGATATTAAGAAGAGGTGGCAAGAACACAGAAGAACTATACAAAAATATCTTCATGACCCAGATAACCACAATGGTGTGATCACTCACCTAGAGCCAGACATCCTGGAATGCAAAGTCAAGTGGGCCTTAGGGAGCATCACTATGAACAAAGCTAGTGGAGGTGACAGAATTTCAATTGAGCTATTTCAAATACTAAAAGATGATGGTGTGAAATTGCTGCACTCAATATGCCAGCAAATTTGGAAAACTCAGCAGTGGCCACAGGACTGGAAAAGGTCAGTTTTCATTCCAATCCCAAAGAAAGGCAATGCCAAATAATGTTTAAACAACACCACAATTGCACTCATCTCACATGATAGCAAAGTGATGCTCAAAATTCTTCAAGTCAGGCTTAAGTGGTATGTGAACTGTGAACTTCCAGATGTTCAAGCTGGATTTAGAAAAGGCAGAGGAACCAGAGATCAAATTTCCAACATCCGCTGGATCATAGCAAAAGCAAGAGAGTTCTAGAAAAACATCTACTTCTGTTTTGTTGACTACACCAAAGACTTTGACTGTGTGGATCACAATGAACTGTGGAAAATTCTAAAAGAGGTGGGAATACCAGACCACCTTACCTGCCTCCTGAGGAATCTGTATGCAGGTCAGGAAGCAACATTTAGAAACGGACATTGAACAATGGACTGCTTCCAAATCTGGAAAGGAGTATGTCAAGGCTGTATATTGTCACCCTTCTTATTTAACTTATATGCAGAGTAAATCATGAGAAATGCCAGGCTGGATGAAGCGCAAGCTGGAAGGAAGTTTGCTAGGAGAAATCTCAATAACCTCAGATACGCAGAGGAAACCACCTTTATGGCAGAAAGTGAAGAAGAACTAAAGAGCCTCTTAATGAAAGTAAAAGAGGAGAGTGAAAAAGTTGTCTTAAAACTCAACATTCAAAAAACTAAGATCATGGCATCTGGTCCATCATTTCATGGCAAATAGATGGGGAAACAATGGAAACAATGACAGACTTTATTTTGGGGGGCTCCAAAATCACTGTAGATGGTGACTGCAGCCATTAAATTAAAAGACACTTGCTCCTTGAAAGAAAAGCTATGACCAACCTAGACAGCATATTAAAAAGCAGAGACATTACTTTGCTGACAAAGGTTCATATAATTAAAACTATGGTTTTTTTTCCAGTAGTCGTATGGATGTGAGAGTTGGACCATAAAGAAAGCTGAGCACTGAAGAATTGATGCTTTTGAACTGTGTTGTTGGAGAAGACTCTTGAGAGTCCCTTGGACTGCCGGGAGATCAAACCAGTCCATCCTTAAGAAAATCAGTCCTGAGTATTCATTGGAAAGACTGATGCTCAAGCTGAAGCTCCAATACTTTGACCATTTGATGCGAAATTTTGACTCACTGGAAAAGACTCTGATGCTGGGAAAGATTGAAGGCAGCAGGAGAAAGGGACAACAGAGGATGAGATGGTTGGATGGCATCACCAACTGGATGGACATGAGTTTGAGCAAGCTCTGGGTGTTAGTGATGGACAGGGAAGCCTGGTGTGCTGCATTCCATGGGGTTCCAAAGAGTGGGACACAACTGAGCAACTTAAATGAACTGAACTGATAAACCATCATGGAAACGAATATGAAAATGAACCCATATATTATGTATAACCAAATCACTTTGATGTACAGCAAAAATTTAACAATTGTATGCCTGCAAACATTAGTAATAAAACTAGAAAGTCCCAATACAAAACGAAAATTATTCCAGTGGTTAAGACTCTGCACTTTCACTGCAGGGGTTACACATTCAATCCTTGGTAGGCAAAGTTCCACATGCTGTGAGGTGCAGAAAAAAAAAAACTATTCAAAATACTGAAGAGGAAGGAACATTTTCTGACTCATTCCATGAGTCCAGCATCACCCTGATACCAAAGCCAGACACAGATGCTGATACTACAAGAAAAGAAAATCACAGACCAATATCCCTATGAATGTCAATGCACAAGTCCCTCATATAAATACTAGCAAACTAAATTCATCAGTGTACTAAAAAGACTACACCATAAACAAGTAGAATTTATTCATGGAATGCAAGGACTTTTCTACACTCAAAAATCATTCAATGTAATACAAATGCCTAAATGTAAGCATTAATACTATAAAACTCTTAGGAGAAAACAGAGTAAAAGCTTCATGACATTAGAGTCAGCACTTGTTTGTTTAATAAGACACCATAAAATATAGGCAACAAAAGAAAAAAATACACCAACATTGCTCACCAGAATTAAAAACTTTTATACGTCAATGGATATTAAGAAGAAAGCAAAAAGGCAACCTACATAATGGGAGAAAACACTTGCAAATCATATATCCGATAAGGGATTAGTATCGAGAATTTATAAAGATCTACAACTCAACAAAAACAACAACAACAAAAAACTCAATTCAAAAATGGGCAAAGGACTTGAATAGAAAGTTGTGCAAAAAAGATATACAAATGGCCAATAAGCACTGAAAGTTGAGATGTTCAATATCACTAATCATTAGGGAAATGCAAATCAAAACCACATGAGATACCACTACACACCTGTTGCTGCTGCTGCTGCTAGGTCACTTCAGTCGTGTCCGACTCTGCGTGACCCTATGGACAGCAGCCCACCAGGCTCCTCTGTACAAGGGATTCTCTAGGCAAGAATACTGGAGTGAGTTGCCATTTCCTTCTCCCACACACCTGTTAACATCACTATTATTAAAAAAGAAAAAAACAGACAAGTGTTAGTGAGAATGTGGAGAAACTGGAACCCTCATTTATTGCTAGTGGAAATGTAAAATGATGTGCCATAAAAGCAATATAGCAGTTCTCCAAAAACATAAACATAGAATGACCATATGATCCAACAATTTTATTTCTGGGTATATATCTAAAACAATCAAAATCAGGGACTCAAATAGATATTTGTACAACAATATTCATAACAGCATTATTCACAAATAGCCAAAGGTGAAAAAAACATTCATTGATGGATGAATGGATGAACAAATGTGGTATGTACATGAAATGGAATATTATTCAGCCTTAAAAAGTAATGAAATTCTAATACACGCTTGAATCTTGAAAATATCATACTAAGTGAAACAAACCAGACACAAAAGAAGATTCCACTTATATGAGGTACTTAAAATATGAAATTCATAGGGACAGAAAACAGAATAGTGGTTATCAGGGACAAGAAAGAAATGGGCATGGGAAATAATTGTTTAATGGAAGTCATTGATAGTGGTAACTGTTGCACAACAATGTGAATGTATTTAACACCACTGAATTGCAGAACCCCCATTTTAAAATTATTAAAAGGATTAATTTTATGTTATGTATATTTTTACACAATAATAAATTTATCTTAGACTCACTCATAGATTCCAGGGAAAAAATACTAAATCTATGCAAGTCATGACATGAAACAAGTTGGGGAAAGTGCACATTTTGTTAGTTTGTTACATAATGTTTGTCACACCCTAATAGCATTTTTACACTTACACGAATGCCTATAAATGTACACTGGAGTTCTCCTTTATTGAAGGCTGAACCACAAATAAAGACAGAAAATAAAAACCAGGAACCTGGATAACCTAGGGATATATGTTTGGTGTGGGTGTTTTTTGTTTTGTTATGTTTGGTTTTGCTTCAGTTTTCACATACACAAATAATTCATTATTTGTCTGAAAAACATTAAAAAAGAAACAGAAACACTCAATTTTTAACCTAGAATATTTCAGTTTTCATTTCAAATCTCAAATGTACAGAGAAAGAATCGACTTTTTGTATCACTCCTCACTATCTTTCTTTTCCGTTGGTATCAACCTCCTCAGGTACAGATTTGCACAGGTGATGAACAGAATTTGCATGGATATAACTTGCTCTACCACAGAAAATATTAATTCTGCTAGTTTCCCCCAAAGACTGTATTTGTGCTCCCTTCCCTTTTAATTTCAAATCCTAGTAATGTTACATGTGTGGGGATAATAACAACACCTATCTCATTAGGTTGTGAGGACTTAATGGGATAACAGAATGCAAAATACTTAGCATAGCATCTGGCACACTAATAAATAGTAGTTTCTGTTCCACCCTGCCTTTGCAGTATATTATGCCTATGATGACCATATAACTTGGAATCTTCAGTATAGTACCAATATCAGGTATGTTGCTCTCCTAATACCATAATATATTTCTATAGATCATAATCCTCAAGTCAGTACTCAGAATACAGAGTATGTGCTTATATGATATTAATATGTACTCCTTAAGCAATAATAATAGATGTTAGATTTTAGATGCTGAGTATGTTAACCATGTCAGGTGCTCTTCATACACTATGTCACTTAAATCTCCCAACATCCCTATGAGATGCACAGTATCACTGCCATTTAATAGATGAAAAAACACAGAGATCAATTAGCTTGGCCAAGGTCATATATCTGGTAAGTAGTAGAAGCAGGTCTCCTGACTCCCTGGTTGGTGCTTTTCCCACTATCTCAGAGGATCATAGTTCTGGTTAATTGACACACATAAAAACAAACTTTTTTTAAGTAGTGCTACTTAGAAAAATACAGACTACTTTTAAACACTGCTAGATATTTGATTCGTTTTTGTGTTCTATTGTCTGAATGTGTGTATCCCTCTAAAATTTGTTATGTTGAAATCCTGATGCCCACTGTGATGGTGTCAGTAGACGGGTATCTTTGGGAGGTGATTAGGTCACAGGGTGGAGCCCTCCTGAATGCGATTCATACTCTTAGAAAGAGGCCCTTTCTGCCATGTGAGGACACAGTGAGAAGTCTTCACCCGACCATGCTGGCACCCTGATCTTGGACTTCCAGCCTCCAAAACTGTGAGAAGTAAATGTTGGTTGTTTATCAGTCACCCAACCTATGTTATTTTGTTATTGCAGTCTGAATGGACTCAGACACATTCTGAACAAAGAAAGCCAGTAAGCAGTATGATAGAATCACTCTCACACAATAAAAACATTAAGTACTTCTGTTTCCTTGTCTCTAAATTAGGATCGATTTGTCTCACAAGATGGCAAACACTGATGGGGAAATTGTTAATAAAGAATCTCCGTGTTTGAAGTACAAATCCCCAGTAACAGAAATATAGATTCAGAGCAAGGTATCTTGAACACTTGAGCTTATTCTTTGAAAAAGAGATTGACAATAAAAAAAAGCTTTGATATTGAAAATGCGCTCAGTTATAATCAGTTGCTGAAGTTATTCTGACAATCAGGTACAATGCAGAAGAGCAGACATTCTCAGGAAAGGTTAAGGTTTCCTTGGCAACTATCAAATGCATTGTTAGTATCCCCTAGGAAGTTTTTGGTAAATAATGACTGAAGTGCTAGAAAACTATTTTTAAACTATCTTTTGGGTTAATTCTATTCTCCTTTCAAAGTTCCTTTTTCTTAAAATTTATTTTAATTGCTTAATTAATGGTTATTTGGTGAAGGTTACTGAACATTCTGTTGAAGGAAAGGTTTTGACTCTGTCAAACAGAATTAAAGATGACAATGAACAAGGAGCTGTTTTGAAAAGATTTGAGCAAACTCTAATGTAAAGGAGGAGTCAACCCTTGAAGTTGTCACCCAAAGTTACAGTCACAAGTGTCTATCTAAAATTATCATTAATATCTATTACAGAACTTTTGTATTTGCAAACTTCTTAGTAATTCATTTGTATTGGTTATTCAATATATCAATCCAGCTGAGAACAGTCAATGTCTATCCCTATTCTAAGGATGAAAAACTTAAGATCAATTAAATTAAAAATAGCCAGATTTTTTTTGACCATTCTTTGGAAGATAATCATTAATATGTATTGATCAGAATCAGAAGAACTGAAATAGTTTTATCATTTAGAATTGGTATATTACATTACTTGCAATTCTATCAAGTAATACTTGATAGGATTCTTGGTACCCCAAGAATGGTGGACAAGCTAAAATCAATCAAGCCTCGACACAAACCAAATACATGTTAGAATATTTAGAGAGCCTCTGATATTAAAATAACTAGTGACAACTTCATTTATTGTTACCGTCAGTTGGAGTCTTTGATGTTTGTGGAGTATTCTCTCAACTCCACCAGAAATGAGCAGTTATTTTCAATTAAAATCTTCAATAAATATACTTCACCCAGTTGCTTTTCTTACTGGTTAGTGACATTCAAAGTATGGTTCTTTTTACTAAGCAGAATAACTGTTAAAATGAGTTGTAATAATAATTAACTGTTACTGAGATATTGCAAAGAACACTCTATTGATTTTTAAAACTCTCTAGTACAAAGGTAATTATCTTAGAAAAGTAATTGAGATAGCAACTTCAATAATGCAATTTCAGATTTATATCTATGTCTTAGTGACAGGCACCATAATATAGTAGAAAGGAAAATAGGAAAAAAACTATAAATGAATTGTGTGGTTATTTAAGAATAGCCCTGAGACAGATATTGTTTTTACTTACAAGTGGTTTTATCTCTGTCCCCTCCCCCCTCCTTTTTTTGTCTTACAAATCAGCATGAGAATCCCTATCTACTTCCTGTGTTGGAGCTTTCTTCTTATTTTCTAAAAGTAAATATTCTTCAATTAATTTCTATGTCTTGAAATCAGCCCTTATAGCATTGCAAATGATTTTTAAAAACTGCAAGATTGGATGTTTTAATTACTTCAAAATATAACTCCCCTAGAAAGTACATGTTCATTTCAGCACCTGGTATATTCAGGATGCAAACAGAAACTAAACAATCAGAGAAAGTAACAAGAAAAATAACTGTGCTAAGCATTTTTTTTCTCTTCCTCATTTTCTAAAAACAGGAATGAAAAGTTCCAAAGTGAGTTGAAAAGGGGCTAAAAACAATATCCTATTAAGAGTATCACTCAACATATTTTGACTGCTCTTAAGGAAAATGAATCCTATGTACAACTTAACACTACAAACACAAACAACAAAAATACTTCATCAAAACCATTACCAAAAGTCATTTTTAAATGTCTGCTGTTGCCACTTTTTCACAACAATGGAAAGACATGATAGCTGCCTCTAATGGTGCTATTTTCTCATCACATAAAGCCCTGGTACAATGCCTAGTACATAGTAGTTACTGAATAAACAAAATAGTTTTTCCTCCACCTACTAGTACATCCAAGAAAACTTCCACTGGTTGACCACACATCTCCCTTTGCCATGTTCTGATCAAGAGAATAGAGGTGGTCATGAATACGGTAGAGAAAAGGGGAAGCATGGTGAGTTAGCTAATCATGGTAGTACACAGAGATGAGAATATGGGTAAGAAGACTTTTAGATGTAGGGAAGGCTAGTTGGCCAAGTGAAAATGTTTGGGAAATAGAAAAGAAAAAAGTAGGAGAAGAAGGAGAAATCATGACATCATCTCAAGTATGTATACTTTTCAGGGATGTCAAAAAGTAGGGTTTATTCCCTCTGATTCACATTTTCTTATCTCCCAATGTACTAACCTAGGACACCATGATACTCTGATATTCAAAAGCATCTGCTTCATGTTACTCATCTTCTGAATGAAGCATTCAGAAGAAGTTTCCTGTGAGAAAACCCCCACGTTTTGTATCATGTGACATTGCAAACTTGGGCACACTTGAAATAGAGGGCAGTCATCAGCTAGATCACTTAACCAATACTTGCTTAATAAACAATATCCTGTACTTGCAGCAAAATTTACATTAATTCTTCTTGCAAACTGCATAATCTTCATGATCATGCTGTTGTTCACTTGCTAAGTCAGGTCCTATACTTTGAGACCCCATGGACCACAGTGCACTAGGCTTCCCTGTCCTTCACTATCTCCTAGAGTTTGCTCAAACTCATGTCCATTGAGTCAGTGATGCCATCCAGCAATCTTATCCTCTGTCACTGCCTTCTCCTCCTGCCCTCACTCTTTCCCAGCATCAAGGTCTTTTCCAATGAGTTGCCTCTTCGTATCAGGTGGCCAAAGTATTGGAACTTCAGCTTCAGCATTAGACCTTTCAATGAATGTTCAAGGTTGATTTCCTTGAGGATTGACTGGTTTGATATCCTTGCAGTCCAAGGGACTCTCAAGAGGCTTCTCCAGCACCATAGTTCAAAAGAATCAATTCTTCAGTGCTCAGCCTTCTTTGAGCTGGCAAGAATACGCAGAAGAACCATACAAAAAAAGATCTTAATGGCCCAGATAACCACGATGGTGTGATCACTCACCTAGAGTCAGAAATCCTGGAGTGCAAAGTCAAGTGGGCCTTAGGAAGAATAACTACAAACATAGTTAGTGGAGGTGATGGAATTCCAGCTGAGCTATTTCAAATCCTACAAGATGATGCTTGAAAGTGTTCCATTCAATATGCCAGCAAAATTGGAAAACTCAGCAGTGACCACAGGACTGGAAAAGGTCTATTTTCATTCCAATCCCAAAGAAAGGCAATGCCAAAGAATGTTCAAACTACTGCACAATTTCACTCATCTCACATGCTAGCAAAGTTATGCTCAAAATTCTCCAAGATAGGCTTCAACAATATGTGAACCGTGAACTTCTAGATGTTCAAGTTGGATTTAGAAAAAGCAGAGGAATGAGAGATCAAATTTCCAACATTCACTGGATCATAGAAAAAGCAAGAGAATTCCAGAAAAACATGTATTTCTGCTTTATTGACCATGCCAAAGCCTTTGACTGTTTGGATCACAATAAACTGTGGAAAAATCTGAAAGAGATGAGAATACCAGACCATCTGACCTGTCTCTTGAGAAACTTGTATGAAGGTCAGGAAGCAACAGTTAGAACTGGACGTGGAACAACAGACTGGTTCTAAATAGGAAAAGGAGTACATCAAGCTGTATATTGTAACCTGCCAGGCTGGATGAAGCACAAGCTGGAATCAATATTGCCAGGAGAAATATCAGTAACCTCAGATATGAAGATGACACCACCCTTATGGCAGAAAGCAAAGAGGACCTAAAGAGCCTCTTGATGAAAGTGAAAGAGGAGAGTGTTAAAAAGTTGGCTTAAAACTCAAACATTCAAAAGACGAAGATCATGGCATCTTGGTCCCATCATTTCATGGCAAATAGATGGGGAAACAATGGAAACAGTGACAGACTTTATTTGGGGGGGCTCCAAAATCACTGCAGGTGGTGACTGCATCAACGAAATTAAAAGACTCTGGTTGCTTGGAAGAAACGTTATGACCAACCTAAACAGCATATTAAAAAGCAGAGACATTACTTTATCAACAAAGGTCCATCTAGTCAAAGCTATGGTTTTTACAGTAGTCATATATGGATGTGAGAGTTGGACTATAAAGAAAGCTGAGCACCGAAGAATTGATGCTTTTGAACTGTGGTGTTGGAGAAGACTCTTGAGAATCCCTTGGACTGCAAGGAGATTCAAAACCAATCCAATCCTAAAGGAGATCAGTCTTAAAAAATATTCATTGGAAGGACTGATGCTGAAAGCTGAAAAAAACTCCAATAGTTTGGCCACCTGATGTGAAGAACCGACTCATTGGAAAAAGATCCTGATGCTGGGGAAAGATTTGAAGGCAGGAGGGAGAAGGGGACGACAGAGGATGAGATGGTTGGATGGCATCACTGACATGATGGACATGATTTAAGCAAGCTTCAGGAGTTGGTGATGGACAGGGAAGCCTGGCGTGCTACAGTACATGGGGTTGCAAAGAGTCGGACATGACTGAGCGACTGAACTGACTGACAGCCTTCTTTATGGTCCAACCCTCACATTTGTACATGACTACTGGAAAAATCAGTTTACGGACTATATGGACCTTGGTTGGCAAAGTGATGTCTCTGTTTTTAAAATATGCTGTCTAGATTTGTCATAGCTTTCCTTCCAAGGAGCAAGCATGTTTTATTTTCGTGGCTGCAGTCCACCATCCACAGTGATTTTTGGACCCCAAGAAAACAAAAATTTTTCACTGATTCCACCTTTTCTTGTTCTATTTTGCCATGAAGTGGTGAGATGGGATGTCATGATTTTAGTGTTTTGAATGTTGAGTTTTAAGCCAGCATTTTCATTCTCCTCTTTCACTCTCATCAAGGGGCTTTTTAGTTCCTCTTTAATTTCTGCCATTTGAATGGTATCATCTGCATATCTGAATTTGGCAATTTTTCTCCCAGCAATTTTGATTCCAGCTTGTGCTTCATCCAGCCCAGCATTTTGAATGATGCACTCTGCATAGAAGTTAAATAAGCAGGGTGACTATATACAGCCTGGACATACTCCTTTTCCAATTTTCAACCAGTCCATTGTTCCATGTCCTGTTCTAACTGTTGCTTCTCGACCAGAACAAAGACATCTCAGGAGAAAGGTAAGATGGCCTGGTATTCCCATCTCTTAAAGAATTTTTCACAGTTTGTTGTGATCCACACAGTCAAAGGTTTTAGCACAGTCAATGAAGCAGATGTTTTTCTAGAATTCTTTTCCTTTCTCCCTGATCCATCAAATGTTGGCAATTTGATCTCTGGTTCCTCTGCCTTTTCTAAATCCAGCTTGTGCATCTGAAAGCTCTTAGTTCATATACTTTGAGGCCTAACTTAAAGAATTTTGAGCATAATCTTGCTAGCATGTGAAATGAGCACAATTGTCTGGCAGTTTGAACATTCTTTGGCATTGCCCTTCTTTGGGATTAGAACGAAAACTGACTTTTTCCAGTCCTGTGGCCACTGCTGAGTTTTCCAAATTGGCTGACATATTGAGTATAGCACTTTAACAGCATCTTCTTTTAGGATTTGAAATAGCTCAGCTGGAATTCCATCACCTCCACTAGCTTTGCTCTCATAGTAATACTTCCTAAGGTCCACTTCACTTCACACTCCAGGATGTCTGGCTCTTGGTGAGTGATCACACCAACATGGTTATCTGGGTCATTAAGAACTTTGTTGTATAGTTCTTTTGTGAATTCTTGTCACCTCTTCTTAATCTTTTCTGCTTCTGTTATGTCTTTACTGTTTCTGTCCTTTACCGTGCCCATCCTTGCATGAAATCTTACCTTGATATCTCCAATATTCTGGAAGAGATATCTAGTCTTTCCTATTCTATTGTTTTCCTCTATTTCTTTGCACTGTTCACTTAAGAAGGCTTTCTTATCTCTCCTTGCTATTCTCTGCAACTCTGAATTCAGTTAGGTATATCTTTCCCTTTCTCCTTTGCCTTTTGCTTTTCTTCTTTTCTCAGTTCTGTGTAAAGCCTCCTCGGACAACCATTTTGCCTTCTTGCATTTCTTTTTCTTTGGAATGGTTTTGGTCACTGCCTCCTATACAATATTATGAACCGCCATCCATAGTTCTTCAGGCACGCTATCAACTCTAATTCCTTGAATCTGTTCATCATCGTGACTGTATAATCATAAGGGATTTGATTTAGGTCATACCTGAATGGCCTAGTGGTTTTCCCTACTTTCTTCAATCTAAGTCTGAATTTTGCAATAAGGGTGATCCGAGCCACAGTCAGTTCCAGGTCTTGTTTTTGCTGACTGTATAGATCTTCTCCATCTTTGGCTGCAAAGAACATAATCTGATTTCAGTATTGACCATCTGGTGATGCCCATGTGTAGAGTCATCTCCTGTGTTGTTGGATGAGGTTGTTTGCTTGATCATTGTGTTCTCTTGACAAAACTCTGTTAGTCTTTGCCCTGCTTCATTTTGTGCTCCAAGGCCAAACTTACCTGTTACTCTATGTATCTCTTGACTTATAAAATATATCACAAGACTCCTTTAACTCTCTCCTATAGATAATACGTTTGGTCACTATACTAAGTTGCTTAAGTTGTTTTTCCAGGAACATGGAGCTTGTCTTGCCCAGTTCAAACCACCTGAGACCACCAACCATTCAACTGGCCCTCTATAAGTATCTGATAGGTAACCTTTCGACATCAGAGGGCCGAAAACCCCACCCTCAGATCATGCTATAGCAGCCATTATCTGAACACGTGCTCCATGAAGAAGCATGTAATTCAGATATGCCTGTGTAGAACACTAGTTTTGTACTGAATAATGGCACCATCTCAAATATGAAGTCAGGTTCATACTAGAGATGAGGGGATTTGAAATTCCAAAGACCATGCAAAGGATCAAGAGATGCAGACAATATAATGAGAACAGAGGCTTAAAGGAAAATGGCAACAACACAGTAAGCAGAGTCCAAAAGGCAGTGGAAAGCAATGAAGCTGAGGGCTGAGGGGATTTGGCAGCAATAAATATAAGCAGAATCATGGTAGGAAGAAGCAGAAGAGAGAGCCTGAATCCTAAGAATTATTGAGTACTAGATATGCTTCTGGTACACTAGGGTTGTACACTATTCTAAATATGATCTTTCAGTCAAATGAAAGATAAAATGTGCAGATGGGTTATCTGAGTACTGAAATGGTCTCAGTGCTTGCTCACTTTCTCATTTGCCTTTACCATAGACACACTGACAGAGTAAAATTGAGATTGCTGCCATTCCTCGTGAAAGGGACCAGAATTTGTCACCCCAAAATATACTTTGGGATGAGGGTTATTTTCAGCTAAACCCCAACAGATTCAGGAGAAGCTCTTTATTACCCCCTCAACTGCTAAAATTTACATGGAGACGGGGCCTGCACCAGGGACCAAGAGAGCCTGCACTAGAGGTACATTTTTACCTAAGAAACTTATCTATACAACAAAATAACCTTTTTTTCCCCAAACATCTTCTTTGACTTCCTGAATGGCTTTTCTCCCCCTCTGTATCCCCAAACCCCAACCCCTGTCCTCAGTTCTGGATGTTATGTAAGTTTCAATTCCCTGGCTGCCTTTTGAGTCTTCACATTTTTACTGGGCTCCTGTATGCACAAAACTGTGTTTGTTTTCTCCTGTTAATCTTCCTTATATCAACTTGATTACTAGAGCAAAGAACCTAGAAAGGAAGAAGAAAATTTTTTTCTGCCCCTACACTTGCAACCTTAAGTTACAAAAAACATCCTTAGGCGTAGGAAAGTAACCATCCAGTCATTGTTTATGGCCTACTATTCATTGTGCAGTGCTGAAAACAAGCTGAATGCCATGGGGTCAACAAAGCTACAAATCCTTTCCATGTCCCCTGGTTCTTATCTGTAGGAAAAAGTTTTAAGCCCTCTAAACCTTCCTGAATACCAAAGGGCAGATTCAAACAGCTGCTAATCAAGGGAGGGAGGGGATGCAGAAACAAAGGAAGAACAGTCAAGAAACAATAGTATAGCAATTAAAGCAAGATCGTGGTTCCTTCTCAAGGGATATATTTTTAACAATACCTTTGAGCTGTTCTTGAGGAATTAAGGCCCCCATCCAGGTGAAGGATGGTAGTTTCAGGCTGAGCACAAGACTCCTAGAGCACTACCCTGTTACCTCACCAGCAACCAATCAGAAGAAAATCATACACCCTGTAGGCTCTACTTCAAATGTTCTTCCCCCTAAAATCTTCTTCTCTCAAACCACCAGAGAGTTTGGAATTTCTGAGCACCAGCCACCCACTCTCCTTGCTTGGCCCTACAGTGAACCTTTCTCTGTTCCAAACTCTGACATTTTGGTTTGTATGACCTCACTGTGCATTGTGCACATGAACTTGCATTTAGTAACAGTGCCATCCATCAGAGAAGGAGAGACACCCCAATGCCAGTCAGGAGATGTGGGAGCTATATCAGGTTGCCTTTGTTTGCAAGTAACAGAAAAGCCCGCATCAGACAGACTTTAAAAATAAGATGTTTTAAATCTTACATACTAAAAAGTTCATAGGTAGGGCAGACATAAGTATGGTATGTCAAAGCTCTGTCTTTACTTCTCTGTGGTTCCCTGTTCTTGGCCATTCTTTGTCTGTAGACTTCACCCTCAGGTGTGTAGCAAGATGCTGACAATAGTTCTAAGAGGCATAATAAAGAAACATTTTCCAGAAGGCTTTCCAGAATTATTTCATATACTTGTGCTTCTACCAATAAGTCTTTGGCAAGGAAAATAGGCCTATCAAGACAACCTTAGATCAATTTGGACTCACTGAGGCAGGAGATAGCTGGGCCCCAGGCTGAGCAGATGGAGTCTGTCCCCTGTGGACAGAAACTCCATAAGAGCAGGATAATTCGATAGGCTGAGCCCAGCCAAGATATAAGACAGAAACCACATATTTCTCATTCTCAAAGTCAACGAGACTTTCCAGTCTATAAAGCTCCTTGGAGGTCAAAAGGGGAGTGATGTCAATCTATCCACAGGCCACTTCACTGGAATCCATCTTGGCTAACAGATAGGCACACACATGGGAAGATCGTGAGATAAACCAAATATGGATTCAGAACTGGGCTTCCCAGGTGGTGCAGTGGTAAAGAATACGCCTGCCAATGAAGGAGACAAAGAAACACAGGCTCAATCCCTGTGTTGGGAAGATCCCCTGGAGGAGGGCATGGCAACCCATTTCAGTATTCTTGCCTGGAGAATCACATGGACAGAGAACCCTGGTAGGCTACAGTCCATGGGGTTGCAAAGAGTTCGACACAAGTGAGTGACTGAGCATATACATATAAACTCAGAACCAGGCAAAGCAAGATGACTGGCTAAAGGAAACCCAGAAGAAATGCCCTGTGTAACTGATTCAAGCTACCACAAGGGTGCGATTCTCTGTCTGAGCTCACCCATGTGTCTATTTACAAGTACTCTTCCCTCTTAATAAACACTTTATTTGTTTCACTACTTTCCATCTTTGTGGGAATTCTTTTCTGCAAAGCCAAAGGCCCAGGGTCTTGCCACTGGCCACTGATCTGCTGGTTAGGATTCAGCACTCTCAGTATCGAGGCCCAACCTCAGTCTCTGGCCAGGAACCATAACTCTGCTTCAAGCCTCCATAGAACAAAGCCACCAGAGATCACCACCTCCTGTGGCCTAAAATAGGGTTGGCTTTATCAAAGAGGATTGATACCTGGACAAATTCTGGGCTTCATTAGAAAAAGAAAGGCAAGTTTGGAACATATGTTGGGTGAACTATCAACAATATTTGTTTCAAGAATCATATCACACCATACTTGAAATGCAAGGAAAAGGAGCTTAATGGATATCTTTTTCTGAGATTCTCAAGCATATAACTTTACCTCCTATTTTATTTCAAACAGTAACAACAAAGTCTGTAATTAGAACACTTCTTCCTTGTCACTATGGTGGCAGTCCTCAAATTACGGTATATTGATTTCCAATGATCCATCAACTCTTCCCATAGTATTAACTTACGACATTTAAAACTAACAGGGCACTAACCAATCTATTAATCAAATATTGATTAAGTGCCTACTATATGCCAGCCACCATGTTAACTGCTAGAGATAGAGAAGTAAACAATGTACAGTTCCTTTTCTTATTTTTAATCTCAAAACATAATACAGGAACACCTGGGCTTACAATGAATTTTATTGCTAGAGAAAGTGCATAAGTGAAAATTAAGTTAAATCTTATTTTCCAAACTAAAGAGTGAAGACTTCCTAACCAGGGATCTCTTCCCATATTTTTTATTAAATAATCACAAATTCCATACTCTGTTAACTACAATTATGGTCCTTGATAGGAGACCAGAATATGCCACCCCAAATATGCCTTTCTGGTATAAGAATTATTTTGTGAAACAGCAGAAACAGGAGAAGTTTCGAAAACAGCATAAATTATTCTTTTGTAAGGAAAATTAGCATTTACCAGAAAATTTCCCTTTGTAAGGGTGTCTCCCACAGTGTACTAGGAACAGAAGTATTACCACAAATCTCCAGAAATTCTGATCAATGAAGAAGTGAAGTGAAGTGAAAGTTGTTCAGTCATGTCTGACTCTTCGCGACCCTATGGACTATACAGTCCGTGGAATTCTCCAGGCCAGAGTACTGGAGTGGGCAGCCTTTTCCCTCTCCAGGGGATCTTCCCCACCCAGGGATCAAACCCAGGACTCCCGCATTGCAGGTGGATTCTTTACCAGCTGAGCTACAAGGGAAGCCTTCAATAAGGCACACACTTAAATCTGCATAATAAACCTTATTCTTATTTACATTATTACTTGCTCACCTTCCCATAACTTGTTTCCCTCATACCCTTCTTTTTTTGTTTTGGCCAAACATAGTATTTAAGTTCAAATTCTAAGCCACTTCTTTGAGTTACTCAGTTTGTTTTAGGTTTCTCCCATGTACATGGGCTTCCCTGGTGGCTAAATGGTAAAGAATACGCTTGCAATGCAGGAGACCTGGGTTCGATCCTAGGGTCGGGAAGATCCCCTGGAGAAGGGAACGGCTACGCACTCCAGTATTCTGGCCTTGAGAATTTCATGGACTGTACAGCCCATGGGGTCACAAAGAGTAGGACGCGACTGAGCAACTTTCACTTTCACTTTCCCATGTACATATGAGATATATCTATTAATAAATTTCTACTTTTTTTTCTCTTGTTAATCTCTGTTTTGTTACAGACACCCCAGCTGAAAAGTAGAAGGGTTAAGGGAAGAGGAGATTCCCTGGAGAAAGTAATGGCTACCCACTCCAGTATTCTTGCCATGAGAACCCCATGAACAGTGTGAAAAGGCAAAAACATAGGACACTGAAAGATGAACTCCACAGGTCGGTTGTGCCCTATATGCTACTGGTGGCTGCACAACACAGGAGCAGTCAAGAGGAGATACCCCACGTCCAAGGTAAGGAGAGGCAGCTGTGAGGAGATACCCCATATTCAAGGTAAGGAGCGTTGGCTGCACTTTGCTGGAGCAGCCATGAAGAGATATCCCATGTCCAATTTAAGAGAAACCCAAGTAGGACCGTAGATGCTAAGAGAGGGCATCAGAGGGCAGACAGATGGAAATCACAATCACAGGAAACTAGCCAATCAGATCACATGGACCACAGCCTTGTCTAACTCAGTGAACTTAAGCCATGCCATGTGGGGCCACCCAAGACAGATGGGTCATGGTGGAGAGGTCTGACAAAATGTGGTCCACTGCAGAAGGGAATGGCAAACCTTCACTTCAGTATTCTTGCCATTAAAAACCAGAGACATTACTTTGCCAACAAAGGCCCATCTTGTCAAGGGTACTGGTTTTTCCAGTAGTCATGTATGGATGTGAGAGTTGGACTATAAAGAAAGCTGAGCGCTGAAGAATTGATGCTTTTGAACTGTGGTGTTAGAGAGGACTCTTGAGAGTCCCTTGGACTGCAAGGAGATCTAACAAGTCCATCCTAAAGGAAATCAGTCCTGAATATTCATTGGAAGGACTGATGCTGAAGCTGAAACTCCAATACTTTGGCCACCTGATGCGAAGAGCTGACTCATTTGAAAAGACCCTGATGCTGGGAAAGATTGAAGGCATGAAGATAAGGGGACGACAGCAGATGAGATGGTTGGATGGCATCACCGATTCAATGGACATGAGTTTGAGTAAACTCCGTGAGTTGGCGATTGACAGGGAAGCCTGGTGTGCTGCAGTCCACGGGGTCGCAGAGAGTCAGACACGACTGAGTGTCTGAACTGAGCTGAACTGAATTCTTTCTGCCATGAGACATCAAGAACCAGAGTTTCATTAGGTCCTGAAACCAGGTCTGTGATTTCAGTTGGAAGACCATGGGTTTCGGCTGGGTTTGAGTCCCAGCCACGTGGGTTAGAGTCCCAAACTGGGTTTTGGCCAGGATCGAGTTCTGGCACATGAGTTGAAGTATCAATCTAAGGTAAATGATTTCACTAATGCCTTCTTGCTTCCTTTTTGTCCTCACTTTCATTCACTGAATTTTTTCATTGTTAAATGTGCCAGGTACTATTCAAGGCACCAGGACTATGACAATGAACATGACAAACAAAAATCCTCAAGGAACTTGCATTCTAGCTGGGGATATAGGTAATACACACAAAAACAACAACAACAAAAATAATAGTTTATATTCTACAGAGTGATACATGCTAAGAAGACAAAAATGAAACTGCAGACACAGGAGAAGCTCTGAAAACTGACTAGAAGTCACCTTTTTTTAAGAGACAATTCCATGCATAAGGGAGATCTCCATTTGTAAGACTATCTCCCTCACCATACCAGGAAGGAAGAGGGTATGAACTTATTTCTAAAAATTCTTATTAATGCAGAAGGCACCAACTTAAATCTGCATTACAATCTTATCCTCATTTACTGTGCTTTTCCTGGTCACTTTCCATAACTGAATCCCCACCGCCAACAGCTTTTGTCCTTAACCAAAGATGGTATTTAAGGTGAGGGCTTCTGCCATTTGGAGAGTTACACTCACTTTTCCTGGCTCTCTGTTGATGTCCTTTAATGGACTGGAACCTGGCGGTCTGGAGTCAACGATAAGAAAGTAAAAAAGAGAAAAAGGATGATATTCCCTGGTTTACACAGAGAGCCAATAAAGCCTTTGACACAAGGCTTGCACTGCTTCACGAAGGCACAGGGCACCTTCTCGAGGAGGTCTTCAAAGCCCGGGCAAGAAAGTGAGCTCAGCGGGCTTCCATGCTCCAAAGAATTAGCCTGAGGGAAAGAGAGAGAGAGAGAAAGAAAGACATGGGGACTCGAGCTCTGATGGAACAAGGGTACTTTATTCAACATACTGTGGGTATATATACTGTCTTACAAGGTAGCTTTTTCAGCAAAGATAAAGATCAAAAGACCAGACTTACAAATTACCAAGGAAACATAAAGCTAGAAGACAATCCATATCAAAGAGAGAGGGTTGTAAATAATCACTTTTACCATATGATCCATATCAAAAAGGAAGAGGGTCATAAATAGTTACTTTTCTCCGTATGGAAAAGCTAATGAAGGAAATGCATGCATTCCTCAGTCCTGGGAGCAGCTTGCTACTCCTCTCATTCCTGAATATTCAGGAATTAATAAGGAACAGAGGATTCATGACAGATCAAAGACAGCACATAGGAAGCCTCCTGTTAAATGCTCCCTGACAGCTCTCTCCCATGTTATTAAACTTTTATTTGTTTTTCTCCTCAATCTATCTTACATCAATTTAGCTATTAAACCAGCTAAAGAACCTGGAAGAAAAGAAGGGAAAGTTCTTGGAGTAGTTGGCAGGACACTGCAGTGATTGGACACTACCCTCTCCAAAGCTGCTGCAGCTGAGATATCCTGGCAGAAGGTAAGATTTCTTACCATTCAGTCCCCTAGATCTCTGCCTGCAGGATCTAGTGGAAGGAAGAGTGTTAGAATCCTTTTCATTTCCTAAATTTACATTATCAGGAGAAAATAATTGTGGGATTTGTTTCTTGGTAAAAATTTATGTGTACACTTGTTTGCTACTATCCTTGTACTCCCAGAGATGGTCATTGTTTTTTTAGGTCTCTGTTGTCCTTTTCTGTCTCCTGAGAGCTTGCCCTTACGATCAGTGAGAATAGTCTCTCTAGTCTCCACCAATTGAAGGATGCATATACCAGCGTGCATCTGACAGGCATCAAAAAAGGCTGCAGATCCAAGAAGCAGTATTGTTTTTGTCCAAATGTGCAGGCTCTCAGAGGAGTCTGTCACAAGGAGCCCCAGTCCATAGGGGGCCTTTGTCATTTCAACTTTCATTGTCTCACTGTTGCTGGAAAAATCCTATTAGAGTAGCATCTGCCTCTTGTCACAGATTAGCATGTCTGTGACTGAAGGCATCACATATTCTCATGGGAAGCCAGAGATACATTTGCACCACATTATTCTTAATGCCTGTGACAATGAAATCTTTCCTTTCTTAAGCTACCTCTGTGAGTGAACTTTCTGAACCTTGTGAGGGACGTTATTTTTTGAACTCTCTTATAAAACATCTCTTACATCTTTGGTTAAGTCATAAAAAGGTTTACAGGTTTGAGTTGCTATTGAGATTAATATGTCTTATCTCTAATATCCAGACATTTTGAATTGGAATATTTAAAAACTAATTTTTAGAGACCTCTCATCCTAAACTATTGTCTTATTTGTACCTGTGGAAAGACCAAATTAAAAAGTGGATACACAGAGTTCCTGATGGCCTAGTCGTCATGATTCCAGGCTTTCACTGTGTAAGGTGAGTGCAGGCAAAAAGAGAGCGAGCCGGACTGTCAGGCAATAAAGGGAAATTTACTATAGGGAAAAGAGACGGTGACTGGCCCTTAAGGAGAACCAGCGTCCTCCCTTTCTGATGGAGTCCTTCTTATAGCCCGATAATGAAAAATTCTCTGAAGGGATGGTCACATAACCAGAGGACTGGAATCTGGTGGTCTCGCAGATTTGAGAAGATAGGTGCCAGTGAGAAAACAGCATGCCATTTGGGCAATTTGGTCAGTCTCACGGATCACTGTGATTTTATTCTTTGTTTGCAAGGTCGACATAATGAGCCATCATATCAATGAGACACCATGTGGGCCCTATCACACTGCTGTGGCCCTGGGTTCAATTCCTGATGAGGGAACTGAAATCATGAAAGCTGTGCAGCACGGCCAAAAAAATTGATAATAATAAAATATAAAAATTTTAAAAAGTATATACAGAGAAGTATAATAGCTAGTCCTAGGAACTCCTAGTGGAGATAAAGGAATTCCAACTGAGCTACTTCAAATCCTAAAATATGATGCTGTGAAAGTGCCACACTCTATATGCCCACAAATTTGGTAAACTTAGCAGTGGCCACAAAACTGGAAAAGCTCAGTTTTCATTCCAGTCCCAAAGAAGGGCAATGACAAAAATGTTCAGACTACCACACAATTGCACTCATCTCACATGCTAGCAAGGTAATGCTCAAAATTCTTTAAGGAAGGGTTCAACAGTATGTGAACTGAGAACTTCCAGATGTATAAGCTAGATTTAGAAAAGGCAGAGGAACCAGAGATCAAATTACCAACATCCATTGGATCATAGAAAAAGCAAGAGAGTTCCAGAAAAACATCTACTTCTGCTTCATTGTCTTTGACTATGTCAGTCAGTTCAGTTAAGTCGCTCAGTTGTGTCCGACTCTTTGCGACTCCATGGACTGCAGCACACCAGGCCTCCCTGTATATCACCGACACCCGGAGTTTACTCAAGCTCACGTCCATCAGCGCTCAGCTTTCTTTATACTCCAACTCTCACATCCATACATGACTACTGGAAAAACCAGTACCCTTGACAAGATGGGCCTTTGTTGGCAAAGTAATGTCTCTGGTTTTTAATATGCTGTCTAAGTTGGTCATAACTTTTCTTCCAAGGAGCAAGCGTCTTTAAATTTCATGGCTGCACTCACCATATGCAGTGATTTTGGAGCGCCCCCCCCCCCCACCAAAAAAATGTCAGCCACTGCTTCCACTGTTTCCTATCTATTTGCCATGAAGTGATGGGACCAGATGCCATGATCTTACTTTTCTGAATGTTGAGTTTTAAGTCAACATTTTAACTTTCCTCTTTCATTTTCATCAAGAGGCTCTTTAGCTCTTCTTCACTTTCTACCTTAAAGGAGGTGTCATCTGCATATCTGATATTATTGATTTTTCTCCCGGCAATCTCGATTCTAGCTTGTGCTTCATCCAGAGCAGTGTTTCTCATGATGTACTCTGCATATAAGTTAAATAAGCAGGGTGACAATATACAGCCTTGACGTACTCCTTTCCCTATTTGGAACCAGTCTGTTGTTCCAAGTTCAGTTCTAACTGTTGCTTCCTGACCTGCATACAGATTTCTCAAGAGGCAGGTCAGGTGGTCTGGTATTCCCATCTCTTTAAGAATTTTCCACAGTTTATTGTGATCCACACAGTCCAAGGCTTTGGCATATTCAATAAAGCATAAGTAGATGTTTTTCTGGAACTGTGTTCTGCTCTGTAGATCAAAGCAAACCGTGGAAAATTCTTTAAAAGATGGGAATATCAGACGACCTTACCTGCCTCCTGAGAATCCTGTATGCAGGTCAAGAAGCAACAGTTAGAATGGGGCATGGAACATGGCACTGGTTCCAAATTGGGAAAGGAATATATCAAGGCTGTATATTGTCACCCTGCTTATTTAACTTCTATGCAGAGTACATCATTCAAAATGCTGGGCTGGATGAAACCTAAGCTGGAATTAAGCTTGCTGGGAAAGAAATATCAATAACTTCATATATGCAGATGACACCACCCTTATGGCAGAAAGTGAATAGGATCTAAAGAGTCTCTCAGTGAAGGTTAAAGAAGAGAATGAAAAAGCTGGCTTAAAAGTCAACATTCAAAAAACTAAGATCATGGCATCCAGTCCCATCACTTCATGGCAAATAGAATGGGGAAAAATGGAAACAGTGACAGGCTTTATTTTCTTCAGCTCCAAAATCACTGCAGATGCTGAGTGCAGCCATGAAATTAAAAGATGCTTGCTCCTTGGAAGAAAAGCTATAACAAACCTAGACAGCATACAGTGCATTAAAAAGCAGAGACATCACTTTGCCAACAAAAGTCCACATGGTCAAAACCATGGTTTTTCCAGTAGTCAAGTACAGATGTGAGAGTTGGCTGAGCCCTGAGAAACTGATGCTTTCAAACAGTGGTGCAGGAGAAGGCTCTTGAGAGCTCCTTCTATAGCAAGGAGATTAAAACAGTCAATCCTAAAGGAAATCAACTCTGAATATTCACTGGAATGACTGATACTGAAACTGAAGCTCCAATACTCTGGCCACCTGATTAGACAGCTGACTCATTGGAAAAGACTCCGAGGCTGGAAAAGATTGAGGGCAGAAGAAGAAGGGGGCAACAGAAGATGAGATGGTTGGCTGGCATCACTGACTCAATGGACATGAATTTGAGCAAATGCTGGGAGTTAGTGAAGGACAGAGAAGCCTGGTATGCTGCAGTCCATAGGGTCTCAAAGTGTCAGACATGACTGAGTGACTGAACAACAAGGAACTCCCTTGGGCTTCCCTGGTGGCTCAGCAGTAAAGAATCCACCTGCCAATGCAAAAGACACCAGTTTGATCCCTGGGTTAAGAAGATCCCGTGGAGAAGGAAATGGCAACCCACTCCAGTATTCTTGCCTGCCTAATCCCAAGTACAGAGGAGCCTAGCGAGCTACAGTCCATGGGGTCGTAAAGAGACACAACTTAGCAACTAAACAACAACAAAAGGGACTTCTTTAATAAAATGAAAAAACAAAAATTAAACTTCCCATCTAATGTAAATATTCTGTTTTTAAAATCCAAAGTGTTAAAGGCACCACCTCCCAATGCTCCTACTTATTTTTGATCTAAGAACTGCAGTTCCAGAAGGAATAGATATCTACAAAAATGACAGAATCTTACCAAGCTTGTTTTGTGTCCTCACAACTTGGCTCAGTAACTGCCAGGTTAGAGGTTCTAAAATATAGCCAAAGAAATGTGGGCTGCACCACATCTGCAGCTAGATATCGCTGGTCAGAAATAGCTAGTTAAACTCCATGTGTGGCTAGGAACCTACCAAACTGCTGCCAGCCCCCAAGGGAATTACAATATAGAATTACAATGGCCATTAAGAAGAAGTTCCATTGGAACATTCTTAAAGGGATGGGAATACCACACCACCTGACCTGCCTCCTGAGAAATCTGTATGCAGGTCAAGAAGCAACAGTTAGAACTGGACATGGAACAACAGACTGGTTCCAAATTGGGAAAGGTGTATGTCAAAGCTGTATCCTGTTACCCTGCTTATTTAATTTATATGCAGAGTACATCTGGAGAAGGCAATGGCAGCCCACTCCAGTCCTCTTGCCTGGAAAATCCCATGGACAGAGGAGCCTGGCAGGCTGTAGTCCATGGGGTCGCTACGAGTCAGACACAACTGAGCGACTTCATTTTCACTTTCCGTTTCATGAACTGGAGAAGGAAATGGCAACCCACTCCAGTGTTCTTGCCTGGAGAATCCCAGGGATGGGGGAGCCTGGTGGGCTGCCGTCTATGGAGTCACACAGAGTTGGACACAACTGAAGCGACTTAGCAGCAGCAGCAGCAGCAGCAGCAGCAGTAGAGTACATCATGAGAAATGCTGGGCTGGATGAACCACAAGCTGGAATCAAGATTGTTGGGAGAAATATCAATAACCTCAGATATGCAGATGACACCACCCTTATGGCAGAAAGTGAAGAAGAACTAAAGAGCTTCTTGATGAAAGTGAAAGAGGAGAGTGAAGAAGCTGGCTTAAAACTCAACATTCAAAAAACTAAGATCATGGCATCTGGTCCCATCACTTCATGGCAAATAGATGGGAAAACAATGGAAACAGTGACAAAGTTTATCTTCTTGGGCTCCACAATCACTGTGCACAGTGACTGCAGCCATGAAATTAAAAGACACTTGCTCCTTGGAAGAAAAGCTATAACGAACCTAGACAACATATTATAAAGCAGAGATATTACTTTGCCAACAGTTCCATCTAGTCAAAGTTATGCTTTTTCCAGTAGTCATGTATGGATATGAGAGTTGAACTGCAAAGAAAGCTGAGTGCCAAAGAATCAATGCTTTTCAACTATGGTGTTGGAGAAGACTCTTGAGCGTCCCTTGGACTGTAAGAAAATCAGTCAATCCTAAAGGAAATCAGTCCTGAATATTCATTGGAAGGACTGATGCTGAAGCTGAAACTCCAATACTTTGGCCACCTAATGCGAAGAGCTGACTCATTGGAAAAGATCCTGATGCTGGGAAAGATTGAAGGTAGGAGAATAAGGTGATGACAGAGGATGAGATGGTTGGATGGCATTACCTACTCGATAGACATGAGTTTGAGTAGGCTCCAGGAGCTGGTGATGGACAGGGAAGCTTTGTGTGCTGCAGTCCATGGGGTCGCAAACAGTAGGACACTACTGAGCAACTGAACTGAACTGATTTGGGAATTGAACAAATAAACAACTTTTCATAAAATATTAGGAACTATAGTGTCCCTGTGTCTGTGTGTTAATGTGTCTCCACATGTATGTTATAGATATGTAAAATGTTTCTACCTCCAAATGGCACTGCTAAAAGTAATCTATACTTATAAAGAGTTCTATTTCTTTGGACTGATGGCAAGTGCTTGGACTGGATATTCTAAAACTCTCAGAAGTATAGAAAGTAACCCTAATGTTTTTCAAGCTCACATGATCTACAATAATTTTGGTAAATAAAAGCTAGTTTGAGTTTGTTGGTTTAACCCAAATAGGAATGTCTTTGGTCTTCCCTGGTGGTTCAGCCAGTAAAGAATCTTTTACATGGGATTTATTAATCAAAATGCTCACAAAAATAGCCAAGAAAAAATGATCTTTGAGGTGATGGCTTGACTTTGTCTAATGTTTCATGAATTTTCGTGAGTAGCCTAAACATAACTTTGGGGAGCAAATGCTTTAGATAACTCACCTGCCAATGCAAGTAGATGTAAGAGACAGGTTCAATCCCTGGGTTGGGAAGATCTCCTGGAGGAGGGCATGGCAACCACTCCAGGATTCTTGCCTAGAGAATCCCATGGACAGAGGAGCCTGGCAGGCTGCAGTCCATAGGATCAAACAGAGTCAAGTTCAGTTCAGCTCAGTTGTGTCCGAGTCTTTGCGACCCCATGAACTGCAACACACCAGGCTTCCCTGTTCATCACCAACTCGTGGAGTCCACCCAAACCCATGTTTATTGAGTCAGTGATGCCATCCAACCATCTCATCCTCTGTCGTCTCCTTCTCCTCCCGCCTTCAATATTTCCCAGCATCAGGGTCTTTTCAAATGAGTCAGTTATTCGCATCAGGTGGCCAAAGTATTAGAGTTTCAGCTTCAGCATCAGTCTTTCCAATGATTCCAATTCAGGACTGATTTCCTTTAGGACAGACTGGTTGGATCTCCTTGCAGTCCAAGGGACTCTCAAGAGTGCTTGATGGTATTTTTAATTAAAAACAACATCCAAAATCTTTTTAGTAACTTGAAACTATGGAGCTTTGCTAAGTTAATTTAAATGATGGAAATACATTTATTATTAAACGTAGGTTTATCTACTTTTGACTTTCTATTACAGAAGAACTAAAGATATTCAGGTATATTATTAATGGAAAACATTTCCTGTGCCACATTGAAAGACTGTACTATGAGAAACAGTACATTTATGAATGTATGTATTTATAAATTTGCCAATCGAAAGAACACTGGTGTAACAGACAATCCATAATTTTTTACTATTTAGTTTTCACTTTAAATTAAAGTTTCTAAGGGTAAAGTATCTTGGTCATCTGATGCAGACAGCTCTTTGGAAAAGTCCCTGATGCTGGGAAAGATTGAGGGTATCAGAGGATAAGATGGCTGGATGGCATCACCGATGCAATGGACATGAAGCTGGGCAAACTTCAGGCGATGGTGACAGTCAGAGACGCCTGGCGTGTCGCAGTCCAAGAAGTCACAAAGAGTCAGACTCAACTGGGCAACTGAACAAAAACAACAAGGGTAAAGAATTCTCATAAGTTTAATTAAAACTGCTAGAATTAATAAGGGAACCATCTCTGTATGCAAAGAAGGTATTGACAGCATGTATGTTTTCAGTAAAAGAAGGTATGAAAAATGGGGATATATCTTTGTTGAAAGAAAAAAAACAGTTGAAGGTTTATGAAAAAGGAGTCTTTGGAAAGGATTTTTCTTGTTTTGATATGTCAGAATTGCCTAAGGGTAGAATGAATGAGTCAATATCAAAAGTAAGCCTGTACAAAATTAGAATTTAGATTTTTTACCTTTTAAAGCAATATCTGCCTAGAAAGCAGATATTTTTTTAATCAAAATAATTTCCTGTGTTGTTTCTATCATGTCTTCAGTTACTTAGGAAAACCGAGTTTTCTTAATATTAATTGAGTTAAATTTTGCTTCCAACTATGTATCCTTTCATATTGCTTTTAAAATCCTCATCACTTTGATTAACTGGATAATTGAGTATTGTTTCATAGTGATCTGTGATCCTATTTAGGCAAGTGTCCAAAACTCTTTGATATTTTCTACAAACTTTGCCAAATCCATTTCTAAATGAAGTCTTTATTGACCTCAAACAAACTTCAATTTTCCCAGAGGGCCCCCAGAACATTTCAAAAAATTTGTTCTTTCATGGTGTAAAAGGGAAGATTTAACACTAATTGAGCTTATTGATATGTTAAATTACATGGGAAGTAATGTCAAATAAGAAGTGACACTAAGCCTCCTTTATGTTTTATTGTCTATAAGTATTCCAGAAATTGTATGTAATACCTGGAAGTCTGATGTATCCTGATATAATGTTCAGTTCAGTTCAGTCACTCAGTCGGGTCAGACTCTTTGCGACCAGATGGGCTGAAGCACAACAGGCATCCCTGTCCATCACCAACACCTGAAGCCTACTCAAACTCATGTCCATCACATCGGTGATGCCATCCAACCATCTCATTCTCTGTCGTCCCCTTTGCCTCCCACCTTCAATCTTTTCCAGCATCAGGGTCTTTTTCAATGAGTTGGTTCTTCGCATCAGATGGCCAAAGTATTGGAGTTTCAGCTTCAGCATCAGTTCTTCCAATGGCTATTCAGGACTGATTTCTTTAGGATGGTCTGGTTGGATTTCCTTGCAGTCCAAGGGAATCTCAAGAGTCTTCTCCAACACTACAGTTCAAAAGCATCAATTCTTTGGCGCTCAGCTTTCTTTATAGTCCAACTCTCACATCCATACATGACTACTGGAAAAAACAGCTTTGACTAGATGGACCTTTGTTGGCAAAGTAATGTCTTTGCTTTTTAATATGCTGTCTAGCTTGGTCATAGCTTTTCTTCCAAGGAGCAAGTGGCTTTTAATTTCACGGCTGTAGTCACCATCTACAGTACCTTATCTTCAAGAAGATTCATTGAAAGAACTTTCAACAAATACAGGTTTCTGATAACCTTAAGAACAGAAAACCAAACTGGGTAAGAGTTTTCAGAACTCCAAGGAAAAACTGAATTCATAAAACTACTAACAAAAGATCAAGATCAATAAGAATTCATTACATGAGACTGAATGAACTAATGAGGATGATAAATATTTTTTGTGGCTTTTTGTTTTACTGCTGGTTCTCTAATGTTTTGGTTCTCTAATGGTTTTGCTTCTCCAGATCTTAAGAATCCTTTTTCTCTTTTCTCTTAAGCTATCAAAACTTTGATAAGATATATCTTTGTGAACAAAGACAAACTATTTACTTTTTTCCCCTACCTGAGCCTTCTAGCTTTCAGAAACCCTTAAATATTCTTTTCATAGCAATATATTTATTTGCATACATTCAGTAAGAATCTGTTGTACTTGAAACAAGACACAATTAGAAGCATTTGGCTATATTACCAAGGCTTTGACTGGAATACCATATTTGAGACAGGTATGCAGAGACTCAGATATGACAGTTTTAAGGAACTCATGCTGACTTTATGGAGTCACTAAAGGCCCTTGGAAAAACAGTCTGGTATCGTCCTTACAGAGTTCCCAGCAGTCTTTTTTTTTTTTTTTTTAATTTATTTATTTATTTATTTATTTATTTATTTATTTATTTTTAGTTGGGGGCTAATTACTTTACAATATTGTAGTAGTTTTTGCCATACATCAAAATGAATCAGCCATGGATTCACATGTGCTCCCCCTCCCAAACCCTCCTCCCACCTCTCCTCCCCCTCCCATCCCTCAGTGTCATCCCAACGCTCCATCCCTGAGCATCCGTCCCATGCATAGAACATGGAATGGTGTTCTGCTTCACATATGACAATATACATGTTTCAATGTTATTGTCCCAGAACGTCCAACCCTCACCTTCTCCCTCAGAGTCCACAGGACTGTTCTATGCATCTGTGTCTCTTATTCTGTCTCACATATAGGGTTACCATTACCATCTTTCAAATCCCAGCAGTCTTATAGAGTGAGTAAGAAACGTCATTTCTTGGCAGTTGTAGAAACCTCAGGATACTTGGAAATGGAACCTTAAGAGAAGAGGAATTCACCCAAATCTGTAGGTATTGTACACAAAGTCTGATGGCAAGTATTTGGCTTTGCTTCCTAGCCTTGAGAGGCTGTAACCAGTTCAGTCTGAGATTCCTTATGAAAAGTTCCAGCATAAGATACTTAAAAGAGCCTAAATGACCAATCATTATTCTTGCTGCACTTATGTAAATAACCAGACCAAGTTTATTGAATCTAACCTTAGTTTTCCAAACAAATTAGTCTTAATTTGGTTATCTTCGGTAGAAATGAGGGTAATTTTAGAGAGGAAAACTTACGTTCCAATAGCATACCTTTCTGGACATTAGATTTTAGCGCTGTTCATTGTATCTAAGATTTTGTTATTTACTTATAAAACTAGACTGGATCCTAAATTCCTCTAGTTTCCTCAAATATCTGACTATGTGCCTGCAAACTAACATCTCCAATTTTCTCCCATCTTTTTGACTTGGAATCACTGAAAACTAAAGCTGCCCTTTCTTTCTGAAGCCCTGAAAACTGAAGCTAGATGAGTTGATATAAACTTCAGTAAAATCACTATAATAACTTATGTTTATATAATTTTCTTCATGCATGTTGCTGTATGAGCTACTCAGAAACTTTACCCAATGATATTGTCCGAAACATTCAAACTACAAACCAGGAAAATCTGTCAAATTGCCACTGCCTGCACTCACTCCAACTAAAGACGCTTCGAGCCTGACATCTAGAAATCTTCTCAGCTGGCAGCTCTCAGGACTCAGACACTGGACTTATAATTTGTGCCAATCATTAACCTTTGTTTTCATAGAAATTCCTCTTATTAAATACCTGATTTCTTACACAATATAGGCCTAACTTTGGGAGCCCAGCTGCATCACTTGCCTCCTAAAATGAGACACAACTGTTTAACTGAACTGACCTACTCTCAAGGACTGAGAAACTGGTTCAATGAGATGAAGCAATCTATCAACTTGGCTTCTGGATTGTAAAACTTCCCAGGGAAATTTCAAAAGCAGGACTGGGGGGAGCAGAATTTGTAACCCTGATATATGGCTCTTTGACATAAGGATTATTTTAGGCTGATTATTTTTTTTTAAAGTGCAAACACAGGAGAATTTTGAAAACAGCAGAAGCTGCCCTTTTGTGGGGGAAATTAATATTTATAAAATAACTCTCCATTTGTAAAGGTATCTCCCTCTCTGTACCAGGAGGAGATGAATGACCACATCTCTAGAAACTCTTATCAATGGGGAAGGCATTGACTTCAATCTGCATAATAACCTTACCCTTTACTGTGCTTTTCCTGGTCACCTCCCATAATTGACTCCCCACTTCCAACATCTTCTTTTGTCTTTAGTCAGACATGGTATTTGGCCATTTCAGAGTTAAGTCAGTTTTTTCCTGGGTATCTCCATGTATACAAGAGGTATACATGTAATTAAAATTCTATTTGCTTTTTTTCTTGTTAATTTTTCCTTTATTAAGTGGGGGGGGGGTGTTCTCAGCCAGGAACCTAAAAAGAGAAAAATTATTTTTCCTCCTCTACACTGCATTTCCATATTACTATTACTTTTCAGGTAGCAATTTTCAGTCTGAAATTTACCCTGTCATCTGTATGCTATGTGCTGTGGACAGCTGTCAGTTAGACAAAGACTCTAATCTACCACTTGTCCAAAGATGGAAGGCTAAAATACTTGTCTTCTCTGACAAGTACTAATTAACTGTTGGGCCAGAAAGCCCTCCCTAGATACAAGAGTACCTAAGCAGCCCCTCAAACACAAGTTGACAAAATGTTCAATTGTGTGGTTATAGCCTAGTCATTAACACAAACTAACAATAGCACACATGCCCACATGTTGTTGTTATTTAGTCACTAAGTCATGTCTGACTCTTTGCCACCCCGTACTCTCTGTTACATCAATTATCAATATTGAAAAGTATACACATTTTTTTAAAAAGTCAAGTCAAGCATCTATCATAAATGGACATCTGGAACAAATGACATGTTTATAGAGGAGTCAAAAGGAAATATCCCTTACTCCTCCATTGTTGTCAAAAAAAGCTTTAGGATGAAGAGATTTAGCCAATTATGGATTTCTGTCTAGAAAAACTACAGTTCTAGTTTGTACTATTCTTCTCCAATAAATATGTGAGTGTGATGACCTGTAACAAAATTTCTAAACTGTTGATTGTGTTCCCCACTGATCACAGAACTTCCATCTCTAGTTATCTCATGGTAATCAAATGTGAAATCATCGGCTTAAATGAAAAGGAGAATACATATTTAACTCCTAGGTAAATTTATCAATGTACAGTCAAATCCAATATAATTCATCTAAGAAGAGTAGAAAATAAAATCCTATCATTTGTCCAAGAGCACAGAAGAGACACTGACAAAGCAGGATACAACCAGAAGTGGGGACACAGAAATCCAGTTAGGTGAGCCAACCATACATGATAATTTTTATCCATACCATATGATTTTATGTTTACTGTTTCTAGGTAGTAAGACTAAAGTCCTAACCTTCAACTGCTTCTCTAATGAAGAAGGTATAAACTGTACTGCTTCAAACCTATGTCATATCTCAAAAGGTGCCATGTTGTCTGCTCACACTGAAATAAAATGAAAACACAAATGTATGCCAAGTCACGTAGCTGCAAAGGGATGAAATGAAGCCATTGCTGCACTAGTATATGGATTAATGTTGCCTTTTGCTGTCAATTCTAGCAAACACTACATCAAATTTGTAGCCATGGCTGATTCATGTTATAACATTCACTCTCAGGTTTTTGTCTCCAGAAAGCCTATTCCACAGTTTATGAAGCTGGAGAGACAAGAGTTATACATAACCTCAGAAAAGCTAAGGGGCATCACATTCACTGGTATGGATCAGTGGGCAGATAGTTAATTATTTTCCTCACAGCCAAGAAGGAACATTTTTCCATTTCAAGATTTTTATCCTATATATTTGGGGAATGTGCAGATCTGTGCATCAGCTGATTTAAAAAAGAAAAAAAAAATGTTGCAATCAACCTCTTGAAAACAGGCATTGCAAAGGTTTATTACATTATTTTTAATATGTCTAAAATTCTAGGAGGCAGAGAAATAGGACAGGAAAACCACTTTATCCCCCACAAAATCATTGAAAGAACATTTGAACGCTGAGCAAATTCCACAAAATAACTTCTGAACGCTGGCAGAGAACATCAGGCACCCAGAAAGGCAGCCCATTGTCTTTGAAAGGAGGTAGGACAAAATATAAAAGATAAAAAGAGAGACAAAAGAGTTAGGGATGGACATTCGTCCCAGGAAGGGAGTCTTTAAAGAGAAGTTTCCAAACACCAGGAAACCCTCTCACAGGCGGGTCTGTGGGGAGTTTTGGAATCTCAGAGGGCAACATAACCAGGAGGGGAAAAATAAATACATAAAACCCACAGATTACATGCCTAACGGCAACTTCCAGCAGAGAAGTAGCCCAGACGCTTGCATTCTCCACCAGCAAGCAGGGGCTGAACAGGGAGGTGCGGGCTGCATTGCTTAGGGTAAAGACCGGGCCTGAAATGCCCTGAGGGAAATCTGAGGGAGCTAATGTGAGATAGCAATCTAAACTGTGGGATAGCCAGAGAGAAAGAGGGAAAAAGAAAGAGAGGGAGAGAGAGAGAACTATCCCGTGAAAAGCCCTAACCTAAGGCACTGCCGGCCTGCTCACAGAACAAAGGACTGAGCGAATACCAGAGGAGAGCTAGCCGGCTGTGGACTGGCCCATCCCCCGCTGGAGGCAGGGAAGCAGGCCGGCGGCAACCAGAGCATAAAAGGGGAAAACTCGGCCCCAGAGACGGCATCCTCTACCAAACTGCAATCAGGCTTCTGGTTGCTAACCGAGACTTCCTGGGATTCTGGACGGTTGACATCCATCGGGAGGGTTGCAGTCAGAGATCAGCTCCCAGGAAGAGGCACACGCACCCGCTGCCACCCAGGAAACCAAGTGGCTGGGACTGGGGAGGTGATAAGACACACTAGCCACCTCAGGAGAGTGCACTGGCTAAGCACCTGGTCCCCTGAGCTGCTCGGACCTGGGAAGGGCACAAAACACTGGCCCAACTGAATCTGCGCCTTTGGGGAGTACTTGAGAACTTGAACCTAAGCAGCTTAGACCTGGGAAATGCACGCAAGCCAGGGGCCACTTTAGACAGTTCACATGCAGAAAAACCTGGAACCTGAGCAGTGTACACTGGGAAAGCACACACGCTGTGAGCGGGGGCACACCCAGTGTGACTGAGACTGCAAGCACTCCCCACACATGCCACAGATATTTGTTTGCAGTGTTCCTCCCTCCCCACACCACCACTGAACAAGTGAGCCTAAATAAGTGACCACCTTCACCCCCTTGTGTCAGGGTGGAAATTAGACACTGAAGAGACCTGCAAACAGAAGAAGCCAAAGTAAACAGAGAGAACTGCTTTGGAAGTGACAGGTGCAACAGATTAAAACCCTGTAGTTAGCACCAAATACACTGAAAGGGGCCTATAGAAATTGAAAAGTATAAGCTGGAACAAGGAACTATCTGAAACGAACTGACCCCACACTGCTCGCAACAGCTCCAGAATAATTCCTAGATATATTTTTACTATTATCATTTTTTTAATTTATTTTTTTATTTTTAAGTCCTCTATTACTAGTTTAATTTTCATTTTTATAACCTACTATTACCTTGCAAAAAAAAAGACCCTATTTTTAAAACAAACTTCATATGTATTTTTTATAATTTTCATGACTGTTTTTTTAATATTGTATTTTTGAGAGTCTAACCTCTACTCTAGATTTTTAATCTTTGTGTTTTGGTATTTATCAACTTTGTACCTTTAAGAATCCAATCTTCAGTATCCATTTTTACTTAGGAGTGTGATTACTGGCTTGATTACTCTCTCCCCCTTTGACTCTCCCTTTTCTCCCCAAGGTCACCTCTATCTCCTCCCTCCCCCTTCTCCTCTCTACCCAACTCTGTGAATCTCTCTGTGAGTTCCAGGCTGAGGAGAACACTTAGGGAACTGATTACTGTCTAGATCTGTCTCTCTCCTTTTGATCCACCCTTTTCTCCTCCTGATCACCTATATCACCTTCCTCCCTCTTCTCTTCTCCATGTAACTCTGTGAACCTCTCTGGGTGTCCTTCATAGTGGAGAATCTTTTCACCATTAACCTAGATATTTTATCATCAGTGCTGTATGGATGGAGAAGTCTTGAGGCTACTGTAAGAATAAGACTGAAAACCAGAGGCAGGAGGCTTAAGCACAAAATCTGAGAACACCAGAGAACTCTGAATCCAGGGACATGAATCAATAAGCGATTATCCAAAAGCTTCCATACCTACACTGAAACCAAGCACCACCCAAGAGCCAATAAGTTCCAGATCAAGACATACCACACAAATTCTCCAGCAACGCAGGAACATAGCCCTGAGCATCAATATATAGGCTGCCCAAAGTCACAGCAAACCCATAGACATCTCAAAGCACACAACTGGACACTTCATTGCACTCAAGAGAGAAGAAATTCAGCTCCACCCACCAGAGCACCGATGCAAGCTTCCCTAACCAGGAAACCTTGACAAGCCACTCGTCCAACCCCACTCACAGGGAGGAACCTCCACAATAAAGAAGAACCACAAACTACCAGAATACAGAAAGGCCATCCCAAACACAGCAATCTAAACAAGATGAAAAGGCAGAGAAATACTCAGCAGGTAAAGGAACATGATAAATGCCCACCAAACCAAACAAAAGAGGAGGAGATAGGGAGTCTACCTGAAAAAGAATTCAGAATAACGATAGTAAGAATGACCCAAAATGTTGAAAACAAAATGGAGTTACAGATAAACAGCAAAAGTCAAGGATGGAAAAGATGCAATAAAAGTTTAACAAGGACCTAGAAAAATAAAAGAGTCAGTACATAATGAATAATGCAATAAATGAGATCAAAAACACATTGGAGGGAACCAACAGTAGAATAATGGAGACAGAAGATAGGATAAGTGAGGTGGAAGATAGAATGGTGGAAATAAATAAAGCAGAGAGGAAAAAAGAAGAAAGAATTAAAAGAAATGAGGACAACCTCAGGGACCTCTGGGACAACGTTAAACACCCCAACATTCGAATCATAGGAGTCCCAGAAGAAGACAAAAAGAAAGGTTGTGAGAAAATACTTGAGGAGATAATAGTTGAAAACTTCCCTAAAATGGGGAAGGAAATAGTCACCCAAGTCCAAGAAACCCAGAGAGTCCCAAACAGGATAAACCCAAGGGAAAACACCCCAAGACACATTAATCAAATTAACAAAGATTAAACACAAAGAACAAACATTAAAACAGCAAGGGAAAAACAACAATTAACCCACAAGGGGATTCCCATAAGTATAACAGCTGATCTTTCAACAGAAACTCTTCAGGCCAGAAGGGAGTGGCAGGACACACTTAAAGTGATGAAAGATAAAAACCTACAACCCAGATTACTGTACCCAGCAAGGATCTCATTCAAGTATGAAGGAGAGATCAAAAGCGTTACAGACAAGCAAAAGCTGAGAGAATTCAGCACCACCAAACCATCTCTTCACAAATGCTAAAGGATCTTCTCTAGACAGGAAACACAGAAAGGGTGTATAAACTCAAACCCAAAACAACAAAGTAAGTGGCAACAAGATCATACTTACCAATAATTACCTTAAATGTAAATGAGTTGAAAGCCCCAATCAAAAGACAAAGACTGGCTGAATGGATACAAAAACAAGACCCCTATATATGCTGTCTGCAAGAGACCCACCTCAAAACAAGGGATACATACAGACTGAAAGTGAAGGGCTGGAAAAAGATACTTCACGCAACTGGAGCCCAAAAGAAAGCAGGAGTAGCAATACTCATATCAGATAAAATAGACTTTAAAATAAAGGCTGTGAAAAGAGACAAAGAAGGACACTACAAATGATCAAAGGATCAATCCAAGAAGAAGATATAACAATTATAAATATATATGCACCCAGCATAGGAGCACCACAACATGTAAGGCAAATGTAACAAATATGAAAGAGGAAATTAACAATAACACAATAATAGTGGGAGATTTAGTACCAAACTCACACCTATGGATAGATCAACTAAACAGAAAATTAGCAAAGAAACACAAACTTTAAATGATACAATGGACAAGTTAGACCTAATTGATATCTATAGGACATTTCACCCCAAAACAGTGAATTTCACCTTTTTCTCAAGTGCACATGGAACCTTCTCCAGGACAGATAACATCCTGGGCCATAAATCTAGCCTTGATAAATTCAAAAAAACTGAAATCATTCCAAGCATCTTTTCTGACCACAATGCAGTAAGATTAGATGTCAATTACAGGAGAAAAAACTATTAAAAATTCCAACATATGGAGGCTAAACAACACACTTCTGAATAACCAACAAATCACAGGAGAAATCAAAAAAGAAATCAAAATATGCATAGAAACAAATGAAAATGAAAACACAACAACCCAAAACCTACGGGACACTGTAAAAGCAGTGCTAAGGGGAAGATTCATAGCAATACAGGCGTACCTCAAGAAACAAGAAAAAAGTCAAATAAATAACCTAACTCTACACCTAAAGCAACTAGAAAAGGAAGAAATGAAGAACCCCAGGGTTAGTAGAAGGAAAGAAATCACAAAAATTAGGGCATAAATAAATGCAAAAGAAACAAAAGAGACCATAGCAAAAATCAACAAAGCTAAAAGCTGGTTCTTTGAGAAGATAAATAAAATTGACAAACCATTAGCCAGACTCATCAAAAAACAAAGGGAGAAGAATCAAATCAACAAAATTAGAAATGAAAATGGAGAGATCACAACAGACAACACAGAAATACAAAGGATCATAAGAGACTACTATCAGCAACTATATCCCAATAAAATGGACAACATGGAAGAAATGGACAAATTCTTAGAAAAGTATAACTTTCCAAAACTGATCCAGGAAGAAATATAAAATCTTAACAGACCCATCACAAGCACGGAAATTGAAACTGTAATCAGAAAACTTCCAGCAAAGAAAAGCGCAGGACCAGACGGCTTCACAGCTGAATTCTACCAAAAATTTAGAGAAGAGCTAACACCTATCTTACTCAAACTCTTCCAGAAAATTGCAGAGGAAGGTAAACTTCCAAACTCATTCTATGAGACCACCATCACTCTAATGCCAAAACCAGAAAAGAGGCCACAAAAAAAGAAAACTATAGGCCAATATTACTGATGAACATAGATGCAAAAATCCTTAACAAAATTCTAGCAAACAGAATCCAACAACATATTAAAAAGATCATACATCATGACCAAGTGGGCTTTATCCCAGGAATGCAAGGATTCTTTAATATCCGCAAATCAATCAATGTAATACACCACATTAACAAATTGAAAGATAAAAACCATATGATTATCTCAATAGATGCAGAGACAGCCTTTGACAAAATTCAACATTCATTTGCAATAAAAACCCTCCAGAAAGAAGGCATAGAAGGAACATACCTCAACATAATAAAAGCTATATATGACAAACCCACAGTAAGCATCCTCAATGGTGGAAAATTGAAAGCATTTCCCCTAAAGTCAGGAACAAGACAAGGGTGCCCACTCTCACCATTACTATTCAACATAGTTTTGGAAGTTTTGGCCACAGCAATCAGAGCAGAAAAAGAAATAAAAGGAATCCAGATTGGAAAAGAAGAAGTAAACTCTCACTGTTTGCAGATGACATCATCCTCTACATAGAAAACTCTAAAGACTCCACCAGAAAATTACTAGAGCTAATTAATGAATACAGTAAAGTTGCAGGATATAAAATTAACACACAGAAATCCCTTGCATTCCTATACACGAACAATGAGAAAACAGAAAGAGAAATTAAGGAAACAATTCCATTCACCATTGCAACGAAAAGATTAAAATACCTAGGAATATATCTACCTAAAGAAACAAAAGACCTATATATAGAAAACTATAAAACACTGATGAAAGAAATCAAAGAGGACACAAACAGATGGAGAAATATACTATGTTCATGGATTGGAAGACTCAATATAGTGAAAATGAGTATACTACCCAAAGCAATCTATAGATTCAATGCAATCCCTATCAGGCTATCAACGGTATTTTTCACAGAACTAGAACAAATAATTTCACAATTTGTATGGAAATACAAAAAACCTCGAATAGCCAAAGCAATCTTGAGAAAGAAGAATGGAACTGGAGGCATCAACCTGCCTGACTTCAGGCTCTACTACAAAGACACAGTCATCAAGACAGTATGGTACTGGCACAAAGACAGAAATATAGATCAATGGAACAAATTAGAAAGCCCAGAGATAAATCCATGCACCTATGGACACCTTACTTTCGACAAAGGAGGCAAGAATATAGAATGGAGAAAAGACAATCTCTTTAACAAGTCGTACTGGGACAACTGGTCAACCACTTGTAAAAGAATGAAACTAGAACACTTTCTAACACCATACACAAAAATAAACTCAAAATGAATTAAAGATCTAAACGTAAGACCAGAAACTATAAAACTCCTGAAGGAAAACATAGGCAAAACACTCTCTGACATAAATCACAGCAGGATCCTCTATGACCCACCTCCCAGAATATTGGAAATAAAAGCAAAAATAAACAAATGGGACCTAATTAAACTTAAAAGCTTTTACAGAACAAAGGAAAACTATAAGCAAGGTGAAAAGACAGCATTCAGAATGGGAGAAAATAATAGCAAATTAAGCAACTGACAAAGACTTAATCTCAAAAATATACAAGCAGCTCCTGCAGCTCAATTCCAGAAAAATAAATGACCCAATCAAAAACTGCACCAAAGAACTAAACAGACATTTCTCCAAAGAAGACATACAGATGGCTAACAAACACATGAAAAGATGCTCAACATCACTCATTATTAGAGAAATGCAAATCAAAACCACAATGAGGTACTATCTCATGCCTGTCAGAATGGCTGCTATCCAAAATTCTACAAGCAATAAATGTTGGAGAGGGTGTGGAGAAAAGGGAACTCTCTTACCCTGTTGGTGGGAATGCAAACTAGTACAGCCACTATGGAGAAGAGTGTGGAGATTCCTTAAAAAACTGGGAATAGAACTGCCATACGAGCCAGCAATCCCACTGCTGGGCATACACACTGAGGAAACCACAATTGAAAGAGACACGTGTACCCCAATGTTCATCACAGCATTGTTTATAATAGCCAGGACATGGAAGCAACCTAGATGTCCATCAGCAGACAAATGAATAAGAAAGCCTTGGTACATATACACAATGGAATATTACTCAGCCATTAAAAAGAACACATTTGAATCAGCTCTAATGAGGTGGATAAAACTGGAGCCTATTATACAGAGTGAAGTCAGTCAGAAAGAAAAACACCAATACCGCATACTAACGCATGTATATGGAATTTAGAAAGATGGTACCAATAACCCTATATTTGAGACAGCAAAGAAACACAGATGTATAGAATAATCTTTTGGACTCTGTGGGAGAAGGCGAGGGTGGGATGATCTGAGAGAATATCACTGAAACATGTATATTATCATATGTGAAACAGATTGCCAGTGCAGGTTCGATGCATGAGACAGGGTGCTCAGAGCTGGTGCACTGGGATGACCCAGAGGGATGGGATGGGGAGGGAGGTGGGAGGGGGGGTTCAGGATGGGGAACACGTGTACACCCATGGCTGATTCATGTCAATGTATGGCAAAAACCACTACAATATTGTAAAGTAATTAACCTCCAATTAAAATACACTAAAAAAAAAAAAAGAAGGAAAATAAAATAAAATAAAATTCTTTAAAAGAACAGATATAGTTCAGTTAAAAACAAATTCAAAGTCCTAGGAATATAAATCATTAAACATGCATACATAATAACCGGACAGCTCCTCAAAACATTGTGATTAAAGAGAAGAATGATGATTTCTATAGAGAAATGTGAAAATCAAAAACACTGTCTTTTACCTGAAGTACAGACTACTAGAAGCATAAGCTGAAGGGATTCTTAAGCAGCATAAATCAGTCAGGCAGACTGAAACAAACTAACCTACCTGTTTGGACCAAAGCAGAAGGTACTGCCAAGGTCTAAGTGGGATAATGCGTAAAGGTGGGAGATCCTTGGGGCCAGAGGCAGGTGGCAGCAACTTCACTGCTCCCCTGCTCAGCTGCAATGCAGGATGGAGCTCAGGAAACAGGGAAAAATGTTTGTTGCTCACTCCACTTAAGTTCTAAGAAGTAGCCAAATAGCTCTCTTCTTAGTACTGCCTGGGTCCATGCCTCAAGGAATACCACGGTTTATATCAATATTCTCTGATTAAATCTGCCCCCATCCAATAATCTAAGCTGCTTTGAACACAGGCTGAATAGATCTGTTAGACACTTGAGAAACTTTTTGTTCTTAGATCAAAGTAAAAACAATTGTAAAATATATATAATTCCTACCAAAGGTTTGTGTTTAGTTTGGTGGTGGTTCCTGTTGGCTGTTTTTAGCAGGAATGGTACTAACAATCCTATAACCAAGAGATTCTGCTACCTTCCCACTAGGGGGAGCTAAAGGAACAAGATTGAAAATGCCAGCACTTCAGTTGTCAGGCTATAGTTGATGAGAGGTGTAGTTTATGAGACGTGTATATTCCAGTTTGCTTCAAGCAGGCACTGGTCAGCATTATTTTGGAGCCCCCAGAAAAAAAACTTCAAGTCATCCCAACCTATATACTTTTAGCATCTACTGTAAGTAAGGCCATGGCTAGATGCAATGAGGGACACAGAGATAAATGACACAACCCTACTAACAAGTGGCTTACAAATTAGTGGCTTTGGTGGTGGGTGGGGGGAGGGATGCAAAAATCTTTAGAACTACCTATATTAGAGCTTATAAGAGTGTGATAAAATACACAAAAATGTGAACTTAAGTGATATTCTATTGATAGGGAGGATAAGTCAAAGTTCAGTTAAGGGAGACATTTCTTGTTTAGTTTCTAAGTTGTGTCTGACTCTTTGAGACCCTATGGACTGTAGCTGACTAGGCTCCTCTATCAGTGGGATTTCCCAGACAAGAATACTGGAGTGGGTTGCCACTTACTTCTCCAGGAGATCTTGCCAATTCAGGGATTTATACTAGCATCTCCTGCATGGGCAGGTGGATTCTTTACCACTGAGCCACTGGGGAAGCCCTAGGGGAGACATAGGAATTATAAAAATATCTTATGAAAGTCTCAGCACCGTGACTGATACAAAGTATGTCAGAAATCACACAGGAGTTTAGGAAATCTACTGTTACTCAGTCCAGTTCAGTCGCTCAGTCGTGTCCGACTCTTTGCAACCCCATGGACTGCAGCACGCCAGGCCTCCCTGTCCATCACCAACTCCCAGAGTTTACTCAAACTCATGTCCATTGAGTCAGTCATACCATCCAACCATCTCATCCTCTGTCGTCCTTTTCTCCTCCCGCCTTCAATCTTTCCCAGCATTCAGGGTCTTTTCAAATGAGTCAGTTCTTCGAATCAGCTGGCCAAAATATTGGAGTTTCAGCTTCACCATCTGTTCTTCCAATAAATATTCAGGACTGATTTCCTTTAGGGTGGACTGGTTGGATCTCCTTGCAGTCCAAGGGACTCTCATGTCCAAGACAGACAGGTCATGATGGAGAATTCTGACAAAATGTGGTCTACTGGAGAAGGGAATGGCAAACCACTTCAGTATTCTTGCCTTGAGAACCCCATGAACAGTATAAAAAGGCAAAAAGATAGGACACTGAAAGATGAACTCCCCAGGTAAGTAGATGCCCAATATGCTACTGGAGATCAGTGGAGAAATAACTCCACAAAGAATGAAGAGATGCAGCCAAAGTGAAAACAACACCCAGTTGTGGATGTGACTGGTGATAGAAGCAAGGTCTGATGTTATAAAGAGCAATATTGCATAAGAACCTGGAATGTTAGGTCCATGAATCAAGGCAAAATGGAAGTGGTCAAACAGGAGATGGCAAGAGTGAACGTCGACATTCTAGGAATCAGCAAACTAAAATGGACTGGAATGGGTGAATTTAACTCTGATAACCATTATACCTACTACTGTGGGCAGGAAACCCTTAGAAGAAATGGAGTAGCCATCATAGTCAACAAAAGAGTACTTGGATGCAATCTCAAAAACAACAGAATGATCTCTGTTCGTTTCCAAGTCAAACTATTCAATATCATGGGAATCCAAGTTTATGCTCCAACTAGTAATGCTGAAGAAGCTGAAGTTGAATGTTTCTATGAAGACCTACAAGACCTTCTACAACTAACACCCAAGAAAGATGTCCTTTTCATTATAGGGGACTGGAATGCAACAAGTAGGAAGTCCAGAAACACCTGTAGTAACAGGCAAATTTGGCCTTGGAGTACAGAATGAAGCAGGGCAAAGGCTAATAGAGTTTTGCCAAGAGAAGACACTGGTCAAAGAAAACACCCTCTTCCAACAACACAAGAGAAGACTCTACACATAGACATCACCAGATGATCAACACCGAAATGAGATTGATGATATTCTTTGCAGCAAAGGTGGAGAAGCTCTATAGAGTCAGCAAAAAACAAGACCGGGAGCTGACTGTGGCTCAGATCATGAACTCCTTATTGCCAAATTCAGACTTAAATTGAAGAAAGTAGGGAAAACCACTAGACCATTCAGGTATAACCTAAATCAAATCCTTTAAGATTATACAGTGGAAGTGAGAAATAGATTTAAGGGACTAGATCTGATAGACAGAGTGCCTGATGAACTACCGTTACTAGGTTTCTGAATAACGAAAAACAGGAGCAAATGGTCTCTGTCAACTATAAAAAGCTTCCGTATGTCAGGCACCTGATTCCAGTGAACGCTCTGGAAGGGCCACTGCCCCACCAGAGCTGGTCTTCCATAATGGAAATGGGAAGACCATGATTTAGATGGCTATGATGGTTAGTTTTATGAGTCAATTTGAAGGGTGTTTTGGATGAGATTGGGCTTCTCAGGTGGCTCAGATGCTAAAGAATCTGCCTGCAATGCAGGAGACCCGGGCTCAATCCCTGAGTCTAGAAAATCCCCTGGAGAAGGGAATGGCTACCCACTCCAGTTTTCTTGCCTGGAGAATCCCATGGACAGAGGAGCCTGGTGGGCTATAGGCCATGGCATCACAAAGAGTCGGCCATGACTGAGAGATTAACACTTTCACTTTCTTTTCACTTAGATGAAAAGAAATATTTAAATCAGTGAATGTTTACAACATTTAAATGTTTAAAAAATATTTAAATCAGTGAATGTTGAGTAAACCAGTTTGCCCTCCATAATCTGACTGGGCCTCAGCCAATCAGTTGGATTGAAGGCTTGAAGAGAACAAAAAGTCCAGCCTACCCAAGCAAGACATAATTCTCCAGAAAACTGCCCGTGGACTTCATGTGCACCATCAGCTCTCCTGGTTCTCCAGGCTGTGGGCCCACACTACAGAATTTCAACTTGCCAGCCTCCATAATCTTATCAGCCAATTCCTCATAACAATTCTTTACATATATGTACACATTCTCTTGGTTCTGTTTGTACACACATGTGTGTGCATGTTAGTCGCTCAGTTGTGTCTGACTCTTTGCAGCCCCATCGATGGAAGTCTGCCAGGCTCCTCTGTCCATGGAATTCTCCAGCAAGAATACTGGAATGGGTTGTCATTTCCTTCTCCAGGGGATCTTCCAGACTCAGGGATCGAACCTGGGTCTCCCACACTGCAAGCAGATTCTTTACCATCTGAGCTATGGAGAACTGTAATACAATGACTCTGGCATACAGTAGGCAACTTAGATTTGTGTATAAGAGTACCAAATGATAATAGACTTTAGTAACCACACCATTTCTTATCATATGTGGCTCTTACTGTGATACTAGCTAAATACATATCTCTTTAAGCACAATCATGTTCCCACAGGGAGAAGTTTAGTCCCTAGTGGTATAAGAGAACCCAGCAAGAGCAAGCACTTTCACCTACAGTGAACTTTGGGAGTTAGACAAACTTGAGTTCAATATCATAGTTCTACTATTTATTCACTGCATGAATATAGGCAGGCTTCTCTAAGGTCTCAGTTCCACATCTATAATATGAGACTATTAATACCTATAGCACATAGTAAGATATTGTACATGAAGTATTAGGTGGGCCAAAAAGTTCGTTCAAGTTTTCTGTAAGATGTTATGAAAAAACCTAAACAAACTTTTTGACCAACCCAATATTTGGGGTCTGGAAAGCATGCTCTATTTTTTTAATTGTCCTTATACCCACCATCCACATTGTCCAATTTACACTTTATTGTATTGTTTCAACATATCTGTATCAATATAGTCATCAACTTTTAACAGCTATATTCCAGGGGCACATAACTAAGAAGTTTCTGCTGTCCCCAAATGTTAGGGAAAGTTTATTAACAGTCTCTTGATCCAGTTTTCCAAGAATGGGAGAGTACCTCTTGAACCACAAGTAAAGTATACTTCCCATCTGTCCATTGTCCTGTCTAATCATTCATCATCTCCCATTTATACACAAGCATAGGGGTCCCCTTGCAGAAAGTCATGTCAGAGATCTCACCTATCCTTCTCGAAAATTTCTGAGAAAGGCAGATACCATAAATCAGCACATGGGCCCTTGTTTCAGTAATAAAAATGATTCCTTCAAAGACATAGAGAATAGACTGGTGTTTGCCAAGGGGGAGAGGGTGAGGGGAGGGATGGAGTTGGGGATTAGCAGATGTAAGTTTTTATATATAGAATGGATAAACAACAAGGTCTTACTGTATAACACAGAGAACTGCATTCAATATCCTATGATAAACCATAATGGAAAAGAATATAACAAAAAAGAATGTAAGAATGTGTGTGTGTATAACTGAATCACTTTGCTATACAGCAGAAATTAATACATCATAAATCAACTATACATCAATTTAAAAACTGATAAAAATAATAAAAATGATTCTTTATAAGAAAAGCTGGAATTTCCTGTTGTTTTGTTCTAGATATGCAAAAGAAACAGATGCAATGACAAAACTGAAACATTCTGTGGTTTATATTCATTTGGAGGACATGGGAGAGAATTTGTATATTGAGTGCAGAGGAAAACAAGACCTAAAGGAGCCGTATGTGGCAACAGTGATTATGGATGTGGCCCTGGAGCCATATAGCGATGGATACCACTGCCTTATTTTGGAGTTATCTTTGGCCTCTTCCTACTTGCTCATTCCTGGATGACAAGGTCCTACTCCTTCCCTCAAGGGCCAATTCTGTGTTCTGCTTTTCTGGACAATATTTCTCCAAGTGTGAAATATATCTCAGATTCTCCTGGGCTCTGACTCAGATCCACTGAAACTGAATCTCAAAGGATAGGCCTTGAGAATCTACATTTGTAAGGAGCCTCCCCCTTATGCTGCTAATGTACTGTAAAGCTTGATAATCACTACTCTAGACTAGAGGTGGATTACCATGAAGCTAATGAAGCATGCATGCAATGAAGCTTTAGGGCCTCTAAACTTGCCTGGATCCCTTCCCAGAACCTTAATCTAATTTTTTTTGGGGGGTGGCGGTAAATCTTTATTCCTTTTCCTTAAAGAGCCCTCCTCTTTAAGCTTCAGGTTAAATACAATCTTTGGATGCATCCCTACTCTGGATCCTACTTGACAAGAAAGTCAAACTCAAATCAGTTAAGCTATTATTACATAATAAGAAACTTTATCATACCCCTCTCTCAGGTATTTGCATTTTAGTTAAGATCTTTGGAGAGACTGAAATCTTCAAGTTCCAAAGAATAAATTCTCAGCAAAGGAAATACTGGGAAATGTCAAGCACTGGAGGGAGTAGAGGAGGTTCTTATCAACACATCTTAAACCAAACTGGGTTTGCAGAAGATTTTCTGCCTTCTTGGGAGGCTGGCCATAGATTCCCAGCTACAGAATCTGTTTAAGGAAGTTCATTAACATTGAGCTCTTTGTACCTGGTCTCTTGTTCCATCCTGCTAAAGATCAAGGGAACAACGTAGACACAGGTTTAATAAAATGATATTCTCAACTGGGAAGTTTGCCTACAGCCAACAATGACATTCTCAGAGAGGAAAAGGAGCAAGTAAGTCCAGCAAGTATAAATTAACTGGATGAGAGGGTAACCCATGTTCTGAACAGATGTCTCTGCACAGAAGGCACACTGACATTAATTTCAACAACTGAAACCTACCACCTCACAAGTTGAAACTCTTAATTAAGAGGGCTTTTGTCCTTGAAAGGTGACTAGAGAGAAGGGAAGAAGACCATGGCATTTGTAAATTCTCCTAAGGAAAAGCACCTCCAGATCTACTAGTTTGAGTGATGTAAATAGGACTTGTAAGCCGTGCCTTTTAATGTAAACAGATGATTTTTCTTTGTGTTAGAAAAATCCAATTCCTAAGAGAGATCTGAATACAAAAAGAACATTTAGGGATTTAAAAATGTTTTGTGGTACTTCAAGGAAAGGAATTCATTTGAATTTCAGAAGTGAATTTTATGAAACTCATTGCTATGACTTAGGTTTTGAAGTTGATTTGGATTTCTATTTACACTTATAGAGAACCTGCCATGATGACCAGGGTGGCTCACGTATGTCTCTCTTCTCACTGTGGCCACTATTCTAGCACCCAATTACCTGAAATTGGCTGAAACGCTGCAAATCCAACAGCTTTAGTATGTCATACTTGTGTGCCATGGCACCTCACAGACCTTAACAAATTACATTACCTTAGTTTTGCTCTGCTCATTCTAAAGCAGATCCACTTCTCCACATTCAAAAATAACATGAATGCACAGTGAGCAGAACTTATATTTTAAATTTTATGTCTATTAAGGCAGCACTCGCCAGGCCATGTTTAGTGGAACACTAATGTCTGGCAAGATATTACCCCCACCACACACACTAACAAATAGTCAAAGAGTCAATGATCAAGTAAGTTTGGAAAAGAAGACATAACTTATCCCCATGTAGGAAAGTCACACTTTAAATTGTCATATGAAATACTATGATAAGTGATGCAGCAAAAAAATCTATTAATATTTAACTTCACATTGGCGTTCTTGATGTGGCATCCCCTTTACACCCACTTTGCTAGGTTTGCCCCTTGATATTCAGATAGCCTGGTATTTGTCCACTGCCACAGTGTATCACAACTATGGTAGAGGAATGCTCCTAACTCCTGCTGCAGCCCTATGGAGCTCCTCCAAGCTTTCCTCAGCTTCCACACCAGGAAAGAAAGGTCAGAGTAGAGATCACAGAGCCACATGACAGCTAGATGTAGTTGTCTAAATAGCCTGTATAGAGAAAACAGATTCTTTTCTGCAGGAAGGAAAACCCAGAGGAGAGGGTTTAAGAAAAAGTTAATGGTTTAATTTGCACTAATAGTACCAAAACTATATAAAATGTAGGTTTGAGAATTATGCATCAGGAGATGGATTTTCCAGTCCCAACACCTATTACCCTCCTTCCTATGATATAACCAAACCAACCTTAAGGTTATCAGTTATAAAAAGGAGAACAAATTGACCTTCCAGTTTCTAATCAGAGCTGAGAAGTATACTTGGAAGATTAAATGGAAAACATTGCACAACAAGCCAATCAGCAATTCACCATTTATTAAAAACAAACAGCCAGATATGGATCAATTTCAAAAGTAGATGAATAAAAATCAGTATCATATTCACTACTGTTTTTACCCTAGTCTTTCCCAAATTCTACTGTTGAACAACTGGCTCAGCAATCCTGACACTGATTCTACCTCTGGACTCGATGTTTGTACTTTTCTCAATGTTTAAACTCCAACGTATCCCCCAGGCCACCTCCCATAAAAAACTTCAAGGCAAAAACAGAAGGAGGGTGGTCAAAAATGCTATTCCACACTACTGCCATTTTAGGAACAGTCCACCTAAAATTACAGGCTCAGTTAGGAGAGTTAGTCCCAAGAACCACTGTAGGAATTAAATCAACAAAAAGCAAGGAGAGAACAGTTGAGAGGTATCAAGCTCTAAACAGGTGATTCTCAATCTGAAAACCATAGATGCTAATCAGTTCTTATGAAGAGCTTGTCAATTCACGTGTGTACTAATCCACTAACCAAATATTTTTAATATATGCAGAAGTTTTCATGGTTATTAATTAAATTCAAATTCATTAAAAATAATCCTGAATTAATAGAAACTATATGACATTATCCCCTGGAGGAGGGCACAGTAACCCACTCCAGTATTCTTGCCTGGAGAATCCCACAGACAGAGGAGCCTGGCAGGCTATGGTCCACAGGGTCGCAAAGAGTCGGACAGGACTGAAGCAACTTAGCACAGCACAGCACATATGACATTATAAAAGAAAAACAGAAAATGATAGCTATTTTCATGGAGGCAAGGGTGAAGAGGGGATAGTCTCATGAACTATTTTTATAGGTACAAGAAATCTTCATCCTTGAAACTTTGGGGGCCACTGCTCTAATCCTCGGAGAAGGCAATGTCAACCCACTCCAGTACTCTTGCCTGGAAAACCCCATGGATGGAAGAGCCTGGTAGGCTGCAGTCCATGGGGTCGCTAAGAGTCAGACACGACTGAAGCGACTTAGCAGCAGCAGCAGCAGCTCTAATCCTAATGCAAAGGTCAACTAACAAATGCATTATCTGATAGACTCGTAGATAATATATTATGTACAATGTGAGAAAATGCAATTTAGTCTTAGTATAATGAAAAAGATGACAAATGAAATGAAATTTTGTTTCAAAGAAACTGAGGACATAAAGGCCCATATGTAATGTATGATAAAAAATGATATAAAGCTTTCTACAATTGCAAAACCATTCATTTCAAAGAAATGTATTAAGGTTGCTATGACAACCCTAACACTGAATTTGGAATTTAGGCAAGCAAAATCAATAGATTTTCTAATTAATACCTTCCAAATATTATTTATCCTTATGAACATGATTCATATATAATAATTCATTTTCTACTGTTAGTTTTTGAGAACTCCACTATCTTTTCTGCTTATTTCCAGAAACTTTCTCATTAACCTAGTCTCGTGTGATTTATTATACATTTCTTTCCTGGCACGAGGCCAACCACAATTGCCATGATAGGCTCTTGTATATAAACTTGTAAATCTCTGATTCTAGATTTCTGTTTTAAACCCTGTCCTTTCTTTTACTAGTCTGGTTTCTTTTAATAAAAAGTAGAGAAGAAAAAGGAAAGAAAAAAAAAAAAAACCTGAATCTGCAAGGTGAATAAACAAGGAGGAAAAAAAAAAAAAAGAAGTGAGAAAATGAGAAAGAATAGAGAGATTGTCAGAAGAATAAATTACAGTATATGGAAGATCTTTTGACTCTATAATCATGCACAGACACAGTTCAATAATGATAAGGGAGGAAACGCAAAGAAAATGGAAGGACCCTGCATAGGAGAAGGGATTTTTCAAACATGCATATAAAGTATGTACACATTGTGGTTACCATTATAATTCATACTATGTATGAAGGTTAAACAGTGGATCATAGCTTTCTAGAAATTATACTTATTTTGCCTGCAAACAAATCCTTGAATATCTTTCATCACAACACATTTTAGACTCACACAAAAATCCTAGCTCCATAAAAAAAGCAACATATAAACAGGTACTTCACTAGAAGATAGTCTCATTATTTTTCCCCTAGCTGTATGTTTTCTTTTCTGCTAAACCTTTGTGGTTAAAGAGAATTTAGGCCCAAAATATAGTTTACAAAAAAAGGAAGCCATCGATTTTGTAAGCTATAAAAGTTAAAATACTTCTATGAAACATTCCCCCTAGAAGCTTTGTAAGTAACACTTTTCTCCAAAATTTTATGACAGCTGGTACAGCAAGAAACCATATGCCTTTTTATATCTCCTAAATAAAAGTGACTAATTTGACTTCTTACCACTGATTTTCTGGCGACAGAGTTAAGCGAGTCCCCCACAGATTTATCTGGTTCTTATTATATTTTAACAATGTCTGCTTTTACACCAGAAACAATTGCGCTAGCCATCTGTCTGCAAATATTTGTAAAGAAAATTACAAACTATACCTTTATATACTTCAGATATCTTTTTAGAATTGAGAATTTTGGGTGACTTACATCACAAAACTCCTCAGAGTGATCTGGTATGACCTACTAGAGAGAAGAGATGACATCTCCATAGTGGATTTCAAATAAAAGAAACATCAAATGTTAGAGCTAGAAGCACCCTCAGAGATTTATACTGTCCAGCTCTCTCCTTTTAAAGCTAAAACCCTGAAATCCAAGGAGGTTAAACAATTTGACCATGTTCACAGTGCCATTTTTCAACGGAAATAAAGCTGGAAGCCAAGTTTTCTGACAACATGTCCAGTGTTATTTGCATTAACCTCACAATTCCACTGGGAGCCTCTCCCCTGTAGAGAAATCCAACTGTGGAGCTATAGCTGACAATGCCTAGAAGTTTAAATCAGGACTGAAAGTCCATAAAGAAACTCTGGATTCTGTCTCATAGCACCAATCAGATGAGAGAGGGCCACCTCTATCAGGGTAACTGCTCACTGGATACTCCAAGCAGGAAGTAGGCTGCCGAACAGTCCTGTATATCCTGAGAGCCTAGGGTCAATTCTATTCAGTAAAAGAACACACTTGTGTGTTGAACAAGTTGGGCACATTACTTGGCACAGTGCAGGAGAACACAGGGCAAAGGGAACATCTCAGGAAGAGGGTGTTAGAAAGAACATATTACACAATCGGGGATTAGGATGTGCAAAGTAAGGAAAGGTCTTAGGAAGCAGAAGTTCCCTCTAGATCAGAAGCAATCAGAAAGCAAGGCAATTCTATGATTGGGTGTCTCAAGAAATCTTATCTATAGAGTAAGCAGGCTGGATGAAGTTAAGGCTATGCATGTGACCCTTGAACCATGTAGAGGTTAAGGGCACTGCCCCCGTGTGGTCAAAAACCCATATATAACTATATAGCTAGTCCTCCATGTCCAGGATTCTGTATCCTCAGAGTCAACCCATGCACATTATGTAGCACTAGAGTACTTTTTTTTTTTAATTTATTTGGTTGTATCAGGTCTTGGTTGTGGCACACAGGCTTAGTTGTCCCACTGCATGCGGGATCTTAGTTCCCCAACCAGGGATTAAATCAGCATCCCCTTCATTGGAAGTCGGATTTTCTACCACTGGACCACCTGGAACTCCCTGGAGTACATATTTATTGGAAAAGAATCTGCATATAAGTGGACCTGTGCAGTTCAAGCTCATGGCGTTTAAGAGTTAACTGGAAGTGGCAGGACTTCGCTGGCAGTCCAATGACTGAGATTCTGTGCTCCCAATGCAGGGGGCTTGGGTTACTTCCTTGGCAAGGAATTAGATACCACATGCCACTACTAAGAGTTCATATGCTGCAACTAAAGATCCTGTATGCTGAAAAGAAGAATGAAGATTCGCGAGCTGCAACTAAGACCTGGAACAGCCAAATAAATATATTTTTTAAAGAGTTAACTGGAATTGGTAAATAAATATCGCTCATTGTAGCTCAGAGAGATGGAGGCATTTGGGGTTGTGTGGGCTGCACAGTGACCTTGTTTTGTTCTCACTCCATTACAGTCTCCAAGTGACTTTGTCTCGTATTGGTGTTCATGTCCTGTGATGTTCTCCAACAGCAGAATGAGATATAGCTGTTAGTCACAGTCCAAGTTGAAGTAGTATACATAATGAACTTGGATGGCCCTGGCCTGCATCAGCTTGGAGTGGCGCTTGTGTTCCCAGTCAGAGATTGGGGCTGGGTCGTGGCAGTGAAAGCACCAGATCCTAGGCACTAGACCAGTGGTCAGTGACAAGAGTCCTGGCCCTTCAGCTTTCCAGAAAAGGATTTTCACAAAGACAGAAAGTAGCAAAGCAAATAAAGTATTTACTAGGAGAGAAAAGAGTACAGTTCATGTGGAAAGACACATGGACAGACTCAGAGGGAGAGTCCCTGAGTCGCACCCTCGTGGCAGTTTGAATTACTTTTATGGTGCATTTCTTCCACATTTCCTTTGGCCAATCATTTTTATTTCCTAGTTCACAGTTCATATTTGGCATATCTCAGGATCCCCCCATGTGTGCACAGCAATCTCTTAGCAAAGATGGATTTTACCAAAAAGTCGTGTGGGTAGAGCCTCCAATGAGCCTTTTCCATGCATGTGTGGTCAGGGAGGTCTCCTGACTTTGAGAAATATGTGGCCTGAGCATCGCCCAGCCTCCTCCCCTAAACTGTCCTGCTATTCTTGTCTTGGAGTTTCGTTTGGTCAATAGGGAATGAATCTCCAACTGCTTTACTGGGGGCGGGGGAGCGGGGGTGGGGGGGTCAGTGGGGGGAACGGAGAAATCTAAATCCTGCCTCAATAAGACCTAGCTGAGAGCATCAGACCAGTTTCTGGATATCAGGGCTTACTCAGCAGATGGGGCAGATGAACAGACCTATGACTTCCAGGTACCAATTTTGCCTAGACCTCCGATGGAATGCCTGAGTCACTATAAAGAAAACTTGGAAATTTGCTTTTACAAAATCAAACAATCAGATCAAAGAAGCACAAAGCAGCATTTCCTCTCTACCAGGGTCACAGCAACTGTAAATTGGAAAACAAGATGAATTTAACAGCTGAAAGAATCAAGTTTGAATCCTGGCACTGCTTCTTGGTAACTATGGGACTTGGTAGATAAGTAACTCTGACACCCTCAAAGCCACAGGATTGAATACGATAATGTAATTTGTCTCAAGAGACTCACAATTAGGCCATCCCAAATGGCTGTCTCTTCCGCAGTTTCTTAGTTCTGAGGAATGCTGCCCTTGGCAAGCTTCCCTGGCTATAACCAGGGAGCATTTGCCCTCAGAAACACAGCAGGGGCCGGCATGACTTTTTAACTTCCTTTGTGACTGTATTATAGAGTGGTTAGACTAATCCTTTAAGCTATACTAAAACTTTACCTTTACTTCAGGTTCACGCTGAAAGAATCTTGACTGTCAAAAATTAAAAAGAATGACTGATAAGGAAAAAAATAGCTGGTGGGGAGAATGACATGAATAAAGATAAGACTGAATTAGCAATTGTGTATGGAAAAGTCAAAGGATAAAATGTTCAAACTTATTGAGCTAATTCTAAAATACTGATCCTGGTAAGAATATGAATTTTAATAGCATTGATGGATAAAACAGTTGAAATTTATTATTAAAGTCAACACTTTGAAATTCCTATGACCTATAAAGTTTTTTTTTGACTGGATGGAAATTAGTTCTCTGGCCTGATAGAGTTAGCAAAGGAAAAAAAATGCAAGGATCACAGAAGTATGTAACACAGACACAAAGAGCATGCTTCAAGTCCTAACAATTCTAAAACCTCTTTTATGAAGGTCATGAAGAAGCCTCCAGCCAGGAAGGAAATGGCATCTCTGGCAACAATTACTTAAAACAAAGGAACAGTCACTAACCTTTCCGATTGCCTTTGGTCATTTGGTTACCTTGACACTCAGAGGAAATCTGAAAGTTTCACAAATGTCTCTTGACATTTTTACTTAGTGGAGTCTTGTTTACCTTTGTAACATGATAACAAGGTTCCTAATAAGTCCCTCTGGAGATTCTTCTCCAGTGTCTTATCTATTAGTATCCTCAGTTATCCATGCACACATTTAAGGGTACCATCCAGATACATAACACAAAATGCTGGTCATCAGCAGGAAACTCTTTGTTAGAAAATAACTCTAAGTTCCTAAGATACACACATTAACATAACAACAGAAGCATGGACCCAGGACAGAGTTTGAGAGAAATTCCATTTTTTTCTTTCCCATTATGGTTAGTTACAGGATATTGAATATATTTCCCTGTATTATACAATAGGACTTTGTTGTTTATCCATTCTACATAAACTACTTTTCATCCGCTAATCCCAAACTCCCAATCATCCCTCTCCCCAACCCCTTCCCCTTGGCAACCACAGCTCTGTTCTCTGTATCTGTGAGTCTGTACCTGTTTGGTAGATAGGAAAAAGGTTCATTTGTGTCATATTTTAGACTTGATTGCACATATAACCGATATCATATGTATTTGTCTTTCACTTTCTGAATTACTTCATTTAGTATGATAATCTTCAGGTTTAGCCACGTAGCAGCAAATGGCATTATTTCATTATATTTTTATGACTGAATAATATTCTATTGGAAGGAGAGGTAGACAAATAGTACATCATCTTTATCCATTCATCTGTCAATGGACATTTAGGTTGTTTCCCATGTCTTGGGTATCGTAAATAGTTCTAAAATGAACATACGAGTGCATGTATCTTTTCACATTATGGCTTTGTCTGCATGTATGCCCCAAAGTGGGATTGCTAAAGAGAAATTCTATAAAATGAGGGAATTGGAGTTGCTCTATGAGGACCATCCTACCTCTCACATTGTTTGACTTAATAACCACTTCAATGGAATATAAAGTAGCAGAAGAAACAAATGTCAAGAGAAATATAATGTTAAGAGCTTCATTAGCTCAGTTGGCTAGAACCCAGTGGAAATGACCCCGAGAGCATAGGGCCAGAGATATGTTTGTTTCCTGGGCCTATTTGCCTCAACACACCTTCTCTGTGACTCTTCTTAGGGGTGGATGGTGGTGCTCAGTTGTGTCCAACTCTTTGTGACCCTATGGACTGTAGCCCGCCAGGCTCCTCTGTCCATGGGATTTCCCAGGCAAGAAACTGAAATGGGTTGCCATTTCCTGCTCCAGAGGATCTTTCCGACCCAGGGACCAAACCCGCATCTCCTGCGTTGGCAGGTGGATTCTTTACACTGCACCACTTGGGAAGCCTCACTAACCCCCTCACAAATCATTCCTTTTGATCATGGGGGAAACAGCATTGGCAAATCAGTAAAATAAATTCTCTCTGAAAGGAATAGGGTAGAAATCTGCATTATCCATCTCATTATCAGGTATTTTACTAAAAAACTGTCCTTCAGAGAAAAGAAACAGGGTACAAAATATAGCACTTGCCTAACTTATCTCCATTCCCATAGCATGTTGAATACACATAATCAGGAAAATCTCATGGTTGTGGATACTTGGGCAATTCTGCTCCCAACAATTGAGTTATACATTCACCAAAAGCCAGTATTATTAATTATTCACAAGCTTGTTGATGCCAGCTCTACTTTGCATATTATATAAAATGGTGATCGTAGTATATATGTGCAAAGAGAAAAAAGAGATTTCCATGAAAATTAAATTGTAATTCAATAAAGATAAATTACAAGTTTTCTTTTAAATAAAATAAAAATGGTGTCAAATTAGATGTGGGTGAAACAGTCATAAAAGACTGGTTGAGAACAGGAGTCAGAAACATTCAGAAGGATTCCACACTCAAATTTCATAACAAGTGTTTTTTAAATTGCTCTTTTACTTCAAAGAAAGCAAAACTGGAAATCATAGAGAATGCATTATGCTGTGTTTTTAGTGAAAGACAAAACCAGTAGTATGCCAGAGCCAGCTGGGACTGGCTCACAAGAGCCAATTATCAAGTTTTCAGGAATTTGGTGGGCCTGTTGTTAAAAATTGCCATCATTAATAATTAAGTGATACAAACTTAGATTTAAATAAATTACATTTTATTTATTTATTTTTTTAATAAATTTATTTACTTTAGTTGGGGGCTAATTACAATATTTTAGTCGTTTTTGCCATACATTAACATGAATCAGCCATGGGTTTACATGTGTTGCCCATCCTGAACCCCTCTCCCACCTCCCTCCCCATCCCATCCCTCTGGGTCATCCCATTGCCCCAGCCCTGAGCATTTGTCTCATGCATCGAACCTGGAATGGTGTTCTGTTTCACATATGATAATATACATGTTTCAATGCTATTGTCCCAGAACATCCCACCCTCACCTTCTCCCTCAGAGTCCATAAGACTGTTCTATGCATCTGTGTCTCTTATTCTGTCTCGCATATAGGGTTACCGTTACCATCTTTCAAATTCCATATATATGCATTAGTATACTGTATTGGTGTTTTATTTCTGGCTTACTTCACTCTGTATAATGGGCTCCAGTTTCATCCATCTCAATAGAACGGATTCAAATGTATTTTTTTTAAAGGCTGAGTAATATTCCATTGTGTATATGTACCACAGCTTCCTTATCCATTCGTCTGCCGATGGACATCTAGGTTGCTTCCATGTCCTGGCTATTGTAAACAGTGCTGCAATGAACACTGGGGTACACGTGTCTCTTTCAAGTCTGGTTTCCTCAGTGTGTATGCCCAGCAGTGGGGTTGCTGGGTCATATGGCAGTTCTATCCCCAGTTTTTGAAGGAATCTCCACACTCTTCTCCATAGTGGCTGTACTAGTTTGTATTCCCACCAACAGTGTAAGAGGGTTCCCTTTTCTCCACACCCTCTCCAGCATTTATTGCTTGTAGACTTTTGGATAGCAGCCATTAAATACTGAAGATCAGTCATTTCCTAAATATTTTACACTTTACAGTTATCTATATTCGTCAGGTTATTTACACGTACTCTTGTTGTAGAGTGGAAATATAGTGTAATGCTCTACCACTACACATTTCTTTTCAATTCTACTTTCAGTGCCATGGTAGTAGTTTAAAAGTGAACACAATGGGAGTATTTACACCACAGAAAGCATCAACACAACAGTCAGGGCTATTCTTTTTCTGGAGAGTTGGTTGTTAAATGTGTATCAGCATACCACTAAACAGAAGTGAAATTGAGTAAGTGGAAGCATATTCAAAGAAAAATCCTTGTTCATAAAGCAGAAGGCTAACAAATGAACACACACATATTAACAAGTTTTAAGTTAAAATAAAAATGCTACAATGTGTGTGTACATACATGTATGTGTATATATTAACAAATACACATACACACACACATATATATTTTTTCCCTACCTTAATTTTTTCAATTGACCTACAACTATTTGCATCAATGACTCAATGGACATGAATTTGAGCCAACTCTGGGAGATAGTGGAGGACAGAGGAGCCTGACATGCTACAGTCAATGGTGTTGCAAAAATCAGACTCGACTTAGTGACTGAACAGCAACAACAACTATTGGTCCTGATTCAGATTAGGGCTTCTACCAGAGCCAATGGAACAGTAGAACAAATTTTTATAACTTTCTGGAAAGTAGTTTGGCAACATTTATTGGAAGATTTGAAAATTCATATCCCTTCACCCCAAAACTTCACTTCTTTAATGTAAGAAAATTATAAAGGATACAGTCAAATATGTAACAAAATGCTCATCATATTGTTTAAAATAACAATACACAAATACAAAAATAAATAAACAACCTAAATGTGCAGCAGTGGGGAAATGATTAAATAAATCATAATACCTCTATATAGTAAAACATGATGTAACAAGCAAAATCATGTTTCAAGGAACATTCAATGAGTAGGAAGAAATCCACCAAATATTAATAGTGGTTATCAATGGATGGTGGGACTTAAATTGATTCAATGTTTTATACAAGTAATGCACATGCATTATTGAAATGTCAGAAGATAGAGATAAATAAAAATATGAAGCTAATGATCATTCATAACTCCACAAAACAAAAACAACTATTTTAAATCTCTTGCTTTTCTTCTTGAAGGTTTTTTTTGCTTACATGCACACATTTTTAATCCAAAGTGGTATTATAGGGTGCATATTATTTTGTAATTTTTTCCACAATAAATCTTAAAATATTCCTGGATAATTTTTACTTTATTTTCTTATTTACAATTTTCTTCATTTTCCAAACCTCTTTTTAAAATAAAGAGCATAAAATAGCTTATCTCCTAAAATAATCCCCAGAGAACTATGCCTGTGAATCTTGACTGGCTGGGTAACTGTTTCTAACCAAAGAATAAAGCAGTAGAGGCAGTGTGTAAACTACAAAGTCTAAGATTTAGAAAGTCCTAAAAGCTTCCATTTTTGTGCTTTGGGGAGCCCTGAGCCACCAGGTAGAAAACTCATGGAGAAACTGAAAAAGAGATCACAAATGGAGAGAAAAGCCAAGATTACATGGAGAGAAGAGGCTCAACTTCATCAGTGTCCTAGGTGAGTCCAGCCTTCCAGCCACGCCCTCCAAGGCATGGAAGTGGAGCCATCTCGGATTCTCTAACCCAGTGAAGGCTAAGATGACTGCAGTCTCAGTACATGAAACAGAAGAAACATCCATTTGAGGCCAAATTATTCACAAAAAGATTATAAATAAAATGTTGCTGTTTAAGGCACTAAGTTTTGGTGGTTGTGAAGAGCAAGAAATAACCAAAACAGAACATGTGTTATTCATATAATATGAAAAAACAACATTATTTTTAAAGGCATTATAATGCACTTTTACATGAACTTTTGCATGCACATATACACACACAACACACACAACCTATTTCCTGCTTGAATATCTAATTGCTCTTGCCCAGTACATACTCTATTCTCTCTGACATGCACCATCTCTGACATGCACCAAATGTCACAGTTCAGATGCAATCTGTGTAAAAGAAAGGTAAATTTCTGAGATTGTAAATTATCCATTGAATGTCAATTTAAAAACCACACAGACTGACATGGATATTTTTTTTTTATATAAGGAAACTGAGACCGATCGAGAATAAGCGACTCTTCTAAGGTTATCCAGTCCTGTGGCCACTGTTGAGTTTTCCAAATTTGCTGGCATATTGAGTGCAGCACTTTCACAGCATCATCTTTTAGGATTTGAAATAGCTCAACTGGAATTCCATCACCTCCACTAGCATTGTTCATAGTGATGCTTCCTAAGGCCCACTTGACTTCACATTCCAGGATGTCTGGCTCTAGGTGAGTGAGCACATCATCGTGGTTATCTGGGTCATGAAGATCTTTTTTGTACAGTTCTTCTGTGTATTCTTGCCACCTCTTCTTTATATCTTCTGCTTCTGTTAGGTCCATACCACTTCTGTCCTTTATTGTGCCCATCTTTGCATGAAATGTTCCCTTGGTATCTCTAATTTTCTTGAAGAGATCTCTAGTCTTTCCCATTCTATTGTTTTCCTCTATTTCTTTGCATTGATCACTGAGGAAGGCTTTCTTATCTCTCCTTGCTATGCTTTGGAACTCTGCATTCAAGTGGGTATATCTTCCCTTTTCTCCTTTGCCTTTAGCTTCTCTTCTTTTCTCAGCTATTTGTAAGGCCTCCTCAGACAACCCTTTTGACTTTTTGCATTTCTTTTTCTTTGGGATGGTCTTGATCACTGTCACAAACCTCCATCAATGTCACAAAACTCCGTCCACAGTTCTTTAGGCACTGTCTATTAGATCTAATCCCTTGAATCTATTTGTCACTTCGACTGTATAATTGTAAGGGATTTGATTTAGGTCATACCTGGATGGTCAAGTGGTTTTCCCTACTTTCTTCAATTTAAGTCTAAATTTGGCAATAAGGACGTTCAAACTACCGCACAATTGCACTCATCTCAAATGCTAGCAAAGCAATGCTCAAAAGTCTCCAAGTCAGGCTTCAACAGCATGTGAACCATACTGTTCGAGGTGTTCAAGTTGGATTTAGAAAAAGCAGAGGAACCAGAGATCAAATTGCCAACATCCACTGGATCACAGAAAAAGCAAGAGAGTTCCAGAAAAACATCTACTTCTGCTTTATTGACTACGCCAAAGCCTTTGACTGTGTGGATCAGTCAAACTGTGGAAAATTCTTAAAGAGATGGGAATACCAGACCACCTTAACTGTCTCCTGAGAAATATATATGCAGGCCAAGAAGCAACAGTTAGAACCGGACATGGAACAACAGACTGGTTCCAAATCAGGAAAGCAGTATGTCAAGGCTGTGTATTGTCACCCTGCTTATTTAACTACATCATGCAAAATGCCAAGCTGGATGAAGCACAAGCTGGAATCAAGATTGCCGGGAGAAATATCGATAACATCAGATACACAGATAACACCACCCTTATGGCAGAAAGTGAAGAAGAACTCAAGAGCCTCTTGATGAATGTGAAAGAGAAGAGTGAAAAAGTGGGTTAAAACTCAACATTAAAAAAACTAAGATCATGGCATCTGGTCCCAACTTTTCATGGCAAATAGATGGGGGAACAGTGACAGACTTTATTTTCTTGGGTTCCAAAATCACTGCTGATGGTGACTGCAGCCATGAAATTAAAAGACACTTGCTCATTGGAAGAAAAGCTAAGACCAATCTAGACAGCATGTTAAAAAGCAAAGACATTACTTTGCCAATGAAGGTCCATCTAGTCAAAGCTATGATTTTTCCAGTAGTCATGTATGGATGTGAGAGTTGGACTAAAAAGAAAGCTGAGCACTAAAGAATTGATGCTTTTGAACTGTGGTGTTGGAGAAGATTCTTGAGAGTCCTTTCGACTGGAAGGAGATCCAACCAGTCAATCCTAAAGAAATCCATCCTGAATATTCACTGGAAGGACTGATGCTGAAGCTGAAACTCCAATACTTTGGCCACCTGATGCAAAGAACTGACTCAATTGAAAAGACCCTGATGCTGGGAAAGATTGAAGGTAGTACTAGAAGGGGATGACAGAGGATAAGATGGTTAGATGGCATCTCTGACTTAATGGACATTGAGTTTGAGCAAGCTTCAGGAGTTGGTGATGGACAGGGAATCCTGGTGTGCAGCAGTCCATTGAGTTGCAAAGAGTCAGACAGGACTGAGCGACTGAACTGAACTAAGGTTACCCAAGTCACATGGGTAGTTAACAGCTGAGTTAGCACAGGTTCCCAGGTCAATTGGCTTCCCAGGTGGCGCTAGTGATAAAGAACCCACCTACCAATGCAGAAGACATAAGAGACATGGGTTCGATCCCTGGGTCCAGAAGATCCCCTGGAGAAGAGCATGGCAACCCACTCCAGTATTCTTGCCTGGAGAATCCTATGGACAAGGGGAGGCCCATAGGGTTGCACAGAGTCGGACACAACTGAGGTGACTTAGCACACACACACCGAGGTCAACGTCCCTTCCTCTACAATACATTGTTTCTTTCAAAATAGTGGAAATAAAAATACTTATCTACCAGAAGACATATGTAGTCCCTGTGCTGTGTGCTGTGCTTAGTCGCTCAGTTGTGTCCGACTCTTTGTGACCCCATGCACCGTAGCCCGCCAAGCTCTTCTGTCCACAGGGATCCTCCAGGCAAGAATACTGGAGTGGGTTGCCATGCCCTTCTCAATGGATCTTCCCAACCCAGGGATCGAACCCAGGCCTCCCGCATTGCAGGCAGATTCTTTACTGTCTGAGCCATCACGGAAGCCCATGTAGTCCCTACTTAACTAAAAATAAGAATCAAAATTTTACAGAATAGCCAAGTCTTCAGGGATTTCTAGGCTGAGAGATTTGGGTAGGCCAGAGAAGTTCAGATAGGTTGCAAAAAAAAGGATAATAAAAAAAAAATGTAAGGATAAGCACTGAAAATATTATTGCTTGGAGTGAAGGCCACAGGACAGAGAATCTACTTGCTTATCCACCTAGCACTAGTCATTTAAAATTATGAGCCAGCCATGCCCACATGAACACAGTCGGAGGTGACGTGAAGAATGCCTAAAGCTGAGGGGGTGCAGAAGAAGATACTGGAAAGAGAAAAATAAGAAAATTAAAATAAGAAAAAAATACATATATATATATATATATATATATATATATATATATATATATATATATATATATATAATGAACTAATCCCTACTTCTTCATGTCCTGTGAACCATGACATACTAAAGAAATACTTCTAAGGAAAGGGAGACTGATTCACCAACAGGTAACCCATGAACCACAGTAAGACAGCTCTTTCTTTTTATAGCTTCTTCATACTAACCTAGTAAGGAACTGCAGAGCTGGAAAGTACCAAATTCTAACTTTCCCTCTGCTTTTCTTCCCAGGGGTAATATCTGATGTTAATGTTTTAAATGCAATATGCCCTTTACAGGACACAACTAGAGAAAAAGGGCCATTCCAATTTTCTTAGTTCTTCTGTACTGAGAAATCTAGTCATTTCATTATGTAGGTCTGGGAAGGTCAAAAGACACACTGGTTGGTAATAATTCTTTTCTTCTGTCCTCAAAATGAGATTGTCACCATGATCACTGATCTATATGGCCACCAAGAAGGGGGCTAAGAAGGTCAGCAGTGTCAAAGGCAGAGCATTCACAAAATGTTTAGACTTGAAAAGAGCTCTCTGGCTTCCGAAAGCCATCAGAGATGAATACCAAACTTGATAGACACATGCATGCTTCACTGATGCCAACATACTGACTTCATCATGGGGAGCTTTCCTTGCTGCAGTAACAGCAGATGCCCATAATATAAAGCCTGCACCATATCCACAATAAGCTGGGAAAAATCATATTTTTTTTAGGACAGTGAAATTCAACCTATTTCCTTTCATTTTCTCAGTGCAATGAGTCTATTAAGCTTCCACACAGTACCCAATAAAATCATGTAACACAAATGCTATGCCCTTATCAGACTGCTGAAGGGAAGATTCTAAGCCTCCTTTGGTGGAATCCTGATAATCAGAAGGCAGGTGTGATCTGTAGTTTTCCCACCTTTGCTGACCTTTCCCTGTGGGCTGAATTTGTGTGGGAGTTCCAGCCCAAGGTTCCTTAAATAGTACTTACATGGACCACTATTTGTCCTGTCGGATGTTTTTCAGACTTGTCAGAGCAAAGCCTTCCTAATCTCACCTGCTTGTGCATGGTTACTATTAATAGGAGAGAAATTGCACTTAGCTTAAGAGTTCCAAATATAGGGCACAATGAGGTGATTGATTATACAAAGACCTAATTAAACTCGGTGACATCTTCTAGCCTTCTCTCAGGGGGGAAAAAGAAAAAAAAACAATTGCTTTAACATTGTGTGCTACCCCTCCCTCTTTTGAAAGGGACTCTGAGTTTTATCTTTCCAGGTTGCTTATTTCCATACAGATCCTTGACTTTCTTACTTTCTTCCTTAAGAAACAAGGTGAGTTTTCTAAGAGCCTTCTTGAATAACATCAGAAAAACCCAGAGACGGTTTGCCTGTGTCCTCTCACACACATAAACTAGCATAGGAAAAAGAGGCTTCTCTTCAAGAAAGGAGTCTCACTTCCCAGAAACCAAAAGGATTCGAGGTTCAGAATCTGCTGCATGAATATACTTCAGTGAAAATGCAAAATGTTTAAATTCTCATTATTTGTGAATACTGTTAAGAGGCGTGATGAGGGCATTGTACTGCCAGAGTCTCACTTTCTATAGAGACAGGTGAAAGTAATCAAAGACTGCACTCTCTATGCCATGTCTAGTTGACTCAGTTTCTCCTTTAAGAAGAAATAAAACGGTCCTACTATATAGCATAAGAAACTACATTCAATATCCTATAATAAACCATAATAAAAAGGAATATGAAAAAATATATATTGATAACTGATTCACTTTGCTGTAAAACAGAAACTAATATAACACTGTAAATCAACTATACTTCAATAAAATAAATTTTGAAGAATAAATAAGTAAAATAAAAGAAGAAATGATCTGTTTTCCCTTTATCCCAGAGCAAGAGTTTCATCATAAAACTGCAGAATTTAGAGTTTGAAGAGCCATCGGAGCCTCTAAGCACACATAAAACCTTATAAACTCTTCCCCTAAATTCTCTTAACAAAAAAAAAACTTGCTATTTTCATTATTTCTTTGAAAAATTACATGATCTTCTGAAGGACCTGCAATGACAACCCTAGAAGGGCAAAAATGCTGTTTACACATAGCACAAGTATAGCAAGAAATAGAATACAAACACCCTTGCAGTATACTTGAGTACTGACCTGAAGGGCTACATTTATGAGAAAGGGTAATGATATATGTACTAGATTTGTAAAAATGAACCCATCATCAAAAGCTCCATGGTGTGTGTATGTGCAAAACACTAAAGCATGACCAAAAAAAGTTTTAAAAGGAACATGTAAGGCTTAATTCAAAACCTAATAAAGTCCTACCGCTACATTTTCAGAGAAACAGGAAGAGCACTTCCCTGGCTTTTTAGAGCCATTCTCAACTGTGGAATTATGATACATCATTATATCTCAAATCAGTTTTGAGGTGTGCTACAAGTAATATGTTCCAATAATATTTTTAAGAGGAAAGTCTGTAAGTGATTTGTTTAGCCAATTCATAATTATCCTCATTCACTTTCTTTCCAATATGCTTTCTTGAGTAGAAAAGTTGGGTGAGGTGAGGTTACAACTTCTTCCCAGAGGGTTTTCCCTTGTACACAAGAATCAATTCATTTATTCATTCACTTAACAAATGCTTTGTAAGTTTCTATAATGTTCCTGGCACTATGCCAGGTACTATATATACAAAGATGATTAAAACAAGGCCTTTGGCCATTGGAGAGCCCATAGGTGTGGTGTGGGAGGCAGAGATGTAAAAGAATAAGTACAATCCAAAGAGATGAATGCTAATACAAGTAAATGCAAAGTGAAAAAGAAATACTGGAAAGAAAACTTTTTCTGGATGAGTCAAGGAAGACTCCACACAATTAGGTTAGTTGAGCTAGGTCTCACAGGATTACTAGGAGTTTACTCAGACAGAGAAAGAGGGAGATGATACAGACAATAACCTAAATGTCAATCACCAGATGAATGGATAAAGATATTTATTTTTCCAATACAGAAGATGTGGATGATATGGGCTTCTCAGGTGGCACAGTGGTCAAGAATCTGCCTGCCAATGCAGTAGACCCGGGTTGGATCCCTGGGTCAGGAAGATTCCCTGGAGAAGAAAATGGCAACCCTCTACAGTATCCTTGCCTGTAAAATTGCATGGACAGAGGAGCCTGGCAGGCTACAGTCCATGGGGTCACAAAGTGTAGGACACAACTGAGCAGTGAGAGCACTGAGATAAACTGCAAAAATGCCTGCATGTTTTTTAGTTTGGGTGATTTAATAAGCACTGATATTGTTAGCTTAAGAAAGAGAATGCAGAAAGAAGAAAAGGTTTCATGGAGAGAACATAATGAGTTTTGTTCTGGACATTTTAGATCTGAGATGTCATTCAGGCAGAGCCATTCAGGAGAGAGACAGATGCAATCAGATTTCACAAAAAAGTCTGGGTGACCAATACAGACAGAGACTCATTGATGTATAGGTTACAGCTAAAATTGCAGGACTGGGTGAGATCACCCTCGCTCCCTCCAAAAAAGGTGAAAACAGAAAGGAATCTCAGCCAGAACTCCAAAGAGCACCAAGCCTTGTGGGGGAAGGGGGATAGAGGGGTGGGGAAAGCAGAGAAAAAAGGTGGCACTGGACAGAAAGAAACAAAAAGAGATACCATGCTTCAGACAGAGTTTTAAGGAGAAAATTGTCAACAATATTGCATACCAAAGAAAATTAAAATGAGCACTGGATTTAGCAAACAAAGAGTTATGAAAGGCTATTAGAGTAGTTTCAATAGCATGATGGAAGCCAGAAATCCATTAGGCCAGAAGGAGATCTGAAGATCAGGCAAGGGGATTTAAAAGATAAAATCAAAAAAAAGAAGAAGATGTGTGTGTGTGTGTGTGTGTGAGTGAGACTCACTTTGCTGTACACCTGAAACTAACACAATATTGTAAACCAACTATACTTCAATTAAAAAAAAAATTATAAAACACTGGTGGCGCTAGTGGTAAAGAATCCGCCTGCCAATGCAGGAGATATGGGTTCCATCTCTGGGTTGGGAAGATTCCCCTGGAGTAGGAAATGGCAACCCACTCCAGTATTCTTGCCTGGAGAATTTCATCGACAAAGGAGCCTGGCCAGATACAGTCCATGGGGTCGGAAAGAGCCGGACGTGACTAAAGCGACTAAGCACTTTCCATAGAGACAATTGTTCCTTCCGTTTTCGTCTGGAGGATAGTTACAAACATGTTAATGAAGGCGGAGGGGTGCAGGAAAGGAAAGAAACTTGTCTTTTCACTGCGATCCTCTGTGCCAGTTATTAAGCTGCAGGTATTAAGTTATAGCCTCTCACACTCACCTTCTTATTCTCTGGTGCCTTCGGATGCTGCTGCGGCTGGCACTGCAAACCACGGTCGAGCTGCTTCGTTTGCCGCTGATGCCCCACTCGACGCTGAGACTAGGGGCGCTCTAGGAAGGCTGGGAGGCTTCCGGGAGAGAAGGCAAGACTTCTTCCGGTTTGCTTCTGGTCCAAACCTTCCTCAAAATGACCCTTCACCGAAGCCGCTGTGTCCCCTCTTTCATAATCTCAGTGCCAGCTCTGTATGGACCCTGCTCCAAGATGCCAGGTTTTGAGAACCCAAATCTTCTCCTTCTGTTCTCTGTGCCTTAATAGTGATGAGTAACTACTTCCCGAGATAGGGAGAAACAGGGAAGGAACACGTTTGGATGAGAAAACTCCAGCGTTGGGTTCGAAACAAGATAGTTTGATACCTTTGAGATTAATATTGTACTTAAAATGCTCTGATGCTCCAGGTGCGTTTGATTCCTCATTTATTCAATTAACCTCATAATAGATATATATCTGTATAGATATAGATGACTAGCCTGTCATGGATAAGAAACTACCCACTGTGTTGTGAGATTTTGTTTTCTCTTTAGAGATAGCACTAGAATGAACAAGCAGATTTGTGCTGGTACTTGTACTGTTTCCAATTGGTTATCTGACCTTGAACAAGTCCTCTCTTCCTTCTCTCAAGATTAGTTCTCATATTTTGAAAACGTTGACATTCATTGTCCTTTGATGGTCACCCTGAAAAATCATTACTACTGTTCGTGACGGAAGGTAGAGAAACACAGGAATCGGCAAGAGAGGTGGAGGTGGGGGGAACTTTCATGACTACTTCTAAGAGTGAAAATTGGTATCTTGTTGTAGAAAAGGCACTCTGCTGAAATGTTAAGTCACTTTTTGCTTGAGAGGTAAGACAATGCAGTGGTTAAGAACACTGAGATGTCAAACCAACTTGTTATATTCTTTTCAGACTGACTTTTCAATCCTGTGTCTACCACCTCTTGGTTCTGAGGTGATAAGTTCATCATTTAAGCTTTCTCATTCTCAGCTTCATCATCATTACAGTCAGTGTACACCTCTTTTGTAAAAAGGATGTCTGTGGTTGCTGGATATGAAGCAGTCAGAACAACTGCATACAGGATGAAGAGCTTTATCTGTTTATTGACACTACTTTAAAAGCTATACTTCCATGGCTCCATGCAGAAAGATATGTTTCAGTCTGAACAGGGACCCACAGAGAGATACTATTATTCTTAGATTATTTGATATTCTTCTGGTATTGAGTAATGTGTCAAAACCTTTCTTACCCATTGGTGGATTTCATTTGGAAAGAACAGAATGTTTCTGGATTCTATCAAATTATATATAGCAAAAGAAAAACTCCTGGTGAATACTGAGTTAATATATTTGCTTTCCTCACAGCTGTATTAAGAGGAAAGCACCTTATGAATTTTTTTTTAAGTTGCTGGTATATACTCCACAGATGTCAAGGGGAAAAAGAAAAGGATGGTACATCAGGCTCTATACCAAATATAAGAAACTATATTCATAGATGCATGAGTGATGTTTTTTTCCATTACAGGGTTCATTTGCATAGGATACTGTGGCACACAGACCAATTTTCCCCCTGAAGATATTACATTTCTTAGCATTTCTTAGCATCCAGTGAAAGCGGATAGAAAAAATTAAGAGCAAGACCATCTTTCTGACATAAAGAAGACAATTGTTTAAACTCCCCATGCTTACTTTGTAAATATTATTCTGCTGTCCTAGCTTATCACTGGGCCTTAAAATAGAATTTTGCAAGCACCACTTGTATCTTCATGTCAGTCCTTTACTACAAAACAAATGAAAATTAAACATGCAGTCCTTGGGTTTGAAAACTTCAGGATAAATTTCTAAGACCCAAAGTAGGTTCATGGTTCATACATAGGTTCTCCATCCATCCCACTCCTACATAGCCACTCTCACAAGCAAATTTTTCCCTATCATTGAAACATTTAAATAATGCAGCTGCTTCTAGATCCTGAAGGTGCCAGGTTATAAATTAGGCTTCTTTGGCAATTGCATTACCTTTTTCAGATCACACAGATTATTATTTAAGTGTCAGGTTCATCAAAGATAATATGTTATATAAGGAAAGGAGTAGGAGGAAAGAGGTGGTAGAAACAGTATTTGAACCAGTTTTCAAATATGTCTGCTTTGAATGACTAATGTGATGTTCCAAGGTTGAATTTTGCCATTTCTTAAATGCTTTGCTCTAACAACATATTTACAACCTATACTCAAAGTGAAAAGTTGAAAATGTGGATGATATGAGACAGCAACAAATCTTTATTTCAAAACTTTTATGCAGGCTTTTAGGAACCAGCCTTAAAGTTAAATGCTAGCTCTTGCATATTCTAAGTGGAATAATAAATAGGTTTTCATGTTCTGTGCTAAAAAAGAAAAAAATCTGTGATTTTAGTCATCAAAGAGAAATTCTGTGGTGAGATATTTAACTGTAACAGTTTGGGAATAGGCTTTTGCATTTCCACTGTCTATATTGGTCAAATGAATAATGTTTCTTTGTTTTTTTAAGAAAACATAATCATAGTAAACAGTATTCTTTTCCCTTGGATGAAAGACTCTAATACCTATCCTCTTTTCTACAAACATTTATAGTTGTCAAAATGCTCTCCCTTATATTTCACATACAATTGAACTTCCTAATATTCCCAGTGTGATAGGTAACAGAGGATTCTTCCCCTTTTATAGATGACCTGAGCCTCATAGAGATTGTGAATAACTTGCCCAAGGTCATGTGATATATCTATTTACTATTAGTTGATTACAAGTAAAATAAACTCAAATTGACTTAATGAATAAACAAGTTGTTCATTGACTCATGTAACTCAAAGTCTGAGGGAGTAGAGGATGAAGAAGGAAGGGGGTGAAATGCCTTTGCCTATAACCGCATCCAGGCTTCCCAGGTGGCTCTATTGGTCAAGAACCTACTTGCCAGTGCAGGAGACACAGGAGATGTGGGTTCGATCCCTGGGTCAGAAAGATCTGCTGGAGAAGGGCATGGCAACCCACTGCAGTATTCTTGCCTGGAGAATCCCTAGACAGAGGAGTCTGGCGGGCTACAGTCTATAGGGTCACAAAGAGTCAGACACAACTGAAACAGCTTAGCACAAATACACTCATAGCCAGATCCAGAGGCTGAATTATGTCATCACATCTCATTCACTTACCTCAGTCACTGAGCTCTGCTATTCTCTGCATTGGCTTTGTTCTTAGACAAGCTTGATCCTGGTTATAGAGAGGTGACTGAGAGCCATTAGTTTCAGTCATACATCCCATTCTCTCAACAAACAGAGGGTTTCATTTTTCCCAGTTGATTCTCATCAGCATGGCATTAGCCAGAGAGAAGGGATATGGCAATTGGCGAGACCTATGTCCCATGCCTTCCTTTGGAAGTACAGGGGAGGATGGGGAGGATTGTTAGCCATACCTCAAGCCGCATGGAATAATAACAGGAAAGAAGTGATTTGCTACAAGGAAAATCAGCTGACCAGAAAAAAAAAAAATGTTGCGCAAGCAACAGAACTACACTTAGCTATTAAACAGAACAACAAGGATCCAAAGTGAAGTTCAGTGAAATTCAAAGCATTCCCTCTTTCCACTCTATTATGCTGCCTCCATATATCATATGACAAATACTACTCAGTACACTATTTGCTCAGTATACTTATAACTCAAAAATGATCATACGATCTATTAGTGCTCCCATAGAAAATTGCTACACTTGATATAAATAGTGATAATGAGAATGACTAGCATGTGTCAAAAATTAGCACATCAAAAATTAACACTAAAGAGTCAATGAGTCTAAATTTCAGAGAAATCACCAAGACAAAGGTTGAGATAGCTCTTATAGGAACAGCTTTCACTGATGCTTCCCCAGCTACATCCACCCCTCACCTCACTCTAATTCTTCATCAGTCTGAGTCAAGACCTGTTTATGCTAGGTTCAAAAGGGAATAAAAAATGAACAGTATCTAGATCCTGTCACCAAGTAATTTGAAATTTAGTAGGGGTTAGAAGGTAAGATGAGGAATTAGGTGACCTTACAAATAACTACAATATAAGATACATTATAAGTTTTTATGAGTTCCCAAATGCTATGGGAATTAACAGAAGAGAGAAAATCTCCCTGGTGGGAAGGAGTAGGACAGACTTTATGGAGGAGGTGCTGGCATGGGAAATAGGTCTCTAAAGGGGGGATAAGGTTTTGACACACATCAAGGTAGAGGTGGAGTTGGTATCATGGAAAGAGGAATAGAGACAGGAAGCACATAACATGATCAGGAAACAGTTCCTATTTGAATTGGCAAGGGTGTGTGGTGTGTATATGGTATAACTGGAAACAAGCCTGGAAATACTTGGAACCTTACTTGTGAATTCCTTTCAGTGCTAGGCCACTTAGTCTATATATTAATTGTGTAGGCATTAGGGAACCATTGAGAATTTTTGAGCAGGGTAATAACAGAATTATATCTTGACTTGACAAGGATGAATCTGGAAATGATAATAGAATGAAGTTTCCTGACTTTCATTCCAAATTAGGCTGAAATGCCTAATTTCACATTTAATTTGGAAGGATGCTCTCCAAAACAAAAGACTCCTAAGCTCCCAGCCTCCTGACACAGATTCAAATCCTTTTGTCCCCTGGATCCTTCTGTTTCTAAATCTCAGCTACATCTTGAATAACCTCTGGCTGATTTTCTCCCACATTTCCTACAGTGGTCAGATCTTTCCAATTCCCTGTAAGTTCACTATCCAAGACCTGACATAGAAAATGCTCACCTCTCGTTTTGTTTTGTTTTGTTTTTACAAAAATCTGCATTTAAATCCTAGCGTTAATCACCCAGTCCTGTCGGACTCTCTGCGACCCCATGGATCCCTGCCAGGCTCCTCCTTTCAAGGGATTTTCCAGGCAAGGATACTGGAGTGGGTTGCCATTTCCTTCTTCAGGGGATCTTCCTGACCCCTTGATTGAACCCAGGTCTGCTTCATTGCAGGCAGATTCTTTACCATCTGAGCCATGAGGGAAGGCCCACATTTAAATCCTAGGCAATTATTAAGACACAGATAACAACTGCCCTTCTATATGACGCATTCCCACATCAGCTCAGTCTACAATTACACTTCCTTCCTTTTAAATCCCGCAATATTTATTAGCAGCGTCACTCTTTTGGAAATTACCATATATTGCATATGTAATTTGGTTGTTCCCAGTTGTAAATTCCTTGAGAATAGATATATCGAACAACCAACCTCTGTTAAGTGAGCACTTACCATGTATAAGATACCATTAGATACTGCAAGGAGTATTAGAAACAAAATAAAGCAAACAAGATAACCCAAGTTTCCTTCCTTGAAACAGACTTTATTTTATTGAGACTTATAATACATTAGTATGTGTTGTTAATTTTGATTGACTGAAAAATCAGTGTCAACTGCATGAACTCCCTAAACTTTCTGCCCCTTCACTTCAAAGTTTCTCTGAAACTATATCTACTCTCTCACCCTTCTCTCCAGTCTTGGAGGAAAGAGAATCTTCCTTTAAATTTTAACACTAGCACCTGTGATCTTGGCCACATCTCTTTCAATATGCTCCAGGCTCTTGGCTTCTGAATTATCTGCTAATATTTCAAGCCTTTTTCAAACATTTTCATTTTCCTCCTTTCACCTCTCCCACTATCCCTCCACTTCTCTTAGGCTGCACCCAAATCCAGCTTCCCACATATCTCCACTAGTCTGAAAAGACCATTGCTTGAACTTGCTAATTCTACTCTTCATTCTACTTTTTAAGGATTTTTTTTAAATTGAAATTTAGTTGATTTACAATATCATATTAGTTTCAGGGGTACAGCATAGTGATTCAGTATTTTTCTAGATTGTACTCCATTTAAAGTTGTTACAAAATAATGGCTATAATTCCCTGTGCTGTACAATACATCCTTTTTTGCTCATATATTTTATACATAGTAGTTTGTATCTCTTAATCGCCTACCTCTCTATTGCCCCTCCCCCTTCCCTTTCCCCGCTGGTAACCACTAGTTTGTTTTCTACATCTATGAGTTGGTTTCTGTTTTCCTATATACATTCATTTGTTTTCTTTTTTAGATTCCACATATGAGGGATAACATACAGTATTAGTCTTTCTCTGACTTATTTCACTAAGCATAATACTGTCTAGGTCCATCCACATTCTTGCAAAAGGCAAAATTTCATTCCTTTTTATGGCTGAATAATATTCCATTGTGTGTGAATTTTATATATATATATATATATATTTACACCACATCTTCATTATCCATTCATCTGTTGATGGACACTTAGGTTGCTTTCATATCTTGGCTATTGTAAATAGAGCTGCTATGAACATTGGGGTGTGTGTCTTTTTGAATTAGTGGTTTCAGTTTTTCTGGATATATGCCCAAGAGTAGAATCACTGGATGATATGGTAGTTCTAATTTTAGTTTTTTGAGGTACCTCTATACTGTTCTCCATAGTGACTATACCAATTTACATTCCCACCAACAGTGCACAAGGGTTCCCTTCTCTCCACATCCTCTCCAACATTTGTTATTCGTGTTCCTTTTGATGATAACCATTCATTGTTTTGATTTGCATTTCTTTAATAATTAGCAATGTCGAGCATCTTTTCTATGTGTTTGTTAGCCATCTGAGCGTATTCTTTGGAAAAATGTCTAGTCTGTTCTTCTGACAATTTTAAAACCCATCATTTTATTTTATCCTTCTACTGACTAATATATTCTTAGAAGTGTGGTTTCTACTCAATTGCCTATAGCTTCATTGTTCTCTATGAAAGTTACCCTTTCAAAATGGCTTCCTTCTATGAAATCTATAGACATTTTCTTCAGACTTCATTCTTCCTCACAATCTTTTCAGCATTTAACAATGTTGACCAGACTCTTTGGTGAACCATTCTCTTTGGTGAACCATTCTCTTTCATGGATTTCCATGACACCTTTCCTGCTTCTCTGAACACTCCTCTTCCTCTTGGCTGGCTCCTCTCTTTCCCATCATATCCTAATAAGAAGCATTCCCTAAGACTCAGCCCTCAGCCTCTTATTTCTGTGTTTACTCTCTCTTCTTTTGAGAATGCCTGTTTTTGATGTGTTAACTATCTGTATTTTATAGTTCAAAGGAATATAGATCATTTTATCGTCTACAGTTAAAACCTTTCAATAACTTCCTACTCCAAGAAGAATAAAATGTCAAGTTTTTTTATGTCCCCATGATCTGGCTTCTGCCTTCCTCTCCAGCTTCATACTGTGCTGTGTCCCTTGCTCAGTAGCTCCAAGTCACACTGTTTTCTGGCCATGCTACATGGCATGCTGGATCATGTTTGATCCCAGACCAGGGATCAAACCCATGCCCCCTGCATTGGGAGCACGGAGTCTTAACCACTAGGCAACTAGGGAAGTCCCATACTGGGCTTCTTTCTAGTCCCACAGCACACCAAGATCTGTTCCACATCCAAAGCTGCTTGTTCCCTCTTCCTAGATTGTTCTTTTTTCTACTTTGCCTAGCTGGTCCTATCCCATTGATCAGCTCTCAGGTTAACTGCCACTTCCTCAGAGGCTTTCTTTGATCACCTAATCTCAAGCAGGCCACCCTTCATAGCACTTGTCAGGAAGGAAGAAATTTTCCTCTACCCTTCTATGTTCTTCTGGGGGGTCTCAGAGTTAAATTGACATGAGACCGATTAATAGAAGAAAATCACACAAAAGTTTAATAACATTTATACATGAGAAAGACCTAAGAAAACTGAGTTATGGGCCAGAACGGCTGGAACCCTCACCTTAAAAGCAATCTTCAGCTAAAGACAGAACAGGGCATTGAGGGTAGTGGTTTAGGACCTCATAGGTAGGGGGAAGGCAATTGACATGGAAATGGAGAAGCAAATGTTTGATCAACAGATACTTGCTGAGCCAAGCAGAGAGGGTGGGACACAGAGGAATTTTAACCAACAGATTTTTCTAGGTTTCTCCCCATTTACAAACCTAGTACATGCTGTAGTTTTCTATGGTGATAACTCCCTGCCTAGAATACTTCCTCTACTTCTAAAGGCAGTTAGGGGGAAGGTAAAATGTTCTTCCTGAGTCTTTTGGGTCTTGATTGTTTTCAGCTGAAAATAATCCACATGCCAAAGAGATATTTTGGGTGACAAATTTTGCTCTTCTACACACTTATCATGAGTTGTAATTGTATGCAAACATTTTCCTCGTTAATTGTCTGTCTCTCTCTGTTGAGTATAAGATAAGCATATTGAGGGCTAGTGTGGCATCTGTCTTTTTCCTACGTTAGCCCCAGTATCTGGCATAGTGCCTAGCATAGAGTATGTGCCAATAAATGTTTGATGAACCAATAATAAGACTGGTTCTCAAATTTCAACTCCTACCCTGATTTCTTCCAGAGTTCCCATCTCATATCTCCAGTTCCCTATTGGCCATTTACATATGGATGACCCTGCTCTAATTTGTCATTTATCCAAAATCATCTTACCTCAAAAAACTGCCCTCCTAAGTAGAGAACGGACATGTGGACACAGCAAGAGAAAGGGAGGGTGGACAAACTGAGAGAGTAGCATTGACACATATACACTACATTAGGTAAAACAGATAGCTAGTGGGAACCTGCTGTGTAGCACAGGGAGCTCACCTCAGTGTTCTGTGATGACCTAGAAGTGTGGGATGGGAGGTGGGGGTGAAGGGTATGAGAGAGGTCCAAGAGGCTGGGACTATATGCAAACATATAGCTGATCTACTTCCACTTCTTTGTACAACAGAAACTAACACAACATTGTAAAGCAACTATACTCCAATTAAAAAAAAAAGCCCTCCTCTCCTCAGGATGACCTTATATGTCAATGTTATAGTAACCTCATCCAGGATTGAAATCTGGAAGTCACCTTTAACTCTGTCTTCTCCACTGGCCCTTTAATCCTTCACCTTGTATAGCACTTGAAGATATCTTCTTCTTCACATTCCAAAGTCGTCACCCTGATTCAGAATGTTGTTACCTGTAGTCTAGTTCACTAAGTGAGCTCCAATTTTTTTGACCATACACCCTACCTAGCTTATTAATACATGAGCACTCAGCTTCATTGTGCCTTTATATGTTAGGTACATGTAATCCAAGGCTTCCTTGGTGGCTCATATGGTGAAGAATCTGCCTGTAATGCAGGAGACGTGGGTTCAATCCCTAGGTCAGGAAGATCCCCTGGAGAAGGGAATGGCAACCCACTCCAGTATTCTTGCCAGGAAACCATGGACAGCAGATCCTGGAAGGCTACAGTCCATGGAGTCACAAAGGGTAAAATACAACTGAGCGACTGAGCATGCATGCACTCCCCATTCTACTGCCTATTCTACTCTGTCTGCTTAGGCAATCCAGATATGCTTTATAGTGCCTCCAACATATCAAGAAAGTTATACTGTATAGCACAGGGAAGTATTCTCAGTATCTTGTAATAACCTATAATGGAAAACAATCTGAAAAAGAATAGATACATACACATATATATTTATAGTGGGTTTCCATGGTGACTCAGATGGTAAAGAACCTGCCTGCATTGTGGGAGACTCAAGTTCAATCCCTGTGTTGGGAAGATCCCCTGGAGAACAGAATGGCTACCCACTTCAGCATTCTTGCCCGGACAATTCCATGGACAGAGGACCCTAGCGGGCTACAGTCCATGGGGTCACAAAGAGTCGAACAGGACTGAGAGAGTAATTGCACTGCATTGCATACTTATATATATATATATACATATATATGTATAACTGAACCACTTTACACATGAAACTAACAGAACGTTGTAAATGAACTATATTTCAATTTTTAAAAAGTTTTACCTCTGCACCTTTGCAAGTGTTCTCTCTTCCTGAAAATTCCCATTTCACCTGTCTTTGCCACAGGATTATGTTGAAATTGTCATCTTCTCTGTGCAACTTTCTGACCTCCTTCCACAACATACCCGTGCATCAGTGTCACCACCACCACTGTCTTGACAAAATCAGTAAGTATTTGTCATTCCCTTATCTTTCTTCCTGAAGTACTTTGTCTAGACATCTATTAGCAGGTAGAACACTGAATTATATAGACATCTCCATATTTTTATTTCTCCCTCTAGACCACAGGTCTCCAAGCACAGTTGGCAATAAAAATGTTTAAGCACCTACCCACCTCCACATATACACATGTATGTATAGTATTATATTACTGTGTATATTATATTACTGTTAGTATTATTGTATGTTATTATATATTACTGTATTATATATATTGTGCCACATATATTACTGCAAGATTATATATATTATAAAATAGGAAAATCAAAATTGAAAGAAGATGAGCTAAAACAAAAAAATTATTTAAATTTCTAACATGTTTTTTATCCCTCCAAAGATATTATTTTGAAACTCCCATCCCTGGAGTTGTATGCACTCTTCCTTTTTGGATGTCTATGCTGCTGCTAAGTTGCTTCAGTCGTGTCCGACTCTGTGCAACCCTATAGACGGCAGTCCAGCAGGCTCCGCTGTCCCTAGGATTCTCCAGGCAAGAATACTGGAGTGGGTGCCATTTCCTTCTCCAGTGCATGAAAGGAAAATGTTTAACAGTGAAGTCCGCTCAGAGTCGTGTTCGACTCCTTAGTGATCCCATGGACCCTAGTATGGCCTACCAGGCTCCTCTTGTCCAGTGGTGGGGATTTTCCAGGCAAAGGTCAGTAACTGGAGTGGGTGCCTATTGCAATTCACCTTCCATTTGGATGTCTATAGTTTACACTATTGTCATAGCTTCCAGCCTATGGTAATATATCCCACTGATCATCCCTGTAGCACTCATTTGGCATTTCTAGTTCTTCTTGCACAACTATCTACTTTGAAATTAACCAAAAAACCTTTCATGATTATTTTCATGCAATAATATTTACTGAGTGGCCACAATATACCAGAAGCTTTTCTGGGTCCTGGGGTCTCAGTAGCGAACAAGAAAGATCAGGTCCCTGTTCTTATGAAGCTTTCATAATGGGATCAGGAAAGAGAGAGAAATATAAACAAGATAATATTATCATAGAAGTGTAACCAACTGGAAGATCTGCAGTGTATTATATTAGTGAGAAAAAGGCGTTAGAATTAGGCAGACCTGGATTCAAATCCAGGGTTGACCACATACAAGATCTGTGATTTAGGCAATGAACTTAATCATTCTGAGTTTGTTTTCTCATCTGTAAAATAAGATTAATTATTTTCCTGTCAAAAGGGTACTTGTGAGAATGAATAACATATAAAATTCCTAGCATAAATGCCTGACCATTGATGTTATTAAAATATATTTTGCAAAATCTTCATAGCTCAGACAGCATATATGTTACAATATGATTCTATTTGAAAGTAATTCTAGAAATAGGATATGGGAATTCTTTTCTTGGTTCACCTTAATTGGATAGATCTGAGGGTACACTTGACTGTGAGAGGAAATTGTTAAAGAATGAATGTTTGGAGCTAATTATCTTCTTAAGATCAGAAAAAATAATTGCTGTTGACAGTTCACTTACCTGACAGCCTTCCCAGAAGGTGAAGAATTGGCAGTTTATCTTTACTGAATATTTGATGCCCTTGAGGCAGCCTTGAGTTCCACAGATTAAAACGTACGTGTGGATAGAAGCAAACAAAAAAGAAGAACAAAAGGAACCCCAAATTGTTAGTCTTTCATGTTCAATCCTCTACGTTCCTATATAAAAAGGGCTCAGCCTACAGCATTAAGATACTCATTTGCTTCCTGTGAATTTTCCATTTGAAAGGTGTACATGGATATGGCAAAGCGCTTCATAGCCTCTGTTCCCAAACTGAGAAGTAGAAAACCACAGAGAAATAAAACCTAAATACCAATAGCAGGAACATTAAAAGGCTACAATACCCAAGTTCAGTTAAGCAAGAAGTAGTGACTGATACAGCTTCCCAGGTGACTCATTGGTAAAAGAATCCACCTGCCAATGCAGGAGGCACAGGAGCCACCAGTTTGATCCCTGGATCAGGAAGATCCCCTGGCAAAGGAAATGGCAACCCACTCCAGTATTCTTTCCTAGGAAATCCCATGGACAGAGCAGCCTGGTGGGCCACGGTCCTTAAGGTCACAAAGAGTCAGACATGACTGAGCAACTGAGCATGCAGCACACAAGTGAGTGATACAGAGGGCTTGTCAGTTCGGTAATGTGACTTACTGAGCATACATTAATATATTAGGTACTCGGAGGAAAGTCTCACTCACGATTGTGAATATGCACATTTAGGTGACAAAAGCACATTTAAAATGCATATGTTACTATTTGTTTAAAACCTTGCTCATAGGCAAGGTTTCCTTTGATTGCAGTTATATGATTTTTATTAAAACATTTCATTTTCTAATAGCATTTGAATCAGAACGCATATGTCCATCTTATTACCTTACTACTTAATGTCTTTTGAATGTTCTATGAAATACCTAGACAACAAATCCACTCCTTTCCTCCCTCTCATTCAACTTTTTAATCGTTTTTCCAAAAACCCGAATCTTAAAAAATAAAATGATTGTTAAGTCCACCCCAAAACACCAGTTCTTTCAGGGAGATTACAAACTGCCTCTGAGAAATGATTACTTAGTATAGAAGCCAGCATGGAATTAAAAAAATTATGACTGTAGAATTAGAAAAAAAAAAAAAAAAAAGATTCCACTATTTTCCTTCCAGGCTTATGTCAGACTTGGCAATGATGTTAGAAATGTACTAGGAGCATCAGCCTTTCAATGCCTGGAATAACTATAGCTTAAAGATATTGTGTAAAACAGGTTGTTTTAGTAGGGTATAGTGTTTCAAAATGCTAACTGATAGTCAATACTTTATTTCCTGTATTTCAGTTTTCCTAAAGGTTTGGTTTTGCAGAATTTCAAAAATGTATTTATGATCTAGTGGAGAGTGATTTCTCTCATGCCCATTTCATGCCATGGCCTCTGCGAGTCTTAATTTTAGCTAGCAAAGTAGCAATGGGACATCGCGTCTGAGACCCCCTTGTTCATCAGTGGGGACTGTCAGAGCTAGAGGGCTCTCAAAGCCAGGGATAATTATTTCCTTTCTTATGTTCTCTTTTAGAGACTTTAGAAAGGTATGAATTATCCCTGGCTTTGTAGCCTCCCTAGATCTGTCCAGTCCCAACTGAGGATAAAAGGGGGGTAATCAGACGTCATGTCCCTTTGTACTTTGCTAGCTAAAATTAATTGACTCGTGCAGAGGTCATGGCTATGCTGTGAAAGGGTTGAGAGATTCCTCTCCACGAGATCATTAATTTACATTTTTGATATTCTGCAAAACCCAAACTCTGTAGGATAATGAAATACAGAAATAAAGTTTTTGACTAATCTGTTAGGCAGTTTTTTTGAAACACTTTTACCACTGACTAAACATCCTGTTTTACACAAGGATTTCTTTAAGCTATTGTTATTCCAGGCATTGAAAGCTGGATGCTCCTGTTCATTCTAATTCATTGCAAGTCTGACATAAGCCGGGAAGGGAAAATGTGGATCTTTTTTTTTTTTTGTTTTCTAATTTTACAGTCATGAATTTTATTCCCAGTGCTGTCTTCTTAACTTAAGTAATCATTTCTCTGAGGCATGTTGTAATCTCCTGAACGAATGGTGTTTTGGGGGTGGATCTTAAAATCAGAAGGAGAATTGTACTTCAGCCAAAATGAGTTTCAGATACAAAATCTAAGATCTATGCATCACTCTCCTAAAGCCAAACCATAATGTACAATATTGCTTTGCTCCTAAGTTATTGTGGCATTTGTTGTGTGTTGATGTATTTGCATATACCAGGTGGTGTATATATCTATGGACGAACATCCACCTTTCTCAGCGCTGATAACTGTGAAGTGCCTTCTCAGCAACTATGAGAATCTTTTAGGAGGTTACCAAAAGCTCCAGCTGAGCTACAGATTGGTCCATTTTCTCAAACAAAACCTTTTGCTGCATTTCATATTTGCAAATTAATTCAAATTGAAGATCGTCCTATCTCAGCAGTGTTACGGATGCATTTGCTGGATAAGAATCTGTTAAGTGTATGCTTTTCTCTTAGAGCTTTGGACCCAGGAGTGTTTCTTTCTATTTTTTTCATCTTTCCACAGTCCAAATATATACTTCAGTATTTAAATCTACATTTAAAACCTTCTAGTGATCTCTCCAGTGTGGCCTTCTGTTTATTTTGTTGGAAATTGGCACTCTTATCAAAAGCGTGTGTTCTGCACGCAAAATATATACTTATACCTGTGTGTGTGCGCGTAAGGATACAGGACATAATACAAGATTATTTGTGGGTTTTAGGTTTAGGAGGAGAGATTAGTCTTTAAGAAGGGTTGTTAAATTGATAATAGACAGAATGGTGACGAACCGTAATTAAGTTGCAAAGTAGAAAAACATTATGTTCAACAGCTGATTCCTTTCATGTCCTGGTCTGTGATTCACAGGAACATTCACTTTATAATTAGTTTCACAGCCCAATGTTTACTTTTGTGTACAACGATTTTAGGCCTCATTTTCTTTCGAAAACTCTCATCAATGTACCACATAGATTGCATTCTCTCGATAAGAGCAAACACCCTCCTCTGGATTCTGAATTGAATGTATCTGGGTGTCTGCAAATTATAGAAAGGACAAAATAGAGCAGATGGTGGCATGCAAGGGATCTGTTTGTGAATTTCACAGTTAAAAATGTACTAGGAATCATTAAACTTGAAAAACTTTAACAGGAAAAAAACTTAACAGTTTTTTCAATGCTGCTTTCTCTTACTTCACCCATATAGATCTTAGCACTCAAGATTTGCTGTGGTTTTGATGTTTGCAATATTTTCCTTTCTTTTTATGATTTATTTTTTCATTTAACTTCTTTAATTCTCACATTATTCTACAAGGGCTCCTGCAAATAGCTCTCTTTGCTCATCTCTCTTAGAAGGGTGTCTCTATGTTAATAGGTGTTTCCCCCCCAAATTATGCATTCAGCCTTCACAGTTCTCTAGACCTGACTAATAGATTTCAAAATCTGCTTGCTGATTCTTAAATACTTAAGAGTCTTCTTACCTGTAAAAATCCAGCCAAGAGCCAGAGTACTCTATTAGTGTGACATTGGAATGCTCTAAACACTTTCTTAAAAATCCATTCTGTGCCACAAATTGGAGATTAGATTTTTTTAAAAAAAAAAGGAGCTTCCCAATAATCTTCTTTTATCAGGATTAAAAAAAAAATGTATTCTCTTCCGAGCTACTTCCTCAGTAAAGAAGTACATTGGGTTCATTCAGACTGTATTGTCAGAAAAAGGGATCCATGGTTTGAGGACTGGAATCTTGTCATTTTCACCTTTAAATCTACCTGGCGTCACACTCTGCCAGACGTGACCTTTTTGAAATGATGGTGAGATAATGTGCAGTTTCCTGTGGAGAATCAGTTATAGTGAATGACGGACCATCCCACTCCAGAGCATTCAGGGCAGAAGTAAGGCAGCAATGTAGGAGCAGGGCCTGCCTATCGGCGCTTGTAATAGTAGCAATAGTCTCTTTCTATACCCTCCTCTGTATAGTTTCAATGTATTAAAGTGACATTACCCTCTTATTACAGCTACAGTGAAGTGTATACCTGGGCCCACTATCTATTGACAACTCAAGCAGCCACTTTATCACTGTATTGCCCAGTTACTTTCTGTTAGAGATTTTAATGATACTGTTCATTTCCAAAAGAAGAAAGAAGGAAGTGAGAAACAAAAGAAAAATGCATTTGCAAAATACTGTTTGTGTTAATGGGTGTTAGATTTCTAACAGAAATGGGAAGTGAAAAATGTAAGCCATTTCTCACATCTTATTGTTCTTTACATGTTAGTTTAACCCAAATGATGTTGTTGAGTGTTATACCAATTAGTTGTCATTATTTCATGCACCTATTAATGTGGGGAAACATGATCTTGCTAGACTTCAGTATAGATGTTTATTGGAATAAGCCTTAAAACAAACCTTATGGTTTTTTTTTAACATGATTTAAATACTTTGACAATATTCACATTCTCAGCACCATAAGAGTGGGTTTTGACAAAGAATATGCTAAAGAACATTTTATAAATAATTTCCTTCAAAATAATATGCTGGTGTGGGGAAGAGGGAAAACCACTCAGAAGTTCAACATTTTGTTTCACCATTGCCAGGGTTTTGACACTTTCTTTCTTTGGAAGAATACAAATTACGGATCCGGTACCTTACTCATAAATGATGTATAATAAAGTGACCTAGTTTTCACTTTATACAGATTGCATTGACTATGATTCACTTGAATAAGTCAATCAATTATCCACTTATAAAGTACCTAGCAATAGTTTTTTAAAAAGTCTGTCTTTTTGGTTTTTAAAAATAAAATTCCCCTTACTAATGAAATCATGTCATGCAACTGGGCTCTGATCTATTCCTTTTTTCATACAGTGAACAAATTGAGATTTCTTTTAAAATTTTTTCTGACATATTTTACGTCAACTCTAGGTAAATAATATTTTCACATAATAGTCTCCTATAATCTATAACTGGCAACTAAGTACATAATCCAATGCCCCACTCCTTGAGGTATCTTTGATTGTCATGCTACAAATATTGCCTTATTTACATATAATATCTTTCTCTGCACAGTAGAAAAGTTCCTTTTTGTATATAACTTACAAAAGCCTCTTTAAAGCAAATACATTGAAATCGAGGCTAATCAGAAAATATTAAGCCAAACCTTAATAATTCAGAAATGGTATAAGCCACTTTAACATACTGACGTCAAGGTTATTTGGAGAGAGAAGCTGGTTTAGTCACTAAGTCCCCTTCCGCCAGGCTCCTCTGTCCATGGGATTCTCCAGGCAAGAATACTGGAGTGGGTAGCCATTCCCTTCTGCAGGGGATCTTCCCAACCCAGGGATCAAATCCACATCTCCTGCACTGCAGGCGGATTCTTTGGCACTGAGCCAGAGAGAAGAGACACACACAAACACTTCCTCAGACAGATTTTGTGGAAAAATGGATTACCCTTGTATTTTACAGAGTAGGTGATATTATTAAGAAGATTGAAATCCATCAAACTAAAAAGCTTCCTTAGAACTGTGTGAAATAATGTATTTAAAGATCTGAAAGTTGAACATCTAATCCATTTGGTTCTCAAAGTTTCTGAATTCTAATACGGAAAGGCACTTGCTGTCAGACCAAGAATATGGAGGTTACAACGGTATAATTCAAAGCACAGTAAATAGTAAGTGAACTGTAAGTATCAAAATCACCTGGAGTATTTAGTAGGAAGACTAATATCATCAATGACATTTGAGAAACACTGATTTAGGTATTTATTCTGGGTTATTCCCTTGATGCTCAAACAAGTCTTTGTAACCTCTCTGTGTGCAAAGTTACTAGAAATGCTAAATTTATGTGTTGCCCTGTTCTCAAATGACAGCAACAAATGAGGTGCTTCATGGGATTTTTAAAAATAGTACATTTTTGTATTTTGCAAACCCCAATATCCATTTTCTACTCTTATTTATGTAAAGGTCAAGGCCTTCAGGGAACTTCGATAAAAAGGTTTGCTGAGACATAAAGTGGTGAAGTATTGATACTATTTTAAGCTATAATTTCCTAGATGGTAGAGAATGTTTAACTGAACCATGGACATATGGGAAAATCTTTACAAAGACAAACAAACTTTTTGATGATGATGACTATTATCAAAAATAGGAAAGTGCAGTTTAATATTGACTCAGTAGAATATGAGAAACACTAAGTGAATGTTTATTTATATGCGCCCCCCCCAAAAGCCAGTTAACAGTTTTTGCTGAGCATGGGAAAAAAAACTGCAATATCATCCGATTTAAACACTGCAGTCAGTGAAATCTGTGGAAGGTTCAGAGAGTCGTGGTTTACAATAACCTCCAAAACTTTCTGTGTCTTTCTGGTGAACTTAATTATCACAGTGTCTTTTGATTATAATGCTGCCTACTGCTAAGAGCAAAACCGATCCACCGCATGCTCCAGAGTGGATAATCCTTGCCAGCAGGTCACTTAATGCCTCCCAAAGTTTCCTTTTAACACAATTAATGATGATGATGATGATGGTGGTGATAATAATAATCCTTAATGCTTACTCAATACATTCTACTAAGATAGCTGGAAAATTAAATAGGTTTTCTTTAATGGTTCTAATTCAATACATGATTTTGGATTCTGGTCATCTAAACATAGGGCTTCACCTGCAGTGGCAGAGAGGCAAGTTCAATCCCTGGGTCAGGAAGTTCCCTTGGAGGAGGGCACAGCAACCTACCTCAGCATTCTTGCTGGGATAATCCCATGGACAGGGGACCATGGCGGGCTACAGTCCACGGGGTCTCAAAGAGTCAAGTACAACTGAGAACGCACATGTGCATCTAAGTATATATTTCTTGCTTGACTTTTTGTTTGTGTGTTTAAGAAACCACTGAAACACTGCTGACTCAATGATCTTGGCACAAAAATATTTTTTATATTCTAGAATGGTTAGTTCAATAATCTCTGCCTCCAATGGTACCCCAAAACTACTATAATAAAACAGAATGGATTTATTTTTGCCCTTTTCAGCTATTTCAATCCCTGAAGTGGTCACCAGTAGCTCCTTTCATTAATCATACAATATTATAAATTCACGTACATCCAAACCACTGGAGCTACTTTAAGATAAGCAGATTTCAAATTAATACATGCCTACTAATTTTGAGATCTGAGTTGAAGTTTCTTAGTTCTGTATCATTTCATGGATATGACAATCATAATCAGTTTCTACACACGAAGTATGAGCAATTTAGAGATCTAAAATTAGTGTGAGCAAATTATTTAAATGAGTGCTGTGTAAGAGATTAATCAGGTCACATGAATGACTAGAGTGTCCCAAATCCAAGTTCTCACTTATTTTCTTCTCGACTAATTGTCTAACCAAAGGTAGCACAAATTTCATTTAGTGAATTTATAGACAGTATAGTGGTTTTTTCCCAAACCCGCAGTGATCTAGCATTCATAGCTGAATTTAAACATTTTTGTCCGTTTTCTGACTGAAGGTTTTTTCAAAAAGAATGTTCCCTAAAGTTTAACGTTTTTTTGCTTTTGTTGCTAAGTCATGCTCAACTCTTTTGTGACCCCCATGGACTGTTCTCTGCCAGGGTCTGCTGTTACATGGGATTTCTCAGGCAAGAATACTGGAGTGGGTTGCTATTTCCTTCTCTAGGGGATCTTCCCGACCCAGGGATCTAAACTATGTTTCCTGCACTAGCAGGCGGATTCTTTACCACGAGCCACCAGGGAAGCCCTAAAGTTTAGCATACAGAGGAGAATTAATAAACATTGTCAATCAATAGGAACATGAACTAGATGATTTTGTCTTGCTAATCGTATATTTAATAACTTGGTTTATGGCCTCTACATACAAACCCTTATTACGTGTCCTTTCAGTCAAGCAAAACTGGGACAATTTTGAAGCTTACAATTTAGTTTCAGCTATTTTTACAACATATAAATCCTATGAAACAGTTTATCTGTCCCCAAAATATAAGAAAACCTAAACACAACCCCACAAACATCCATGTCATTTATATATAATTTCTATCTAAATTCCTTTAAATACTGTACTATAAAATATAATTGCCTTTATTGACAAAGTTTGACTAGCAATTTTGAGTGGGTGTTGATTTCTGGCTTTATTATAGTTTTAACATTATAAACTTTTAAAAAGGTATTTTTTTATATCTCTAATTACCAAAAAACTTTATAAGATGCACTCTAGAATTGTAAACCCTTTAGCATGTAGCGGTCATGCTTTCAATACCTATTTGATGGATGAATCAAGGAGTTTTCCTCTTCCACATTCCAAGAAAGATTACCAGTAGTTAGTGGGGAAAATGGTTATAGCTCATAATATCTACTATTACATCAATTTCTAAGCCAATATAAAGTTATATATACCTACATCTCAGGCAAGAAATATAGATCTTCTCATAGTCTCCATAAAGAAAGGCAAGATCCAATGAGGTAGCAGGCAAACTGTACATCATAAAATATAATTGAATAGTGAAAAAAATTCAGATTTGGCAGATCACCTAATAGGTGTTGGGAGACATGTGCATGTGTGCATGCTAAATCAGTTCAGTCGTGTCCGACTCTTTGCAACCCTATGGACCATAGCCTGCCAGGCTCCTCTGTCCATGGGATTCTCCAGGCAAGAATACTGGAGTAGGATGCCATGCCCTTCTCCAAGGGATCTTCCTGATCCAGGGATTGAACCTGCATCTCTTATGTCTCCGGCATTGGCAGGCGGGTTCTTTATCACTAGCACCACCTGGGAAGCCAGCTGGGAGGCATACCAGCTTTCAGAACTATCTAGGATCAGAGAGACTCTTCCTAGGTAGCAAATATTTCCAAGTCCCACCACTGTTACCTTCTGCTTCCCTTAAAAAAAATTGCCATGAGTAAAGCCAAGACAGAATCTAGGCATAAATGTTACAATGTTAATGCATTTGGCACTATTACACAAATTTGGGAGAAAATAAAAAGTGAGTCAGAAATTAATTGAGGGTGTTTATATAACAGAACTGTACATGACCAAGTATGTTACCACAGCATTTTACATTTAGTTTTCTGGAGCCTTAGGCAGGCTTAAGGTCTAGAATGGGCCTCTTCTCTAGAAAATCCTTTTCAAGATCTTTTATCTATCAAACAGGATTATTTCCACCTCCATCACATGGCTCATGAGTACTAGATAACACATGCCTATTCAGGCTTAAAATACTTGAAATCTAGGTAAATGGGGCCATGATTATTATTCAGTGGGCTTGAATTTCACTGTACTAATTTTGAGTGAATGAAGAGCATTCAGAACAACTCTTGCCTGTTTCATTTTTGTGGTTTTCTTCTGTTTCTCCTTTCCCTTTCTTGAGCTCTGCCTTTCTTTTGATAACAGGCAAGAGATTCACTTTAAGTGAAGGAAGGGAATAGTGTGAGGAAGACCACTTCTGCCCCAATTTCAACTTCTGTGTTCAAATATACTATGCTGTGACCCACTACTTTACTGTTAATTTATGCTTTAGCTTCTTAATGAATAGCTAATTTGTAGCTCATCAAAATACTCTCTCCTCTTCCAAGACATAAACTATACTGTGAAGTTCTCAGCTACTAGTGGCTTAGAAGAGTGTGTGTGTGTGTGTGTGTGAGAGAGAGAGAGAGAGACAGAGACAGAGACAGAGATAGAGAGACAGAGAGAGTCACTAAGCTGTGTCCGACTCTTTGTGACCCCATGGATTGTAGCCTGCCAGGTTCCTCTGACCATGGAATTCTCCAGGCAAGATTACTGGAGTGGGTAGCCATTCCTTTCTCCAGGGGATCTTCCCAACCCAGGGATTGAACCCAGATCTCCTGCATTGCAGGAGGATTCTTTACCTTCTGAGCCACCAAGGAAGCCCAAAGGAGAGGCTGCATCCCCTCCAAAATAGGCTCTTGCATACTCCAAAATAGCCAGTATACAAATATCTTGTGATGAGTTCCTAATATTTGCAGAGTACTTTATTCTCATTGCTGTTTAGATACACATGTTTGATCAGTGAGGGGCGACAGAAGGTGGAGATGGTGCTGCAGGCATCTGGTATAAGCTTGGAAGCTGAACACCACACAGAGAGAAAGATACTCCATCTAAGAGGGCAAGCCAGGCAGCATTCTGCAGCCTGTAACACTGGGTTGGGAAGAGAGCCAACAGGAGTCTTGTCCAGGGCTGGTGGGGTCCAGGTACCCTGGAGGCTCACTGTTCACGGAGGTCATGGGCAGCTGCGGCAGCAGTGGCCCCTGGGCTCAGTACACATCATTCAGGGCCTTGCAGGCAAACTCAGGCAGGACTAAGGCTGCCCGGTGCACTTCAGAATTGTAGTATTTCAGTTGCATCTGTTCCACCTGCTTCTGTGTCCGCTGCCCCAGGGGCTCCAAGAAGTTGGTGCTTGGATATTTGCCACACAGCATGAAGCCAATTTAGGATCCCCTGGAGAAGTGCAGAGCAACCCACTCCAGTATTCATGCCTGGAGAATTCCATGGACAGAGGAACCTGGCAAGGTACAGTTCATGGGGTCGCAAAGAGTCGGACATGACTGAAGCTACTCAGCACGCACGGAGGAACGCACATGAAACCAATTTGGCTGCTGGGGTAGGTGGGGATGGTGCATGAAGTGTGGCCCGTGCCCAGAAACAGTGATGTGCAGAACTACCAGCATCTCCTTGATGAGGTCCAGGTTCAGACACTAACACTCACCCTGGCAGCAAAGGATGCCATCCTCTTTCAGGGATGAGCCGGTAATAGGACTTCTTCATGAGCTGGTAACAGGACTTCTTGAAGAGGTTCTCAGCAGGGCCCAGAGGGTCTGAGGAGTCAGTGATAATGACATCGAAAGCATCCTGGTTATGCTTCATGGAGCTCAAAACCATCACCCATGGATAGGGTAAGCTTTGAACTGGAGTTCTGACAAAACATGGTCTACCTGAGGAGGAAATGGCAACCCACTCCAGTATTCTTGCCTGCAGAACCAGGTGAGCAGTATGAAAAGGAAAACAATATGACACCTGAAGATGAGTCCCCTCCTCCCACCCTCCCACACCAGGTCAGAAGGTGTCCGATATGCTACTGGGGAAGAGCAGAGGGCAATTACTAATAGCTCCAGAAAGAATGAAGTGGATAGGCCAAAGTGGAAACGCTGCTCAATTGTGGATATATCTGGTGGTGAAAGTAAAGGCTGATGCTATAAAGAACAATATTGCATAAGAACCTGGAATGTTATGTCCATGAATCAATGTAAATTTGACATGGTCAAGCAGGAGATGGCAAGTGTGAACATCGACATTTTAGGAATCGGTGAGCTAAAATGTATGGGAATGGGCAAATTTAATTCAGATGACCATTGTATCTACTACTGTGGGCAAGAATCCCTTAGAAGAAATGCAGTAGCCCTCATAGTGAACAAAAGAGATCAAAAGAAAGTACTTGGGTTCAGCCTCAAAAATGACAGAATGATCTCGGTTCTTTCCAAGGCAAACCATTCAACATCACAGTAATCCAAGTCTATGCCAAAACCACTGAAACCGAGGAAGCTGAAATTGACTGGTTTTATGAAGACCTACTATACCTTCTAGTGTGCATGCTTAGTCACTCAGTTGTATCTGACTCTGTGTGACCCCATGGACTGTAGCCTGCCAGGCTCTTCTGTCCATGGGATTCTCCAGGCAAGAATACTTGTGTGGGTTGCCATTTCCCCCTCCAGAGGATCTTCCCGATTCAGGGACCAAATGAGTGTCTCTTCCATCTCCTGTACTGGCAAGTCAAGAGATATGTGGAATAACAGGCAAGTTTGACCTTGGAGTACAAAATGAAGCAGGGCAAAGGCTAACAGAATTTTGTCAAGAGAACAAGCTGATCATAGCAAATATCCTTTTCTAACAACCCAAGAGACAACTGTACATGTGGACATCACCAGACAGTTAATACTGAAATCAGATTGATTATGTTCTTTGCAGTCAAAGATGGAGAAGCTCTATACAATCTGAAAAACAAGACCTGGAGCTGACTGTGGCTCAGATCATGAGCTCTGTATTGCAAAGTTCAGGTTTAAATTGAAGAAGGTAGGGGAAAACACTAGTCCATTCAGGTATGATCTAAATCAAATCCTTATGATTATACAGCTGCAGTGATGAATAGATTCAAGGGATTAGATCTGGTAGCCAAAGTGCTTGAAGAACTATGGACAGAGTTTCATAGCACTGTATAGGAGGCAGTGACCAAAACATTCCCAAAGAAAAAGAAATGCAAGAAGGCAAAGTGGTTGTCTGAGGAGGCTTTACAAATAGGTGATGGGAAAAAAAGCAAAAGGCAAGGGAGAAAGGGAAAGATATCCCCAACTGAATGCAGAGTTCCAGCGAATAGCAAAGAGAGACAGGAAGGTCTTTTTAAATGAACAATGGAAAGAAATACAGGAAAACAATAGAATGGGAAAGACTAGAAATCTCTTCAAGAAAATTGAAGATATTAAGTGAACATTTCATGCAAAGATGGGCACGGTAAAGGACAGAAATGGTT